>NDFZ01005271.1:280027-448111 GCA_002192655.3 Mamestra configurata | reverse complement strand
CCCGCCACTGCGGGCCACCTCGCGTCGGCGAGGGGAGTGAGGTGTTTGACTCCCCTCGCTACGTCAAAGAGGGGCGCACGGGAACACCACGCGCCGCCACCTCGGGTCCGGATGAATGGGGGGCGACGGACATCCCCAAGTCCGCCACCCCTGGACCCAGTTAGGGGGGCCGGAAGAGGGCAGCGTATGCCCTCCTCCGACGCCCGATGCGCCTGCTGCGGGCCGGGAGAGCGGTCGAGATATCCCTCTCCCTTTCCGCAGCCTCCTTCTGCGCGATTACTGTCTCGCAGAAGGAGACCACCGCGTCCCAGGACTCCTCACCGCCGACCATAGCATGAACTACGGCCGGCAGCGAGAGGTCACCGCCTACCACAGAGATGAGGGCACGGCGCGGCTCCTCCCAAGCGGCACACTCTGCCAGCGTATGCCGTGCCGTGTCCTCCCGACAGTCGACGCAGTGGTGACATCGAGAAGTTTAACAACCTAGTTCAAGTTTTTAGCTAGCATAGACCATAGTTCCTAATTCGGACACTTTATTTTACCCAAGAACTGCTTTATTCAGTGTTGCATAAGACAGGTGACCTGTTGTCTGATAGACTTGACTGCCGTATACAGTAGTAGCTTTATTTTCTGTTTTATTATTTCTTCTCTGGGGTACAAAGAAGTCTCTCTCGATACACAATTTAAAACTACAGTAACAGTTATCTCTAGGTTTAAAGGTTTATTGACTCTTCTCAGAATATCTTCACATTAAATCTTAACCGTTAAACATAATTAATTGCCTAGACTTCAGACGATAACCCCTCATTTGCGCCTTTGATTCTCCTCGACGATTTTAACAATTAAACTAAGTTATTGCTGCAAATTATCGAATGAATATTAAAATATAGCTATTCTTGGAATGAATGAAGAATCGTGCAAGATACGGACCTATCTACATGTGCATGCACTGGGATATTAATAGCATATTGTGTTGAGATAACGGAATTAAATGCAATAGTGGGCATGATAAACAGGATGTGCGTCAGGTTTAAGAAAATGTTTGCTTGACCATGAACCAAATGCTGAGAATCTGGAAACACTAGGCACACAGTAACCATTGGATAGGTCACCCTGCCGCTTATTTTCCCTGAAATACGAAGTAAGCTTTCGTGGATATCTTAAAGCGAAAGAAAGCTACACGGATTTTTTATATGTGTAAGTATTGCCATGGTTGCCAAACATGGGAAAGTTCATGTCATTAAACATGAAACACACACAGGAGAAGACGCCCCGGGTGTCGGGAGTCGCAGGGCGATCCCCGGCCACCGTAGGCGCGGGCCTGCGGACGGCGAGCGATGGGTGGCTCGCTGTTCGATCACCACCAGGCCCGGGTCGATGGCGCGTTGTGTTTCACGCGCGCCCCAAAGAGATGTCAGCATAGAAGACGGGGCGGGTTGCGGTATTTGTTCGAAAGGGTCACCGCGGCCCTGGAACGCAAAGGGCTGTAGAAGGAACACGGATGGGTTTTAGTCTGTAAGTGTCTGACACGCCCTTTCACTCCACCCAGAGCGGAAGAAGTCATTTGATGATTTCCAAATCTTAAAAAAGCGATGAAACATGCAAGTTTGCTATGGGAATGATGCTGAAAGAAAAGCGCCAGAATACAAATGCAAAAAGTTGCTTATTATGATAACCAAATAAAATAATTCAAATAATAGAATAGAATAATTAGAATAGAATAATTTTATTGTCCTTAAAATTTACAACCGATAAGTTGATTCCTGGAACTCACACTAGGATTCCCTGTGTCGTGAGATCCAGGCTCCTTCGTTCCGTTTACACTTATTGCTACTACATGAAATATATATTATAATTATGTACTAGTAAAGAAGAAGAAATATACATTAAAAAACTAATTAACAATGAAGACTAATATTAATACACAAAAAACAGTAGATAACCAAGTATGTATGTAGTGTGTGTGTAGGTATTATGGTGTGTGCGTATATGTGATGGTATGTGTTAGTGTGGGTGTATGAATTAAGATTCGCGAGTTGTGTTTGTATGTCCGAATGTAACCTTAGGATTTATATAATATGTAGAACTTTGTAATATAGAATAGAAAATAGAGATCAGTACCTATCAAAGCGCTTTTTTTTTCAGATTAGTATGTTTTCTGTCATATCATAGTCCAGAGTATGTAGCCATTTTGTAACCATTTTTTTGCATTTAGTTTGGGTTAGTTGTAAAATTTTGAGTCGGTTATTGAGTTTCGAGTAAATGTGTGGTCCCATAAAACCGAACGACCTTCTCCCGATAGATTTGCAGTATCGACCCTTTTCCCAGTGTACCCTTCGACTTGACTGGATACTAGTGCTCATGGAGGTTTTGTGAAATCTCAGAGTGACAGATAGAATGTAAAGTTGTCTCAAAGTAAAAATAAAATTGCTAAAAAGGAAATGAGCAGGGCATAGAGCAAGAGCATATGATAAACGGAGCCCCTATGATGGTAGATACCAGACAGATGGAAAACCGAAACGAGATCGTCTAACTTAAGATGGCAAGATGAAATTCATGGAGTGTAGTTTGAGATGATTGATTCGTGGTACGAATCTAGATAAGGTCAAAATGGAGAATGATAGAACAAAATAGAGGGAGGAGAGTTGGCTTCCACCACCGGATGAATTTCAGCAGTTCTGTGTTATATGGATACATTTATGTTCCTTAAAAAGGCTCTTTTTAATGATTTATGCTGTTTTTTCCACACCGTTGATATTGGAGTAGCCATTAGATGTCCTTTCAAGTACCTACTGGTAAGAGTGACAGGTAACTGAAGTATGTACTAATTGCGAAAGGATTTTCTAAATTAATTAAAAGAAAAAAGTTTTTATGTTTAAAAGCGCCTGTTAAAAAACTTTTGCAGATATAGAAAGTACGAGAAGGCAGGTTGCTTGTTTGTTATAGGTAGGTGAAATACTTCTTAGGTAAGCAATTAGTGGAATTTAATTGAACGGCCTTTGCTGTCAGTTTTCGAGAATCTTCAAAGTGATCCTCATATTTTACCTATGTTTACTTAAATAATAGTAACTGCATCAAGTGTTCTGCGATTACATTTGTCTTACATCAAAATTAAACTCCTACGAGTTTATTAAAAGCAACTTAATCAAAACAACAATGTAACAGGCGCTTAACAGCCGCAGGTCGCGGCCGGTTCTTCGGGCCATCGTTCGTTCGACGAACAGTTCTTCGGGCAAACGTGCATTAGGACGTATAAGTGAACTTCGGGCAGTTGTGACACATTCGTATTTGTGTAGGTACGTTTCGTTTTTAACTGTATTTGTAAAGATTTTACTGGATACTTACATATCAATTATGCTTTATTTAAATAAAATCAATACAGGGGTGTCGATTAGAGGTTTTAAATTCGGTTGTTTTTTTAAAAAAAATTTGTTAAGTTTGTTACTTCATAACTCCGTCATTTATGAACCGATTTGAAAAAAACTGAAACTTAATTTATGTGATATGATATACTTTCCGATTAGTCCCATAGATCGTTTCAGTAGTTTGGTTTTTAAATCAAAATAGCTGGAAAAAAATGTCATCCAAGTACCTAAACGAAATTGCATATTTTGCTTTCCTGTGACTTTCTAGTGATGTTGTTAGGTGTCGGGAGAAAACACCGACTTCCGAAATTAAATTTTTCTTCAATTGGAATTTAGTCGTATTTTTTTGTATAAGAGTGTTTTTACCTCCTTTTTATACATAGTTGACGTTGTCCTGCTCGAACGTTGAGAGAAAAAAAACTAAAACCAAATCTAAAGTCCCGCTGTTTAGGAGTTTAGTATCATACACATGTACAGAAGAATCATACGTACATATGATCGGTCTAGATGTGACACCTCGTAACTACAATATTTTGGTAACAATTGATTTCTATTAAAAAGTTTCAGACAATAATTTCACTCGTAATTTATGCCTCTTGCATTTGACAGAATTGTCATTCATTTGACCGCAGTGACCTCTCGCAACAAACATAATAACAACTTTAATTTGGTGTTACCTCGTAAGATATAGGTACTTGTCTAGTTAGATCTTACGAGGTTATACCAGATAAAATTAATAGAAAATGTATATTATATCGACTTTGCAAAACAGAGTTTTGTCTCTCCTGAAAAGTTAATCAGTTTGCATTTACGAGGTGTCACATCTAAACGACGATATAACGCTTTTGACCGCAATCTAGCCTGATGGGAAGCCATGGCAAGGTAGATAATGGAGCATAGAAGTAATCTATTCACTCTTCATTTAAAGAGAGTAGTTAGGTAAAGCCGGATTAAGTCAAGTTAAGGCATTTATTATCGTCTCATTCAAGTTATTTAACGCGAGTATTTCCCCGTAGCTTGTGGTTTAACAATAATAATCTGACATTCTTGTTTACTTCGCATTGATATTACTGAGAAACATGATAATCACGATTTGCAGGTGGCGCAATTAAAGATGAGATCAGGGTGAATGCCTCATAGGAACGACTGCGTGGCTATTTCAAAAGAAACGTGTTTTTATTTAAGAAGAATAAATGAAGCGAGTTATTGAGCAACTAATTCAATTTTTATGTAGTGTATCTGTGGGCCTTAGTTGCCTGATAATAAAGAATTATTATTATATTAAATATGAATATGAACTAGCTTTTGCCCGTGACTTCGTACGCGCATATCCCGTTTTTTCCCGTTCACATATAACCTATAGCCTTCCCGTAGGAATATCCTGCTCCCGTATAGTCTGTAGCCTTCCTTATGAATGTGGCTATCACATACAAAAAGAATTTTCCAAATCCGACTGGTAGATCCAGAGATTAGGTCGCTGAAACAAACAAACAAACTCTTCAGTTTTATTATATTGTTGAAGATGTCTCCTTCTTCCTTTCCTTCCTGGATGGATGTAAAGGAAGAGGGAGGCCACAGAAGAGAGGGATGGATTATGCGAGGTGGTATGAGCTAAACAGTGATAGCATGACGGTTAAAAGGGACGAAATGGAAGAATATAACTGATCTAAGGTCAGAAAGATGATAATGTTTATTTATTTATTTATTTATTTATTAATGTTGTGATGATTGAATCCCTTTTTTTATTTAAAATAAAAAATTAAGCAATTCAACGCACGAATCCCTTTACAAAGCTTTCAGCAAATGATTTTAAAAGGTTTTTTATTTCATTGGTTTTTATTTAAGTTTTTTGGAGAGTAATTAATTTGATGACGCCATGTTGAGAACAACAGATTAAAATGTAAATATAAGTAGAATGTGTAAAAACTAAGGTGTAAATTAGTGTGTAAAAAAATCGCATTTACACACGTGAACACGTGCACAGGCCAAATGTTTTGAGAACGAATCGAAAAGTGGTGTTTAAGGACCTTTGAAGTCAGGACCTGATACGGGAAAATAGAAGTAAGTTTTCTTCTAGCACTAATTTAGGGAATGTGTTAATCAATCAGCGTCATCTAGTTTTTAAATATTATTTTATGCCATAACAGGTTGACTGGTAGTTCCTTATTGCATTAAATGCACCTCTACTGTACATAAAGCTTACATAAATAAACAAAAACCAATTTAACGCAAAGGGCTTTAGAAGGAACACGGATGGGTTTTAGTCTAGAGAGAGTCTGACACGCCCTTCCCACCCAGAGCGGAAAAAAACATTTGATGATTTCCCATCCTTAAAAAAAAGGAATAAATAACATTTAGGTAGATATAGGATGTCGTTTCCCAGAAATAGTAAACGGAGAAGGGGTAAACAAAGGTGGAGATGGGAGGATGAGAAAAGACATACTGCGGGTCCTAACTAGAGGTGAGTGGCTCGTGATTGACAACAGTTGAAACGGCTAGGGGGGGGCTTTTCCAAGATGCGAATTGAATGAATTAAGAGATATACTCTACACAGGGTTGGGCAGTATTTGAATTACTTGTAATTAAAATACGTAATTGAAATACAAATACGTATTTAGTATTTCTAATTCAAATGCTTCTTAAAAATGTAATTTGTAATTGGTATTTGAAATACATGACGCTGAGGTATTTTGTAGTTAGTATTTGAAATACTCATGACTTCAAAATACATTTGAACATGAATAAATTTAGCAATCTTATTAATGGGTTCTGCAGAAATCAGCGCTCGATAAGCGTAGGGGGGACGGGGCCCGCTAGGGCCAGAGCCTGCCAGGGTTGCGAAATTTGTTCGAAAGAGTGACCGCGGCCCTGGAACGCAAAGGGCTTAAGATGGAACACGGATGGGTTTTAGTCAGAATGCAGGAAAAAAGTGTGATTAGGGCAGGAAGATGATAATGATGAAATAACATTCAACCAATTGTACACTGGCACTGCAGCGGAAAGAAAAGGCAGTGTGTGGATAGGTTTATGTCTACTTGGTAAGTTTTGTAGGTTAGTAGGGTTGCGGAATTTGTTCGAAAGAGTCACCGCGGCCCTGGAACGCAAAGGGCTTTAGAAGGAACACGGATGGGTTTTAGTCAGTAAGAGTCTGACACGCCCTTCCGCTCCACCCAGAGTGGAAGAAGTCATTTGATGATTTCGCATCCTTGAAAAAAAAAGGTTTTGTATAACGTTATAACGTCATCAATAATGACAGGGGAATATCGAGATCAAATCGTGTGAATAAGAACTTCATTACAGTGGCTGTAATTACCATCACGATCAGTTACAAAGTTGTTGAGTATTGTTTCTACATTTCCCAGTCGTGCTCTTAATACCTTGTGGTTTTTCGAGGAATCTGAATTTTTATTTTGAAGTGGCTGCCAATTGGTTAGCAAAGGTAGTGGCGGATCTAGTCCGGGAAAAAATTATTAGATTTTTCTTCAAGAATTTCTCGGAAGCAGTTTTGTTTCTGATTGTGAGCATCAATCCTTTGAAATTAAGGCTCAAACCTTTCACATGGCATTCAAACATGACTGGTGAAAAACCTTTACAAATTCAAAAAATCGTAGCTTGGTTCTAACTTTAAAATAAACAACACAAGACAAATAACATAGGATAGATTAAAACAAACCAATTATAAAAAATCTGTATTTCATTACTTATTTATATCAAAATTACAAGTTACACATGTAACAATAGGTAATTATTTTACTGGCGGAAGACTATAAGTACATTATTATTTGTAGTTGTTGAAAACATTTTCAGTCTTACTTACCATAGTTACACAAGTTAAATATGACATCATATTATGTCCTTTGAAGTGAAAAAAAAAAACTTGCAGCTTTTGTGAACAGTCAAAATATTGCACAATCATAAAAGAATCTTATGTTGACTGACAGTTTACATACATATTTAAATGAATAAAGGCATTTCAATTATATTTATACAAAAGCCAATATGAAAATGGAAAATACAATAAAATTTAGACAAAGTTTAACAAAAACATAAAATGAAACGAACTTAAAATGCTAATCCAGAATCAGAGAATCAGTTTAAACAAGTTATAAAACCAATTCATATTTAAAGTAAGCTTGGTCATTCACAAAAAAAAATAAAGTTAAATTTCCTTGAGCTATGTACAGTATATTTTATTGTCTACAATTACATGTATAACTAGTAATATTTTTTGTAATTAAAGCTATTTGGTGTTTAGCGATTATCGTCCGGTCACCGTAAATCACAGCTTGTTCAATGCACTTCGTAACACTCTGTTAACTCACTGAGTAGTCCGAAGTTATTTTTTTCTGGAAAAGAAAGAGAAGAATACCTTGAATTATTGATTTGAAGGCGAACGGCAATTAATGGGCCATTTCGGCAAAGTACACGCAGATATTTTAATGTACAAGGTCGCCATCATAATAACAGCCATGAACCAGCCCTTATTGAGCTACATCATGTTTAACCATCATATGTATTTTCCAAGGTGTAACTATTTTCGAGTTGCATAAAATATTTATTTTTTTATCATCCCCATTATTTTTAACTTTTCTTCCAATAAACAGTCAAAGCACAATGTGGATGAATTGAAAGAAAGATTTATTTAAGTACCTAGACTACATAGATTTGTGGAAATACTAATTCACTAATGAAAAACAAAACAATTATATCTAGGTTTTTGAAAACTAGAAAAAAATAATATTCATGTCATCTCATGTAACATAATAACATTATATCACAATAAATGATAATGATATTTGATTGTGATGCACTAGCAAAGTGAAAAAACGCTTCAATGAAGAATATGTCATTATAAAGAGTGCAACGACTTCAATTACTGTCATTGTCTCAGTCTCAGGACAAATCCATCTGTCAGTCTTTGACTCTTACTAAATGAAAAATTGTTCCACCAGTGCATAGGTAGTGAACGACTAGAATATTTTTATTAAGTCTTTTTATCTTCTCAAATTTTTCAACACAGAAACTATCGTCACTCACGTTTTTGCCAGTTTATGTTGCCTACAGTTACGTAGCTATTAATTTCCTTACGTTTTTCTTTGGAAGGTTTATTTCGAGCTGAATACTAATATATCGTAAATCGTTAATTAAGTTAAGCTGGTAAGAGTAAAGATCCTTACCCGTAGCTGCTGGAGTGTGCCGTTGCAGTGGCGGTAGCTGTTGCAGTGGCACTGCTACCCCCGTAGCCGCCATTGCCGCCACAGCCGCCACCGCATCCACCACCACCGTAGTTGGGTTGTTGGTATCCGTGTCCACCACTGTTGCCGCCTCCGTAGCCGCCACCGCCGCCGTAGCCTCCACCGCCGCCGTAGCCTCCACCTCCGCCACCGCCTCCGCCTCCGCCGCCGCCTCCGCCATAGCCTCCGCCGTAGCCGCCGCCATAGCCTCCACCTTGGCCGCCACCGTGTCCATAGTTGCCATTTCCACCGTAGCCGCCGTCATAGCCGCCGCCTCCATGGTGATGGCCGCCGCCATGACCTGAACGATAAACTAAAATAAGAATTCCGAAATAAAAGTAATCGAAGAACCTGAAATGTTGCGTAACTTAGGTGGTGCCTGTAAAGCTCTACCAGATCACAACAGTCATAATATTGTCAAAATCTAACTACATTATTACCTATCAAACTACAATCAAAATCTACACATTTTTAGAAAGTAGGTAATTACTACAAGCGTGCAAAACCAACATTGTGCTGTTAAGCTGGAAAACACTTTTCCATCCACATGGAATAAAAATATCCATCACTAAATCCGTAACTAGTAAATAATATCAATCTAGTTTCGAATTTACTCACATGAAATAAATTCAAAACCAGTTTGACATTAGTTCGGTACGAGAATTGGAACCTCGGACCTCCATTGGATTTGGAAACTAAATCATCTACACAAGCATACTAGTTATTGCATCAGTTGACGACAGTCATCGCCAATTCTAATATTGCTTTGATTATTACACAGAAACATAAAAAGCGTTCACAAAAAGCACATAAAGGTGTGTGTGCGCAAAAAGCTGTGCAGTGCGTCCGTACCATGCTCTTTCACCACTTTAACAATAATTGTTTTGGATGGTTCTTCATAGCCGCCACCATGGCCGCCATAGCCTCCTCCATAGCCCCCTCCGTAGCCACCGCCATAGCCACCGCCATAGCCGCCGCCATGCCCTCCGCTATAGTGGTCGCCGCCGCCGTGGCCGTAGCCGCCATCGCCAAAGCCGATGCCACCCCCTCCGATCTCAAAACCTCCACCGAAGGAAAGGCCTCCTCCTCCCAGACCTAATAACTTCTTCTTCAGCAAATGACGCTTCTGTCTGTTCAATCCAGGCTGTTCTTGGTCTTCGAGTTTCTGCGAAAGATAAATAAAAATCTATTTAATAAAATATAAACATATACGCACTGAGGACAGCCAACCGGCACATTCAACTTGAACTTATAAATATGCTAACGTTGTGTCAAGTCAATTATGTCTTAGAATTGTTTATTGTGGTTATGAATATTGATTAGATTTATAACTTAATAGCTGTGCCTTTATTCTGGGCCATACACTTGTAAGCGTAATTTCATATCGTCATCATCATTTCAGTCTTTTCCGATCTACTACTTGACATGTGTCTTGAATTATTTGCTTGAAAAGTTTTTGCTCTCGATTAATCGCCGAGATTGAGATGGTGGAATTTGAATATTAACAAGAAGTCTGTTGGTCGAAAAAAAATCGTAATAGTACAAATTAAAATAATTAAAAATCCGTCTTTCTCATCTATGTCAGTATGTATATTGTAAAAGCTCTGATTGTCTTAATAATTCTTGATTCTTCAACGATGTAGTTCAATCTTGCCTCGTGTTTTTATGCTAAACTGGAATTAAGTCGTCTAACGATAGTTAACAAGCAGTTTCAGCCTGATATTAGTTAGAAAACCTACTCATTAACGATCACGTTTAGAACCATGCCATGTCTGTTGTTCTACGTTACCATGACTGATAGTAAAATTCATAACGAACAAACATAAAATAAATAGAACAAAAAAAAATTGGCATTGCTAAAATATTTTAGAACAAAACTAAACACATGAGCAAACTCAAAAAAAAATTAAAGTTAGTTCATGAAGCCACTTTCAAAAGTTTTCATTATAAACTAGTGTGAAAATTTATACATTGAATATTTAAATATATAATTATTCAATGCATTATTAATTATGCATGTAACTACATATTATTATAATTTATTTCCTTCATTCACGATCGTAATACGAGGGTGCAGGCGTAGTGATTTCTTAAACATAGTGGTTTCTATATTTTGGACATACACGACTCATCTTCAAAAGTTTATCCATGAAAACATGAAAGAAATAATTACCTGAACGTAAATTGGTTGAAGGTTTCCTTTTAAGGACTTAGCCTCGGGTTCCTGACGCCCATACTGCGGATTAGCCTGGGCGAGGAGCACAAGGATCGGGAACTGCCTCGAGCGCGTCGTGTCGTGTCTTCTGGAGTCCCTCGGGGGGGCTAGCACCGGTGACACGAGGACCACTCGCTCCCCACCGTCCAAAGAGTTGTCTCCGATAGACGGCACTGCCGCCGCAAGCGCAGAAAGCGCCAGCACGCTCACTACCACACTACTGTATCCCATCGCGATCACTGACGCAGGACCAACAAAGCAAACCTATTTATATGACGCGATTTTCCTGCGGACGCTACTACGTCATGGACCGACTGCTGCTGCCATCGGTCCGCGGGGTCACTTCGCGGAACGAACGATTCCCACATTGACGTTGACAAACGGATTGTTTTCAATATGACGAGAATAATTAATATCCACGCATCAGATATAATTCGCCATATAGAAAAACAAAGATGTACATTTGTCCGTGTGGTTGAACGTGAAAAACGTGATGTTACACGCCTGCCAATTTGCGGAGTCCATACACGTATTAAGCTGGTTATTCCCATAAACCGGATGCACGTCGGTGTGTGTGTGGACCCATACTTAATAACAGCGAACAGGTTCTTTATGGTTTTTGTGGCCGATTACGAAGATAACTCTGTTGTTAAATACAAATACGTAGATTAGAACGTTAAGCTTACAAACTAGTTTACGTCTTCAGTAAATATAAAATAATAACCAATGAATTGACGTAAGCTACGATATAAATGCTAATGTAAAGTGCCTGTCCAACATTCTACCGAAGTTGGAAAAAAAGCAACTTATACATGGCGCCCAGTAATGCGGGGATGGAAATAGACTCACATTCTGAGGATGAAAGTGAAATGCAATATCGATTGTCAGTAAGGCCTAGCACGAATGTTTTTGACGTATAAGTAGTATCGTAACGTACAATTTGACTATAACTATAATACTCGTTTTGAATTGGATACTATATTCATATTTCTGTATGATACAAATTGTGTTTGTCGCATAAAATGAAACCAAAATACTATGGGGTTGTAGTTTTTATATTCAAAGTCAAAGCATTCGTGCTAATGATTTGTTTTTGATGCCTTATAATCAAGGCACACTATTATATTCGAATTTATCTAGTTCCTGAATTAATAACTCCTAATAAATTTTATGTTTCGACACGTTCTTAACTCAAGTGCTCTTTCATTCGGAAATCGGGTATTTTTATGGGTATTTTAACAAGTTTTTATGAATAAATAGTTGAATTTTTTAAGGTTTTAGAAAAAAAAAAAAAAACTATAGGTAGGTACTCGATCCCCATGTTGCGCATAAAATCGAGTTAGTTTTTGTCCTAACTAAAAAAATTCTCGAAACCGCCTTTTCTAACTTACTGATCACTCGATGACCACGGCAGTAGTATTGTGATAATTCCTCTAAGATCGGCCTATATTTTGCAAACAAAAAACCATACAAAGTTAACAGAGAAGGATATAAAAACAACGACAACAATGGGGGATTTTTATCTAATCATCGACAATAACACTTTCTTGGTACCATTAACTTCAAATGATAGTCTTCAATTAAGTACTTCAGTTTCTCCGCCATTAACTCGAAACAAAGTCAGCCGGAACTTATATGAAACGACATCAATTTGTTGCACGAGTAGATAATTTTTTTAAACCACATCAACGCATCGCATAATTATGCCCACTGATATTCAATTCTATCGGAAAAGGTAAATTACCTGACCTCTGCCATTAAACAATGGAATAAGAAACGAGCTAACGTGTTAATAGAGCTTTATTTTCAATAACAAGTGTGGACTCTTATCACATTAAGATAATGAGGCTGCATAGTCTATAATCTTGGCGGAACAGCGTAGGGACTTATAACAGGCGTGATGTTAGTTGTCATCTGAAAAATAATAATGATGAATAAGAATAAAAATTAAAAAGAAAAACATTAAAGTTAATCGGGTCTTTTACCTTAAAACATTATCAACCGTCGTTGTTGCCATGTACGAAAAATAATTCGATACTAATGAATATTCATAGAAAGATTTAAATGTACCTAAATAATCCCCGAGTTGGTGATAAAAATTAAAAACACTGGCATGGGATTTCCTATTTTTAATGTATTATTTTATTTTGTTGTGTAAATTTTAAAATTTACCTCGTGGTTTATTACTAACGTATGTCTTAAGAAATTACCTATGGTAATTATTTAAAAAAAAAATTATACATGGTTAATTTTCTGCTATGGAAATCAAATGGAAATGGACGCCCAAAGTGAATAATTACTATTCTAATCAAGACATAAGTCGCTAACAAACAAAGTTTTTTTTTAATTGACAAACAATGCCTGAATAGAGAAGATAGATAATTTTAAATAAAATAGACTGCTAGCGAAGTAGTATTATGATAATTTTATAATAATAGCGCATATTTTTCGTTTGGAAAATCCGATGACCACAAAATGTATGGAAAACTAACTTGGAATGTGGGTTATTATTGCTATTATTCTACGTAGAATTAAAAAGAAACATATTCCTTATTCAATTTTTATAACTATTTGTATTGTGTGGTTTGAATGAGATTTTTGCTTATTTTACCTAAGGATATTGATAGTTTGAAGACTGAATTAGCCCGACTTGAGTAAACGGGGTGATTAATTAGCATGCCTTCAGTATAAGAAAAACGGTCTTTGCTTAGCAATGGTATAGTAAAGTAACATGCTGGTTGGCTCATAATAAGAACAGAACAAACATTTATATAAACAAGTGTACAGTGGGCGGTCTTATCGGACAGGGCAATCTCTTACAGACAACCTTTGGATGGACTGCACGAAATGAGATAGATTTAGGGCTGTCAGTGTACAAACGGTCTAAATTATAAGACATCTCATATAAAATACATTAAAACAATACCAATTAATATACAAATAAATATCAAATATATAATTGAGAAAGGAGCGGAAAAAAAATTGTGAAAAGTAATGCTCCTTCACCGTTTTTTTAAACGCTGGTAGCGTTTGAGCACGCCTCAGTTCTATAGGTAATACATTCCACAAACGAGCTGCTTGAATACTGAAAGATTTTTCAAAGAAGGACAAATCTTAGTTATTATTATACTAAGTTATTGTTTATTTAATAATGTATATTTTTATATAATATGCAGCTGTTAATATAAAAGTTTTGCTTACCCTGCGTGTAAGCAGGATCTACTTTTAGATTATTCTAAAATCTTTTTCTTCTTATTTTTCTTTCTTGTACAGCTACTGCTATCTGTAGCAGAAAAAAAATCTCATTCAGACTACACATTACTTAATCACCTTCGAAATGAACTCATTAACCACTTACTTAACTTATAGTGGTTAACACTCGTTAACCACTATAATAAAGAGGGCTAGTAGGGTCCTATCATAAAACCTGGCCTCTTACATTTCGTCAGTTTTATGTGTCTTTTAGTCCCAAGTAACACACCTAGAAACCAAGTCTCGATAGAAAAATCCCATAAAACTGCTTGACCCGGGAACCGCACCCATAACCTTATGCTCAGAAGTAGGTAACGTTTGCGACCACTACATTAACAAAGACTTTTATGCAAAAATATTAATTTACCTGGCATGTTCACTATCACAGTTGGGTTGTTGGCACCATGTACCCCTTGGGTTCCATATCTTCCATAGGAATTCGGAACCATAACGGAAGGAGGTCCATATGAGGACCCTGCACCCCGGTATGTAGGTGGACCTTAACAAAAAAAAAGATTATTTACCTAAAGTTAAGGAATATGTAAAGGCCAAAAACCCAGTAGGTAATAAAACTGGATTTTAAAACTTGAGATTATAATAACCGTTAGGTTCGTATTATTTAGCCATAATTCATCATTAAAGAATATGGGCGCTATTAAATATGATTGCTTGCCATTTATATCGTAAACTGCTTAAAACCCCCGATTTCGACTACGCATGTGTACGGCTACGCCATATTGCAGCAGCTACGCTGTGTAGCAGCGACTACGGTGCATAGCACTGCTACAACTTATTGCAGCAGCTAGTCTGTGTAGCAGCGACTACGGTGCGTAGCGCTGCTACGCGTTATTGCAGCAGCTAAGTAAGCTGTGTAGCAGCGACTACGTAGCGTAGCGCTGCTACGCTTTATAGCAGTAGCAGCTAAGCTGTATAGCAGCGACTAAGGTGCGTATCATTGCTACGCCTTATTGCAGCAGCTACGCTGTGACAATATCTAATGACAATAGCTTCAAGCAAGACGGAGAGGAAAAGCATGAAGCTAGCGCAGGCTACGAATACGGCCTACGCGCACAGTAGAGCAGTGCATTAAAATTAAAATGTGTACATTTTTGTTCAAGTCGCATTTGCAGTCGCTATTTGAGTCGAGTATGCAGTGGCGTGCACAACAGTTAATTCTGTACTATGCTTACGTGCATAGATCGAAGGTTAAGGCAAAGATCACTAACAATTAAATTATTGTTCACATGATGGAATTTCTGTATACACATTTTTGTAGTTTTGTTTTAAAAAACAAGTCCCTTTATCGAATGTATTTAAAGGCAAAGATTGTGATGCTAATTTGCTATTTTATAATTTTAATAACACATAAGTATGTGGGAAAACAACTGTAAAGGTTTATTAAGTGGTCAAACGACTTCTAATATCTTTTAGTTGTTAAGGCGATATATTTAAAAGGTTTCTTGAATAGCCAGGGACTATTGCCAAAAAAACTAACTGTCAAATACACTTAGGTATACATCCGAAGGGTAATTCCTGTATTTTAAAGAAACTATCGCAGTCACCTTTCAGTAGCAAACTGCCAAAAATATCTCCAATTCCCTTTGATAATAATTATCCTCGTAGCTTCATCATCATCTCGCCTTTTCCTGACTATATTGGGGTCGGTTTCCAGTCAAACCGGATTCATTCCGGATACCAGTATTTTACGTGGAGCGTCTGCTGACCAGACCTCCACTACCCATTAACTGGGTAACACGGTACTTCTTGGTATGACTGGTGTCAAATTTTCTGGATTCTAACCATATGTAACGACTTCCAAAGACGAATGACGGCTTAACGAGCTTTCCGAGGTACGGAGGTCTCGGTATGTTAAGATGGTTACCCATCCACAGACTAACCTTAGCAAGCTTTGCTTAACCTTAAGGATCGACCCGTGAAAAACATTTAACTGTAGCTCAACGTGTACGGAAGTTTGAGTTGTATTTGGCAAACTTGGCATTTAAAAAAGTACTTTTTACGAGAAAATTACTGAACGGATTTTAATGAAAGTTTACATAACAACACTACTACTGTATTTTTTAGAGATATTGTACTAATTCTACGCGGACGGAGCCGCGGGCGTCTTCTAGTATCTAGTATATAATAATTCATAGGATATAATTAGAGAGACGACATCATCTATCATCTATCTATGTAAATAAAAATGAATCCCTATCCCCGCCGTTAACGCGTGTTACTGTGACCAAGGGGGGTCACAGTAACACGCGTGAACGGCTGGACCAATTTTGCTAATAGTTTTTTTGTTGTATTTGTTATTGTCAGGAGAAGGTTCTTATGAATGAAAATTGTGCAATATTATGCATCCGGGCAAAGACTAGTTTCCAATAAAAACAACACGATTGTGACTTACCCCCGCTAGGTATGACGACCACACTCGGCTGAACCGGCGCTCCTTGCATGTAGTTCTTATTACCTGTAATTAAGTACAATATCATTTACATCATAATCAAGAAACATTAGTAATTCTAATCCGGGTAATATGTTTGCATTAATATATGTAAATTAATATTAATTTACATATTTTTAAAATCCTTATATACTGACAGGCTTTTTGTAGCTAGATTAGAAGACTAAAATAAAAAAGATCCCCGGTTCTGCCAGCAGTAGTGAGGGCTGTGTTGGCAGACAATGAAAACTGGAGGGAAGTGGCCGCTTTCCGTGAGGTCGTGAAGGTCCAGAAGGAGGCCGCTGAGCGGATTGTGAGAGGGCCGATCCCGGTCGGAGAAGCACACGTCGGGCGCAACCGCCTAAAACGCCGGAACCCCGCCTGCATCATCAGGTGGGACTCTGGGGGTCGCGGGCGCTCAGAGTGGGGACCCTGTCCGCCAACCCAGTGATCCTAGGAAAGGTGGGGTAGCACAGTGACCACGTGCTGCCGTGCACAGGGAAGCTAAGGAGGGTCTTACTAGGGGTGTGCTCTAACAGGCGTTGCACAGAGGGGTTCCGGAATTGAGGTAAACGGGTGTCATGTGCTAATGGTGATCACCATTTTAGTGAGGTAGAAATCCCACTCTCCCTGGTCTTTTCCCCAAAAGTCCAGGCGTCTTTTGAAGTTTTCTTCCCGGAAACACAAAAAAAGTTGAATCCCCGGTTGTCTAAAATAAATCTATCTATCTATACCAATAATAAAGCTGAAAAGTTTGTTTGTTTGACCGCGTTAGTTTCTGGAACTACGAGTCAGATTTGGAAAAAATATTTTTGTATATGACAGCTAGTTATCGATAAAACCCAAGTTAATTGCTGCGATTGGCTGTTATAAAATAATTCAACCAATCACAGTAGCTAACGCTCGGTTGACCAAATGTTTGTTAATTTTACCTACAAGTCAATCTTCTATTCGCTATAGTTTATATTTATTCATTGGTTTAGCTAGCGCCATGCAATTCTAATAATGTACGAAGGATAAATCGATATGGTATTGATCGTACATAAAAATATACATACCATACACAGGATTCTGCCGCTTAAACCGGCTTAGTGAAGAATGTCTTAGGGCGCCCTGTAACAAAAAGTAGGTAGGTAAGTTTTATTATAAGTATTGCACAACTTTGCACTGTATTTAATTGTCCATCTTAAAATAAATAAGTGTTGTTTACCTGTTCATAAGTCAGAAGAATTCGTTTCTGCTGAATATTTGAAAAACAATTCGTACTCATACAAAGTAGGGTCAAAATTAAACAAAAACTCAATTTAAATGACATGTTATAAAAGTGTCTAGTTTCCGTTGTATTTTTTTTTAAATGGTCTACAATATAGTAATGAAAGTTCTTTATATATAAATTGTCAACTGCAGATGGTATCTCAAATATAATTATTGTGTTCTTTATGTGTTTAATTACACCCATAGTTACGCAGTTTACACCATATTTAACAAGCCCAGTATCATGGCAAAATAGTGGAATTTTTCTAGACGTCATTTGAAGAAAAACACCAGAGTTTTTTACTAACAACTTTATTTTTATTAATAAATTGTTTACATTTAATTCTTATAATAGGAATGTATCGTTAAGTTAGTATTTAGTAGAGCAATAGTGTCATGGATTCAGGTTTTAAATGCCGAATAAACTAGATTTTCATATTTGATATTCGTTTGTAGTCTATACATATATGATATAATTGGTCCTTGGATTTATTTATTAAACCTGCACAACGTTACAGATTAGGACATCTAAAGTACAGAGAAATTAAAAAACTAAAAACAATATAATTGGACTTAGAAACCAATGGTCACCCACTTTTTAGATCGTGTGTGCACTCATGCTTGCAGCCTTTGCAGGGGCTACTACGAGTGATTTCGCCAAGAAAAAGGAATAGTTCTATACGTCCTGTGCAGCTTCGTCTCGGTTTCTAAGAACCATGATGGTTTTAAGACGTCATATGACGATCACAAGCTATTAAGTTCCTAATTTTTTTGTATATGTGGACCTGACTGCACAATAAGGCTGTCCAATAGTTGCTGTGTTATCCAGGGACTCTCTCCAAAATCAATATTTTAATGTAGAGGTCTCTGACCAAATAAAAAGACCCCTTATACATATCCATAACATATAGAATTGTGTTTACTTCCTTCTACCTTTTTTATGAGCGTTTCAATCAAAATACTTAATTCGTTCTGGCAATAAATGCTCATCAGTATTCTTGTTTTTGTCCAAGTGTTAGTATTTCTGTACGAAGTAGATCCTGCTTGTTTTCCTGCGACGTCTCAACAGTTGTCTTTGGTCTTCTAGTTTCTGGAAAATATAATACAATTAATAATTAGAATAGAATAGAATATTTATTTATTTGCTCAGAATGTAGGTATTTACCACTGTAACCACCTCACTAGGTGGTTACAATAGTATTAAAGAATCCTTGTACATTCTACCATTTTGGCATGCAAACATTGATGCAGTTCATCATCAAACACACAAAAACATTGATACACAACTAAAACTTATCAGCTAGACAATCCGATACGGAGTAATAACATTTATTTGTTAAAAGTACAGTTAGTTTCTTTTTGAAACTTGTTATTGGTTCCTCTTTTATGGAATTAGGAATGTGGTTAAAAATAGCCGGTGCCATACCAAAAACACTTTTCCTCAACAGAGCAGTCCTATATCCACCTGTGCGTAACAAGTTTTGATATTGAGATCGCAAAGTTGCATCTCGGTATCTGCTTTGCGACAATTAGATATCATTCATTTATTTTTAGCCTGTTCTGTCCCACTGCAGGGCAAAGGGCTCCTTTCCCCATTTCTATTCTTCCCGGCTTTGGGCAAATGCGGAAAACAATTCTGGCGAATAAATAAAAATATTATAAAATAAGGATATTTCCCACCAGGTTAGGCCAATCAACATTTTGTACTAATTTACAAAATGTTAATTATCTAAAGAGAATATCTAAAGAAAGAGAAGAGAAAGAGAGAAGTGTGTGATTAAAGTGTTAAATAAATAAATATTGCCATCAACTGGTCAAGAATCCAGACCCCGAGCTGCTACTAAAAAATGTGTTAGAGAATCCCCTTACTTGCCCGATTTGGGAATGGAATTCAGAACCCCATACGTACACATTATTGTGATTGTTGATCAATCATTCTATAAATAAGTCTGTTTAATTCTCAGGCACTTATCAGAATCGGGCATTAAAATTAGATTGATATTATCTAGTTCGTCAGCTCAACTTACTTTCACGTATACAGGCTGTGGTACTGCAAAGTTTTCCATCATTCTCGCTCCATTGGATTTCGCTTCTTTATTATTATCACTGGCCAGTAACATTAGCAAAGGAAAATCTTTAGCCGTTTCAGTTTTCTCAGCTCTCGAATTTCTATAAGGAGCTAAAACCGGCGATACCAGCACTACTTTCTCATCCTTACTTATCTCACTTTTCACACTAGAAATGAAGAGTAAAAATAACAATTTGAGTATTAAACGAGTATATCGCATCGTGTACGAATATAAATGTGTACATGGTGTTCTCAGGAAGCCTTATATACGATCCTTGTTCAATAACATCACGATTTTCTGAAATGATGGACACCAGACTTGAGAATATTCTTATTTAGTCACGGAAAGATTTATGCATTTAATCTCGTAAATAATGCAGACAATATAGTGTTTTTCTGATTAATGTTTGCAGATGTCAAAAATAAATATGTGATTAGGTTTTTTGCATTGGCACAAAAAATGGTTTTTAAAATAACAAATTTGGTACCCACATCATTGTCCAATTGCAACCTAAACAGCGTTCAAAGGAGGTTCGCTGCAGTTAAACGCGGTTAATATATTCTACCGATGCATGGGGTTTAGTATCATCGGTGAAATTCGCCCTGACTTGCTCTCTACTAATATACATTTTCATCAGTTTCTACTTATTATTATACATAGACAATAGAGTATTCCATGGTATATTTGAAGAAGAAACTATTAATTAACTGCTGTAGCACGTTTCGTGACACACCCAAACAATACAAAAACTCAGTGCTCAATTTATTCATAATTGTCTAGCTATCGTGAATTAGATCTCTTAAAGGATTGTAAAATTTGCATGTAGATGGTCAATGAGCTCATCTCATCGCTTTTTGCAGCGTCTGTACATTAAAGGATTTATCTGACAGACAATTAGGGTATACAGCTACAAAGAATGAAACGATATAAAAACTTCCTGCTTAAAATAGCGATATGAAAATTATTAAGGAATTAATTCTTTAAATATCGTGCCATTTTATCGTCTTCAACACTGTCACTGTCGTTGGAGATGCGTAATAAGTTTCCTCCCAGACAATATTTTGCAATATTTTTAAATTGATGAGCATAAATAATAAGTGCCTTTTAAAATAAAAGAGCTTTGTATTTTGTTTACTATTTCTGTTTATAAACTGAGAAAGTTTAATAGGGCTGACAGTGGCAAAGACCGAAGAAGAAAGAAGACTTGATAAGGAGTCGTTTGTCTTGGTAAGGGCAAGTGATGAGGAGGGATAAAAAGTATTTGCCTATAAGAGTGGATGAACATGAGAAAGCCAAAGACTAGTTCGATCCAACCCGTTTCTAGCTGTCCTCCCCCCAGCGACGGCCTAAGCCGAAGCCCGTACCCCACAGGGGGTGCCCTTAGCGTGTAGTCGCTTAGTTTGTAAGTTTTTAACAATCCCTGGCTGGAGGCTTTAATATTTATATAAAGGCCGCAACAGGCAAGTCCGGTTAAGCAGTCTACAACCTCATAGGTAGAAGAGAGGTCAGTCACAAAAAAAAAAGAAAGCCTATACTGCCATATTTCTTTAATAATGCATGGATTGTATGATAAGTGTTATGAAAAAAAGGTAGTGAGTGTGGCGGTTGAAGAAAGAAGAGAATAGAGGATGAAAACGTGTTTTATGAATCCAATAAAGGATAAGGGCAGGGCAAAACAGGGTTGTAAACAGTGTGCGCGAAAGCCCAAAACATGCTCTGTGACTCTTTGAGTAAGGTGATGAAAATGTAAAGGAAACATTTTTATATTTTTTGCTTGACCTTTTACATCCATCGTGATGGAGGTAAGAAATAAAAACGCCCAGTACTCAATACATTTTATTTTGAATAATAATCATATTATTGTGATTGATCTCCGAATGGATCAACATTCAACCTAATTGCTCGTCGTTCGTGACTGACGTCCGTTTTTTGTCCAAACTTGCCTTTTTTTCTTGTCCCTGGAACGATACGAGATATTAGTATAAAAAACTTATTGAAAACATACATCTATTTACTATTAATACCCACACCTCATCATAGACACATTGGTTCACGAGCAGACTAATAATAAAAAAGTCTACGGAAGGTTTTTATTATAGTTTAAGCTGACTAGGAAGGAAGCTTAGAAGTTGAAGAGTTTTGTGAGGGTTTTCATGTGTAGTGTTGCAGTACTCTTGGGTGCAATTGCATAGTGCATACAGGGATAATAGTCGGTTGGAGCGTCATATAATTGAAAGCGCCTAACGGGGCTCGGCGAGTTGGTTTGGGCCCCTTGTACGCCTTTTTAAGTTCCACTGGTTATAATTTATTACGTATTAACCCATATTGTCCCACAGCAGGGCGAAGGGCTCCTCGGAGTCTTTCCCGCGCCACCTCGTACCAACCTTCATGGTACGCGTCCAGGTCACGCCACCTCTTTTGGGGCTAATTCTGTGAAAACTTTCGCCCAACGATCACAGAGCATGCAGGTATTGTTATTGGTAAAGTTTTTTTTGTCTTCAAATAAACTACATTCGTCCAGCAAAATCATTCAGAATTCAAAGACTATTAATTGATCAACAAGTTCGTTAGTTCAAGAATTTAATATTATTTCACGCTGTTCAACAGGGTCGAGGTCCGCTCAAACAATTCGTAAATTATTTCCGAAATTTATTTTTACTTGTTTGTTTACTATATTCTAATCGTTCTGTGGATTTTCTAGACTCGTATTATGAATACTAATAAGGGAACAAGTTAGGTTGTTTTATTTTCATTTGACCTTTCTATTTTTAGTAATAGCAGGGTCTCAATTTGGTAACTACTGGCTGATCTACTATTCTTACGGTAGTCATCTTCATCATTCACAGTCCGACTTCACGTACAGTCAACAAAGCTATTTGGTATGCAAGCAGCTGACTTGCAACTATTTTTAAACAATGTTTGTGTTTTTTTTTTTAAGTATTGGAAATCATCAAATGACTTCTTCCGCTCTGGGTGGAGCGGAAGGGCGTGTCAGACCCTTTCTGACTAAAACCCATCCGTGTTCCTTCTAAAGCCCTTTGCGTTCCAGGGCCGCGGTGACTCTTTCGAACAAATTCCGCAACCCTGGCAGGCTCTGGCCCCAGCGGGCCCCGTCTTCTATGCTGACGTCTCTTTGAGGCGCGCGTGAAACACAACGCGCCATGGACCCGGGCCTGGTGGTGATCGGACAGCGAGCCACCCAACGCTCGCCGTCCGCAGGCCCGCGCCTACGGTGGCCGGGGATCGCCCTGCGACTCCCGACGCCCGTGGCGTCTTCTCCTGTTGCGGCGGTTGGGGCGAAGGCTTTGCCTTTCCCTCGCGCGGCCCGCCTCCTCCTTAGCTAGCATTACTGCTTCGCAGAAGGAGGTGACCGCTTCCCAAGCCTCCCGCGAGAGGTTGCCGCCGCCGATCGCCTCGCCGAGGACACAGCGGTGCTCAGCCCAAGCAGGGCAGACCTCCACCGTATGCTCCACCGTGTCCTCCGGGCGATCCTCACAGTGCTGACACCCGGGCGTGTCCTCCCGCTTAATCCGAAACAGGTACCTCCCGAAACAGAATGTTGTGAGTGTGCTGAGTAGACAATTATTGTATACCACACTCGTAAGTATGTCAAAAGCTTAAAAAGTTATAATTTACACATTAGAAATAAATATTGGCAGTGCAGTGCAAAAATGTTTTTATTTGCCTGTACACCAAATAGCTTTGCTGACTGTACATGGGTACTGCTGAGCATAGACCTCTCTTTATTTTATACATATCTTAAAATTGTTATTAGCATGTTTATTATGACGCAAGCTTATCGGGGCTTGTAATGGCGGCGCATCGGTGAACAAAAATTGCACACACATTAATTTCGGCAGTTTCAAATCAATTTCGGTAGTTTCAAATCAATTTCGGTAGTTTCAAATCAATTTCAGTAGTTTCAATAACGGCTACCGGGCCACATAAGTTTGTAATATATTAAAATATTGATGCAATGAAAAATGTGTAATAAAGTGATTCGCGAGTAATTTCTAGAACTATCGTTTGCAAACTAAACAAAATAATTCTGCATTGTCTCTTACTTTATAATTCAAATACTTAGATTCCCCAGTCAGAGCTTCATCCTCGGGCTTGAAGTAGATTCCATCAGGGAAGCTTGACGGGTCTCCAGTCACTTTGGTCAATCTTAACATGTTATCCTTTGGCTTGAAGCCCCGAATCAGGTCAACGAGTTCGATGCCTGATACTTGGTATGTCGCAGTTTCTTTAGATACATTGTCTTGCACTAAAATAACTAGTATTATAAACGATAGCCACTTCATTATCACTGATAGGTTGTGTCACAAGGAAAATATAAACAGAAATGTTTTTTGAATAATTTGATCGGTCTTATATAAGGTTACCCTAAGCTTAGCCATTAAGTTTAGTATATGTAATTGAGGTAGAATAGGTATACATTAGTGTTGTTTATGCTGACTTTATCGATCAATCATAAGTATTTTTTTTTCTTAATGACTGCTCCACCTATTAGAATTTTTAAAGGTTTTTAGTTTCTGTTATTGATATGTCTATGGTGTGTTAGTGGATTAGTTTACTACATAGCACTTGACTATACACTTGTATTAGGACGGGGAACCCTTTAAAGATAGTTTTAGAAGTTGACAACGTAACGTGTTTAGTTATATTTTTACTATAACTTCAATAAGGTTTATTAATATGTATTAGTTTATTATTGTTGCAGATAATTTTGTATATTTTATGTATGGGCCTCAGTTGCCCGATATTAAAATTATTATTATTACTATAAATAAACTATCTTTTTTCCGTGGTTCCGCTCGCATTTAAGTAGCCCATAACCCTTTCCAGGGTAACATCTGGTGATTTAGACGTGAAAGTTTAACAAACAAACTATGTTTTGCATTTATAATATTAATGTTAGGTTGGTATACTACTATTCCGCTTATTATTAACTTTTTGACAAGACTGAATTGTACCTTAAATTATTCCTTATGAGGTTTTTTCTTTGTAAAGACAAAGATGATACTCGTGTCTATTACTTAATTGCAGTAGGTATAGTTTAATTACAAGTATACTGTATGATACAATCACAGAACGAAGGCTTTACCCGATTATTCATGTAATGGTTGACGAGTATCTCCACAGCACTATTTCAATGTATGATATAATTAATGTACAATGATGGGAAATAAAAGGCAATGACTTGAGTGCGTTTATTATGTTGGTCATATAACATAGTGGTTTGGCTGGTCACCGGGGATTCTCCATGATCAACATGCGAGACAAAGGCATCGTGTCCGTTCTGCCTTTGTTATGTACCTATTTGATAGGGCTATCAGCGATGAAGTATTTGTGAACCAAGTAGCCACTTAGCTTAGTAAAACAGAAATCGTGAAATCAAAATAGCTTTTTCAGAGCTGAAAGATTTCTTGTTTTTTGAAGTGAAAGCGGCGTTGGCTTTTTAAGCGGCGTTGTGCACTTTTTGGGATGGGTAAAAAATGTTAAACTCGTGTCAGGACAAGTGACCTGATCGAAAATCCGTAAGATGGAGGGAGAGAAAGTAGACCTCCGCAAAATAAATATATTTTATATCAAAAATGCACAACGTTAATGTTCAAGTTTTCACTTCTGCCGTCACTCCCGGAGTGCATCCCGTTGTTTTTTTTATTCATGATCACTTTCACCCCTTTAAAGGTTGCCAATTAATTAAAAGTTACCCTCAACTATGTTTATGCTTTCACCTTAAAATATTGTAAACGAATACAAACTTAGCATGTGTACCTATATATTTTTCTGTTCATCGATTTTAGTTTTGTACTTGTCTCAGTTTATATCATAATACTGGTACTTAAACTCTTGGTAATCTGTGCTTATAAAATATATTGTGCAGATAATAATAATCATGGAAGATAAGATCGTCGCCAATTAACCCCGCATAATCAAGAAGAAGTAATTGTTTCTATATATAATTATTAATTAATTTTATAAATACCTACCTAATGCAATTATAATGTTCTTTTCCGTAGTTAACATTTCACATAATTTCTCATTATATAATTGGTGACATTTGGTGGAATTAAGTAACGACATTTAATAACCTAATAAAACTAGAACATCATCATCTGCCTAGCCTTTTCCTAATTATATTGGGGACGGCTTCCAGTCAAACCGGATTCAGCTGAATACCAGTATTTTACGTGGAGCGGCTGCCTACCAGACCTCCATAACCCATTAACTGGGTAACACGGTACTCCTTGGCAAGACTGGTGTCAGATTATCTGGCTTCTGACTATCAGTAACGACTGCCAAAGATCTACAAATGACAGCCGGGACCAACGGCTTAACGTGCTTTCCGAGGCACGGAGGAGTCTCGGTATGTTAAGATGGTCACCCATCTACAGACCAACCTCAGCAAGCGTTGCTTGAATAAAACTAGAACAAAGAAAAAAAATGACAAAATAACCGAATAACAAAAACAGTTGAACTAATTGACTATTGTTTTGTTATTATTGTCAACAAAATATCTGCTAATAGAAGTGAGAACCCTGTATAAACCAGCCAATAATAATACACCCGTACATAATAGTAAACTGTGTAATTTAATATGTCAGATAAATATACATTCGCTGTGAAAAAAATTAAGTTATACGCTACTCGACAATGATGCTTGAATTTTCGTGAAAACTAAGGGGATTCCCAAATTACCCATTTGACAAAAAAATACATCTTAATTTATTATGTTAACGTGCTGTGCTAGTTCCGTTTGCATTAAAGTTAGAAAAAAGCTTGTTAGGTTATTGACATGAAGTTATTTTTGTGCAAAAATACAAAGTTTACAAAATGATTGGGTGTGGAAGAGGGGAATGTCCACCATGTTATTATGATATTAAAGGTTTTTTCAATTCAGCAATTTCGAAATTCTTTTTCCCGATATCGAGAGTACCCAAAGAAAGAATTTGTGGGACAAATAAAAACAATCCCAAATATAAGCTATTATTGTGCAATTTTATATAAATCTATCCATTACTTTTAAAATGATGCGTGCACAAACATATACATAGAAATATAAATAGACCAACAAATGAAACGACAAACACCCAAAAAATTGTTGAAACGCATTCCATTGTTTAGTTTTGACTAGGTACAGATATTTTCAATGTTTCATGATAAGTCTACAGTACTTTTAAATGTGCTTTTTGTAAGGTTACTGCTTAAATAATCGTAGTATTTGCTCCTGTAGGTATCAGCTGTGTCGTTCATGGCTCGTATTCAACGTACTCCGTCTGAAAAAATAGAAAAATATTGGTGAGTCAAATGGTTCACATAACCTAAATAAAACACTAGGAAGTGGTGACGGGCGGGCGTTTTGGGGAACTGTCTTTATGTAGAACTTTGACGTCCAAAAAGTGCTGGCAATCAGCCTAATTTGAATAAATGACTTTTGAATTATTTTTTTTTTGAAAAAGTGACATTCTCCATCAGCGAGTGTTTGTGAAATGTGACATTTTGAGTAGAGCATGTCATGCCCGTACATTTTGGACTGTTTTATTTTTATTTAATTTAATATGGGCTTGCTCTTGACTCTAGTCTAGGTCACTTTCGACATAAAATGTCGTTTTGTCTAGACCCCAAAGTTTCGAGCTGTTTTAGATTTTGAATTAAGATACTCCAGCTTTCTTATGTGCATAAAGATAGCATATTTTCTGCATCATTAAAACCACTGAAAGGTGTACTTCAGTTTACTGTGACAAACATATATATTTATCTGTAGTTAATGCCGATATTTTGTATGTATTTTTGAAATGAAGTTTTTAGTCTCCCGCAGAGAGCTACAGCGTGACATTGCAATAACCTGTTTTTACATTTAAATTGTTCTTAAATTACTTAACAACAACACAAACATACGCTATTTTCTACGAAACCGTAGTGTCACGTCACTAGTCTTTGGAAGATTTTATTAAACGAAAGAAAAGCCTTCAAGGAATACATACTTCGCGATATATATGTGATTGTTTCCAATTTTTCCTTTTTTTATTGTATCTTTAAATGACTCCTCCCGCTCTGGGTGGAGCAGAAGGGAGTGTCAGTCTCTTACTGACTAAAACCCATCCGTGTTCCTCCAAATATCCGTTGCGTTCCAGGACCGCTGTAACTCTTTTGAATTTCAATTCCGCAACCCTGGCATGCATCGGTCATAGCGGGCCCCGTCAATTATGCATATTATGCAACTGATACAATTTTCCTTTTTCCTAACTGAAGTGTAGGGTTGGTTTATCCCGAAATCCTCATGATCATGTGGAGCTCGTCTCAGACTGGTTACTCTCCCACCGATTGCAATTAATTCCCTTTAAGTATATTCTCCAAGTACCCTTTTAGTATGTGACGTTAGGATTCATGACATTACGATGACAAAGGCTACCTTTATGTAAGTGTTTTACTTTTTAATATTTAACTTTTCAATACGCTCCCACAACCCTTGAAATGAATTGCCTAATAATGCTCGACTTAGAGTTGTTGTACAACATTCTAAACATGACAAAATTGTGGAATGATGACGCATTCTAGCGTCACATCAAAGGAGGATTTAGTTATCCATTGCGTGATTTGCGAGCTAATGTAAACGAGTATTCGTTGAAAACAGGCATTGGACAAACTCACGGAAGCGAATGTGGAGCAGATGATTGCGACTGATGCATTTGAATGCATAAAGAGATTATATCAGTTGTTTATAACATGCAAAGTTGATGTCATTCTAGATTCTAGAACTTCAAAACATCGTAATATTATCCATAAACAGATAAACACTATTTCATCACCAATTTTATAGACATAAGTTAGTCGCTATAAGTTTGTTCTACAAAATTGCTTTTATTTTGCGTTTCTTACTAAATTCATAGATATGGTCAGTAATTCTGACTGGTGTCAGTCGAAGTGAAATATCCATTCTTTCTCTGATGAAGATGGCAGGTGTAGTTCAATCCAATACATCCTTTCAAATAAAAATAATCTTGCTTGCCGAAGAATTTCCAAACGGAAACGTAAGATGACGTTTAAAGAAAAACTAAACTTTGAATTGAGACCAAATAAAGAGATTGAATAGAAGTACTCTCACACACAGGGCCAAGTACAACAGGTTAGGGCTAAGTATAATAGGGCAATACTTAAAACATGTTTTAAGATAAACAGAACCGCTAGCTTTTTATGGTTGGAAAATAATCAAATGACTCCTTCCGCTCTAGGCGGAGCAGAAGGGATTGTCAGACTCTTACTGACTAAAACCCATCCGTGTTCCTCCTAATGCCCTTTGCATTCTAGGGCCGGTGACACTTTCGAACACATTCCGCAACCCTGGCAGAGAACCGTTAGCTTAACTCAGCTTTAAAACAATCTCAAAATGTTATACATTTTGCGGAAGACCCAGTTAGGTAAATACACCAGTTGTAGAATCTTGTCAGCCTTGAAGTATATGATTTTATAATGAATACACATAAAACTTGATTGATGACTTAGAAGATGTTTTACATAAATTATTATTCTTATACCACAAAGGTTTTTAATTAATTTATGGACTTTGTAATTGGTCTGAAATAAAGATGTTTTTTTTTATTTTTTTTTTATTTTTTATTAAAAATATTTAATGTCCCAAGTCCAGTCTTAAGTGTATATTTATATGCTAGCTGTTGCCAGCGCCCTCGTCCGCCTGAAGTCTGAAACTACCCCAAGGGAATATACTCTCGAGATGAAAAGTATCTTATTCTAGTCTAAGGTTTAATCTATCTTTGTACCAAAATTCATCAAAATTGGTTCAGCGGTTTAGGCGAAAACGTTACAAACACACAAACGGACGTTTAGGCAGGCAGACAGAGTCACTTTCACATAGGGAATGGATTCGTTCCAAATGGAGAGGCAATTGAACGAAATGAAACCAAAAATATTATACGAGTACCTGTGATGTTCGAAAAATACGATTAGGGACCAAGATATTAACCCCTTAAACCAAGTTCTTGTAAAATTAACTGGGATAGAATACCCGTAAATTCATGCTCAATTTGCTGGTGTTCATTGTTTTCTTTACAATAAATAAAGAAGGCTGTTGGAAACAGCGTCCATCCTGCAGAAGACAGCATGACGCGAGGAGACGCGTCAATTGTGATCGCGATCCTCAGCGTTGAGGGAACGACGAAGAATAATAATAAAGTTATGCTCAAGAGAAGCTCTTCCTTAGCCACGGATTCGACAGGTGGTTGTTCCATAGGTATTTTACAATATCTATTGTATAGGACTGGCATCAGAAAAGAAAAACATCATGATGAGAACTTGTAAGTCATTGTAGGTTTGAAATCGCCACTCCTAGAGCAAACGTGGTGATTAATTCTCGTGCCTTCTCTGTTTGAGAAGAGAGCCATTGCTCTGGAGCGGAACAGTAACAGGCTGATATTATTAAGGGACTGATGGATTTGAAAGATCATCTGTTTAAAAATGGCTTCTCGTTTACATGCGATTAATAACAGTGAAGTTAACTTTAGTCACAGACATATCGTTCGTGATTAAATGTTATACTTACGTGTTTTATAACATTTAATTTAACTTAAAGTAAATAGTAAGTACGCTTCTGACTGTGCAAATAGTCCGATGATTGATATTATGTTCAATAATGTCAAGGCAAAAAAACATCACAAAGTTGTAGACTTTCTCTACTTCATACAGTAAACTTCTTTTGACCTGTGGCTCTCCCCTTCTAATGGCGTAATGCCACTTTATATAAGTTAGATAAATAGACACAAAAGAATATCGAGCACACACACATCGAGTAAAAGAAGGAGTACAAACAAAAGAGGAAGTAATAATAACTAAATCAATACCTTAGGTGGAAGCAGATCTGATGACGGCACGCTGGCATCTTTTGTAGACAATACGGGACTCACGTTCTTGGACAATAGATTAAATTTATTTAAAGAAAAATTGTCTGTTGTAGACGCTACTGGAAACCGCGGCAAAACTGGAGTAGGCTTCACGAGATTATTAGTAGATTCTTTTGAAGCTGCTACCGGTAACCGTGGCAACACCGGAGTAGGCTTCACTGGGATTGTCGGTGCAGGCGCCGGCGCATCGGGCAAAGGAAACACTCTCCAACCATTAACAAAACATAAAACCACAGACAAAATGAACAACACGAAATAATTCCTACTCATTTTTTTTTTAATATTTTACTTAGCCAACACGAAAGAACTGGTCGACTGTTAAAACTGGAATGAATGTCTTGCTTTTAATTTATGGAGATTTTAGCACTCCACTGAAGTGTTGTATTTACATAAATTCTTAAGTAAGAGTTGCTCACCCTGAAACAAGATCGGTATCGAGTCTACACACATTAGATGATCCGCAGAAGATGGTTTTATTACGATTGGAAACTGGCACGCCATGTGAAACACAAGAATCCCTACACCTCGAGATATTCAACTGTGGACCGCAATTGGGTAAACTTGAGCAAATATGAGTACCTATTTAAAATTCCTTCGCAGTTGTTCTATTAATATCAGTGTCTTCATTGTAAGGATTTTAAATAGTGTATGTACATACATACATTAATTAAATCAATAGTGCCTAGAAAACATAGAGGTTACCTCAAGTTTAGAACTCACCGGGATTATGCAACATCAATCACGAGATTATAGTCCTGGTTCCTCGTGGTATACTTCTCACTATATTCCGTTGAATCGATGGATATAACTATGGTAATTTTAAGGCTAATTTTAAAATGGTAATAAATACTCGTGGAGACAAATCCAATAAATGTAACAGTTTAGCTATCACTGAATGAGCCAAGTCTTAACTTGCATAGTTAATTAGTTATCATGACATGATAAGAATATTTATGAGATCAAAATGTCGCAGGGTTATAATGGAACACCGGTCAAGAGCGACACAAACTTTCAAAAGGGTTTCGAAGTCAAAGTCAAAGTCAAAACGTTTATTTCAATTTAACCATTCAAAGACACTTTTAAACGTCAACCGTTGTAGTTGTTTTTTTTTAAGTAATAAAGTGACTATTTCCCATTTGCACAACCACAACCGAGGAGGATTCCTCGTAACACAGACAAATCCAAATTCAGCAGGCTAGTCAAGGTAGAGTTTGGTAAATTACCCCTCCTTCCAGCTAAAATCCCTTTAACCAACTTAGATGAACACGTAAACAACCTTACATCAATCCTTCTAACTAGCTATGAACAGTCTTGCCCACTTACTGTACCAAGGCAGGGAGCAAGGCAATCTTGGTGGGGTCCAGAACTAGAAAGACACCGACACAGGCTGAGAAAGCTGTTCAACAGAGTCATGAACACACGGTCGCCAGGCGACTGGGACCGTTATACAACAATCCGTCGAACTTTTAAAAAACTAATACGCCTCAGAGGAAAGAAAGGCTGGAGGCGTTTTTGTACTAACATTGAAAATAGCAACCAGGCAATGAGGGTCAAAACCTGTCTCGCCACCGAGACAGATCTCTCAATAGGATGCCTCAAAAAACCAGACAACACCTACACAACTAACGATACTGAAAGTAGCGAATTACTTCTCACCACCCACTTCCCAGGCTGCCGGATTGCGACCCAACAGATCTGGGGACCGCATAGGGAAAGGTCCACGAGATACCTAGACTGGGAGGTGGCATCAGAAGTAATAGACAAACATAAAATAACATGGGCAATCAACACCTTACCGTTCAAGGCAGCAGGGTTGGATGGTATCTTTCCGGCTCTGCTCAGATGGAGCGGAGACTCACTAGCTGAATACCTAGTCAAGGTATTCCGTGCTTGTCTGGCCCACCGCTACATCCCCTTGATATGGCGCGAAATAAAAATAATCTTTATTCCGTAACACTGAAAGAGATGAACGAAAGGCAATTGACTGTATGCACCTGGTAATAATGTGATCTAGGATTTGGCTACTTTAGGGATCCGAACATCCATATGGCAAAACAAACTATGTACAGTCAACAAAGCTATTTATATGCCGGCAGCTAACTTGCAACTATTTTAAACAATATTGTGAGTGTGCTGAGTAGACAATTCCTGAACAGCACACTGTAAGTATGTCATAAGCTTAAAAAGTTAAAATGCACACATTACAAATTAATATTGGCAGTGCAGTGTACCAAATACCTTTGTTAACAGTACATATAACAGTCGATTCTGTAAACTTGTCGAAGTGAAGGCTTGGGTGAAGTGATTCCGAGGTGAGCTGTCAATTCATATAGTCATTATGTCACGTGATCACGCGGTGTGCTGTCATTCCATCTTGATTATATGATTGTCAACCCTTCACTTGGACACGTTTACAGAATCGACCGGCAGTAAATGTATGTCACGCGCCAGTTAAAAAAACTAATTTGTCCCTCATACGTGACCCCATAATCAAAATTTATTTATTTACATTACTCGTCCATGTTTGGGTCACAGAAGTGCCTACATATTTCTACCAAATTTCAACAGAATCGTTAGTAGAATCCGAGAAAATTGGCTGTAACAGACGGACATTACACACATATGATATACAAATATATAAATATTGATTATGGGGTTCCGTTTGGGGGACAAATTAGAAAAGAAGTCGGGGGTAATAAAACAGAGGGATTTCAAACTGCGCCGTATGAAGTATAAAATGAAAGGACTTGCGGTGACGGCATCAAATACCTTTAGTATTCTCATAATGTTATAATTATTTATTTTGAAGTTCTATTTTTTTCTTTCCAAAATTAAGTCAATTATTTTTTAAAGATAGCTGCTTAAGTTGCTGCCTGCTGCTTGATGCTGCTTGTAGCTGTCTGACTTTGCATGATCAAATAAATATAAACTGCACTCACCGATTTAGCAGTAGTTCACGTCACTGTACGTCTCCATCATATAAATATAAACTGCACTCACCGATTTAGCAGTAGTTCACGTCACTGTACGTCTCCATCATATCAGAACATGGTAGAAAATTTGAAGGCGGCATCGTCCTAGACTCGATGGGTGGAATAGTAGCGGTATCGTTGAATATAACACCAGCCTTGCAAGTAATCACAAATAATACGCTGATTACAAAAGCAGCTAACCAAAAAATCTTCATGATGTTGGCAGCCAAAAGAACCTAATTCAATAAGTACAGTAAATTGGGAATAAAATGAAAACGTTTGTATGTTGTCTAGTTCGCGAGATAATTTTGGCTTATCACAAAATTGTGACGCAATAACTTCAGATACTTTGAACCTAGTTATCGCCCAAAATTCGGTGACATGTTTTCTGAATGCTAAGCTTGCTACAAACAAGAAAATGGAACATCATCATCACATCTAATGCTGTTAATGGTGTCTGCACCACACCACTTCATCAGCACCAAACTATTGTTGGTTTGAGTTCACAGCTTTCTACAAGTACATGCTGATTTGTTTATCTGGTTTTACCAGGATTACCAACCCAACGGCGTTCAGTTCATTTAATAAAATTTGGTTCAAAAGATGTTCAGCAATACCTGTACTGTAATTGTTCTACTTTTGCAATATAGCTATACGTATCTATCTATAGTGACCCCATATTCAAAACTTTTTATTTATAAATCTCATTTTTAAGTCACAGAAGTCTATATTTGTACCAAATTTCAACTCCATCGGTCCAGTAGATTCCGAGAAAACAGACGGACCAATTCAGTTGAAATGTATAAATATATTATGGGGTCATTTTTGGAGGACAAATAATAAAATAATTGCTTTTTTTTCTAATATAAGTTTTAAAAAAAATGACCAATTTGACTGAGCTGTCTGTCTGAAATATAAACTGCACTCACCAATTACAATGTATAGTCCTTCTGACCGATTTCTGCCATGGCGGCCACTCCCGACGGATACTAGCCATCGGCGCGGGACATATTATAGTGCACAAGTGTGTGCGCAAACACAGGTCCCACTCCCGCTTCCATCACTCTCATATTCCGATGGGACGGCAACCCGACACGACCGGAGAGAGATCTGGCGCAGGAACAACGGCTTAACTTGTTTTTTGAGGCACGGGGGCGTCACACCACCAACTTCCAAACTCTGGGATGTCACAGAGAAATTCCTATTGGTAAAACTTTATAACACTTGTTGCCCAAGCTTCAGGAATCGAACCCAGGACTCCACGCTCGGCAGTCGCACTTGCGACCACGAGACAACGGAACAGTTAATTACAATGTAATGCTGTGCCGAATCAGGAAATCAGATCTGGCTAATAAACCTTGTAAGTCGTCTTCTGTCGAAAGAGGCGGTGGTTTCGTTGAATATAACACCAGCCTTGCAAGCAATCACAAATAATATGCTGATTACAAAAGTAATTAACCAAAAAATCTTCATGATGCTGGCACTCAAAAGTGAAGGTTCACTTCAGTGGTGGACAACAATAACTACAGGTTAATCTATCTATCTATCGAATACCTTTAAACGAGCAATTCTTGTATCGCTCCAACGATTTTCATAAAATTTAGGATGCGATATATCGATCTAGCTAGGTTTCATTTTTAGAAGACGTTTAACAATAAAGAACCGGTCATCCAGGTACTAGAGAATAAAATGACAACTTCTGTATGTGTTTATGATGTCTGCACCACTCACGATGATATCGATTTTTTAATCATTAAGGTCTAGTCCGCGAGATTATTTTGGGTTATGATAAAATCTTGACGCAAGAAGTTTATACCTTGAACCTAGGTATCGCCTAAAATACGGACCCACACGGTTTCTGAATGCTTAAAAACTTGCTTACACTAAAATTAAAAATAATGGAGCACTACATCGCTAATCTCTGATGATGTCTGCACCACTTCATCAGCACCCAACTATTGTTGGTTTGAGTTCACGGCTTTCCGCAAATATATTTTGATTTTTAGAGTTCCGAACCCCTATATGGAAAATCGGAACCCTTATAGGATAGGATCACTCTGTTGTCGGTTTGTCTGGCTTAGCTGATTTTCTCCGAATCTACTGAAGTTGAAATTTAACATGTAACAGAATAAACACAATTCCTCTTATGGGACCAACACTGAAATCGCGAAAATCGCGTGTTGGTCCCATACTAAAAGTTTTTCATAATCAATACATAATAATAACTACAAGTTGGATTTTCATTTCGTCTCCGAATCATCTACCTCATCGTAAGACGGATCAAGGTGACAGAAAGAATACCATCCATATGCGTCCCCGAAAATTCCCATAAAAAAAAGCTGTGACAAATTTCATACGTTAATATGCACTATAAGTACCTGTGCGGTGTAATTTTATTTTATGGATCGTTTATAGTCAAAGGTCGGAGCTGAGACTAAATTGTGAGTCATTAGAACTACCTGAATGTAAGTGATGATCGAATTATGACAAGTTTGCTTTGTTCGTAGTCAAATTACGTAATAATCCATGTAGGCATCTGTGATCATTTCAATTCAATGAGACATTCGGGAAATCCTTGATGTTTTTGGTCTTTCAATGATTGTTTCTGTATTGAATGTTAATACAGAAACAGTAAAATGGTTTTTGTTACTGGTTAGATTTGTGTTGCCAACGAAAAATTTATCAGCCAGGTGCTAGTCGGACTCGCGCGCAAGGGGTTACGAACTAATCATATTCCAAATAACCGGCTTCAAAAAAAGGAGGTTATCAATTCAACAAGGGTCTTTGAAACCGTTGACTTCATATAGGTTTCCTGTAATCCGAGGGAACTGATCGCCTTTTTTCTTTTTTTTTTTTTTTAAGGATTGGAAATCATCAAATGACTTCTTCCGCTCTGGGTGGAGCGGAAGGGCGTGTCAGACTCTTACTGACTAAAACCCATCCGTGTTCCTTCTGAAGCCCTTTGCGTTCCAGGGCCGCGGTGACTCTTTCGAACAAATTCCGCAACCCTGGCAGGGAACTGATCGCCTACCGATCGAATTCGGTCATTAAGTCCACTTGCCAAACTAGCCAGGTTTGCGGACTTTGTTCGAAAGAGTCACCGCGGCCCTGGAACGCAAAGGGCTTAAGAAGGAACACGGATAGGTTTTAGTCAGTAAGAGTCTGACACGCCCTTCTGCTCCACCCAGAGTGGAAGAAGACAATTGATGATTTCCCAATCTAAAAAAAAAAGTCGAGACTTCCCGCCCAGGGCGGACCGATTCACTCAAAAGGGGTTCGTACTCTTTTATTTGAAGGCTGGCCGTGGTTCAACCCAAGATAGCGGGTATGCGTGTGACCGAAATCTCACACATTTTAATACTGAGAAGGAATTGGGGTCTCCAGGACCTTTGCTCTATAAGCTATATTACTAGTATCTTACAAAAGAAGTTTTACTGAAGTCCGTGTCAACGAGTGGAACCTACTTGCGGCTACTTGTAAGGATATAAAACAAAAAGTATACACTTAAGATATTTTTAGCTAAGGAGGCGGGCGGGACCGGTTCCGTGGTCCTTGAAGATGCGGTACGACTTCAACCTGTACCTGTTTATATTTTTATTCTGCTTGGAAGAATAAAACAGAATTATGTGCCAGATATATGTAAGTATATAGATGATAATCCAGACCCCAGAAATATAGCAACACAATGCTAAACTGCAGGAACTGATAAAGACCGGGAAGGAGATGGTTCTTAGGTATAGCTGGAAAAAAAATCAATAAAAGTGTATAATAATATTGCAAAATATGCAGATTTGCAGGATATTTCTGCTGTTTATCATATGATCTTCAGAAAAAAAAAACAACGGGTTGCACTCCGGGAGTGCCGGCAGAAGTGAAAACTTGAACATTAACGTTGTGCATTTATAATATTTTGCGGATATAAAATATATTCATTTTGCAGCGGTCTACTCTCCCTCTGTCTAATGAATTTTCGATCAGGTCACGTGTCCTGACGCGAGTTTAACATTTTTTACCCATCCCAAAAAGTGCACGATGCCGCTTAAGAAGTTTTCACTTCAATAACTCTCCAATTCTGAAAAATGGTATACAAAATATAAAAAACAACTCACAATCACCGTTAATTTAAATAGAATTGGTGCAGAAATGTCTTCTCCTTTCACACAATAACTCTTATCATCATGTCAATAATTACCTCCTGTTACTTTCTCCGCAGCAGGTTGGAATGGTGAGCTTGATTTGTACCTATTTGGTGGCAACCTGCTTCCCTTATCATCATCAATATTTATATAAAATTGTTCCGTTACTGACTGAGTGACTGACAGACAACGCACAACCGAAACTACTGGTCGTAGAAAGCTGAAGTTTGGCATGTCAGTTCCTTGAGGAGTGGAAGAAATGGGACATGTGCGTACGAGGTCGCGGGCAAATGCCAGTTATTTATATAAATAAGAGTACAAACCTTGATAAAAAAAGAATTAGCTAAATTGGCCCAGCCGTTCTCGAGTTTTGCGCTTAGCAACTCATTTTTATTTATAGAAGATATGCGTGAGGTTACCACCTCTGTGCGCCTACCCTTCCGGACAATGCAAAAGTTATGTCATACTGTCATGTTGAAATTGAGTACCGTTTGCCTGACCGTCTTGTTCGAGCAATTGCATGTTTTGCATTGTGCAAAGGTTAGGTAGGCGCTAGACAAGCCGACAAGCCCGACAAACTCAAAGAAGAGAGAAATCTCTAGAGGTCTTCAACTATCTCAGTTTGTATTATAATAGTAGTTAATAATATAGTTTAAAAAATATCAAAATACACATTTAAAAAACTTGTGGTCGCCCAGCGGTCGAAATTCGACCATTATTATTAATTTAAAATCAAATCACCCATATCTTCCCAACTTGCATAACTTTTATAATTTAGTTTATTTTATTTTTTTGTTATGCGTCATGCTTGGCGCAAATAAACTCTTTTTCTTTCTTTCTTCTTTTCTTTCTTGTTTTTTTCAAAATATAAGCTTTCTGCACTCTTTTTCCATATATATACCTGCCGAAACATTAACTGTGCCAAATTTCATACTCCGTCCGCGTAATTGTCGTTAAAGGGTGTACAAATATTAATATAGAGATGTGATTTTTTGTTATTGTCAGCAGCTCGCTTATCCAGTTTTAATACAAATAGACATTTACGAGTATGTATAAAAATTAGCACTGAGGCCACAGTTCAATAAAGTGTGCACAGTATATTTTTTAGGCGTCGAAGCAGGTACTAATTAAATTAATCTAAAAACTTAATTTTATAAGTATGCGCATACCCCATGGGTAAAACGGCGTGAGTTTATGTGTTTATGGCGCTCCAATGAAAACTTTGGGGCAGCAAGCGGCATTAGCAGTGTCTTTGTTTTGTTACAGAACAGAACTATTCGTTTATTAATTTTACGACGTGCCAACTCCATCATGATTCCGTTTTGAAAAAGAGATAGGTACCATCCCTGCAGTTCTCTTGTATAGCTTCGTCTCCTTTCCACACAAATATCATGATGGTTTTAAGGTTTTAACACGTCACCAAAGTAGGACCCTGAACCTGAACTATTGCTTTGTCCATTAGCTGTAGGTAGATTTTTATTTTTGTGGTTTCACATCACGTTGCCGTCAAATCGACGATGGTCACGTCAAAAAATAAAAAAAACAACGGGTTGCAATCTGGGAGTGCTGGCAGAAGTAAAAACTTGAACATTAACGATGTGCAATTTTGATATTTTGTAGTGAGCTGTCAATTCATCCAAACAAAGTGAAGTGACAGTTCACTTCATGCTCACTCCACCAAACTTTTCATGGTGAGTGTTTTACAGAATAGACTGGCAGTAATTGCTCGGCGACGTGACATGTGTGTGTATGAATGAACTTAAAGAGTGTTCTTCCACCAAAGTTCGATAGTAGCTTCCACGGTGAGGGGTTGCATAGCGACACTGTGAAACAGTGTGCAGTACGAGTAACTATTGGTGCGAGAAAGCGTAGGAGATTCTGTTCAGATGTGGCACACATATTCCTCGTTCGCGTCCCTTGCACACATTCATCGCCCGTATACATAAGGGATATTTCGCTTTTTAGGGTTCCGTACTTCAGTCGGTAAAAGCGGAACCCTTATAACAGGATTACTTTGTTGTCCGTCTGTCAAGACCGTTTTTCTCAGGAACGCGTGGAGGAATCAAACTGAAATAAATATCAAATACTCAGGTCTGCTACCCCTTGGAGCATTGAAAAACACAATCTTATAAGTCAACGCAATCTAAAGATAACGCCGTTTATGCTCCGTTTTATTATTTTTTTAACAAGAAAGGTAAGTTTGTCCTTCAATCTTACCTGCTATATTTGGCTTTCATAGTTTATAAACATCCATAGGTGAGGTAGGTATAATCGAAAAAATCAAGACTCGATCGGAGCCCTCGAAGCCCGAGTCTGACTCGCACTTGGCCGGTTTTTAGTATGTAAAAATACCTAGCTCCGCTAGCTCTTTTCCACCAGAAATTTGTGATCTAGGAAAATGTAGTGATCCATTTACACACATCCATTGGTGGATGCTTCCTCGTGCACCACATCGTTTCCCCTCACCCTCTCCTTTTTGGTGGAAAAGCACTTTAAGGAGTGCTTCTGAGCATTGTTGCAACACCGACAGCATATTTTAAAGCAAAACATTTCATAATTAAAAGAGTTCGTTATAAACTAGAGGTCTGGCATAATCTAATGATATGCACATGCACTCTAATTCTACAGTAGCGTATCGTGTGATCATAACTAATAGTGGGATTTATTTAAATAAATCGGTATAGTAACAAAATACAATTTTAGAACACAGTATTTATTTTATGAAATAATATTAAATTAACACAACAACTTAAATAATAAATTAATAAATAATTCGCAGTCTACGATTAGGTAAGACCTTATTTCTTTGTAGATAAAGAGAAGTTTGTTCAGAGTTCAAAGTAATTCAGAAGACAAAAGTAAAACATACTATCTTAAGTCCAAATAGTTTAAATACCCTATATACCAAAGGGTCCTTAAGAAGGGACCTGCTCTGTTTCAAACCAATTTTGACGAAGTAAGCAGTAGGTAGTTTAAATTAATTACAAAGTATATGGCACATTTAAATGACATCTATTTACGAAGCGGCCTCTTTTGAATTAGTTTTTTTTTTTAAATAGTCAAGAATATGCCGTTTTTTTAATAGTTATGACAGTTTTCTATCCGAATAAAAGGTTGGTTGCGTGATTTAATAACGCCTTGCTGTTGAAAATTAAATTTCATTTGTAAAAATCTTTACGGCTTTGAAAGCTAAGGTGAATTTAATAATTAAAAATAAATAAATCGTTTAATTTCAATTATTGCACTACGCATGTCTTTCACAATTAAAAATTACACGAAAAGTAGTAATTTTTAGTTGAAGTCGCGATAAAAATCCGCTATTCCCTACATTTTATCGAGTTAGTGCATACATATTCGTCATTTATTCGTTTTATTTAAATGTTTGTATGTATTAATTAAATATCAATCGGCTTTTATTCTCCATGTTGCACCTACCACCATTCTCTGCATCACCCAAAGGTTGACTGGTAGAGAATGCCTATGGCATTAAGTCCGCCTCTGTACATTTGTGTGCGTAAAGTGTTAATAAATAAATAAATATTAGTACCTACGTATGTGAACAGAAATGAACTGAACAGATGATTTCTTTTTCACATTTCAATGTTGAAGCACTGAACGTTTACTATGGTAAATGTGGTTCATATTAAAGAGTAAGTACTTCTTAACCCTTGAAAGATTGCTACAGAATTAAAAGTTATCAGCAGTGCGTTTTGCAATACTTCAAAAGTGCATAAAAATATCGCATGGTAAATTTAAAGGCCTTTGATTCACTTCTCTCATGTCATGACCCATTTTTACAGCTAACCTACAGCGCTACTAGTGTCGTTTAGTCAGAGACGAGAACTGCCAGGAAGTCGTCCCTATTCCTCGATGAGGGACCAGTCTTCCCGCTCCGGAAAGCCGCAGCACCGACCCCCTTGCTTCTGCCCCCGAAATTGGGAAACGGGAAGTTGGGGACTCCTCTATGCCTGACATCTAAGAGGCCGTCGCCGAAGAACTGAAAAGAGAAAACATTTGAAAAAATTAGAAAAAAAAATTTTATTAAAAAATGACGTGGCGTGGTAACTTTTGTGACGTAAAATATGCTTTAATATTTTTATAAACATCTATACAGATAATTATTATTGCATATCCATCTTAACTGTAGAGCCCCATTTGTTACAGAAGCGCAAAATTTAAAGCTTTCAATTCAACAATATCGCGTTACAAAGGCGAATTTAATAAAATCATTTATTTGTCTCTATAGACTAACTTATTGATTTTAAATTTATTTTTTTAAGTCCTAACAAGCCTAAATACTTAGCCACGGATTAAAAATTAAACCGTAACCAATCAAATGTCAAGTCCAAAAAAACAAATCAACTCACATCAGGCTGCTGTTGGTGGAAGCCGTTCAGGGAGTTAAAGCCGAAAGCCGAGGATGCACTCTGGCTCTGACTCCCACCACCACCGAACCCACTGCCGAGGGCCGAGGCTGAAGACGCGGCCCCTGATCCGGACAACCCAGAGCCGCCGAATGAAGCCGCTTGACTACTCGCCTGGCTACCGCTGAAGCCGCTGGAAACACAAAAATCATTTTATTAGTGATTGAATTTTGTATTTAAACATAAGCAAAATCTTCAATTCAATCTTAAAAGGGGTGAAAATCATTTGTACTAAATTTGCGCAGACGAGATCGCGGGAGAAGTGCTAATCAGCCAAGCACTTCTCCCGCGATCTCGTCTGCGCAGATTTAGTACCAACGATTTTCACCCCTTTAATCTTCCTACTAGGACCTAGGACACTGACCTCCTCTCAGTGAGAGGGAGTACGCTGTAAACTACCACGCAGGCGGCCCAATGCGGATTGATAGGTGTCATATGTATGTCTTTTAAAGTTCAGTTCATGCCTGTTTCCTCAAGATGTTTTCCTTCACCTTTAAATTTGGTGATTTGGAGTCAAAATGTCAATTAGCTCAATTGAATCCATCCAAAGGTTGTCTCTGTTATAACGCTTATTCTGTATCTTATAGGGTGTTCTATCTAACAATATAATTATCTTAATGAATCATAATCAAATAACAAAAAAAATTACTATGGCCCTCCTCATGAATGGTAAAAATGCTTTTACCATGAAGATTTACACTGAACATTAATTTAGAAAAGATATGTCTTCAAGCACTACATATATCTTAATATCACGCTATATCTCTTAATTGAAGGGATGACCAACTCTGGCTTTAAGATTCAAGTTCCATCAAATAGGGGGACAAGCGTAGCAAGTTCTAACAACCCAACAAAACGCTTATTTGGCTACTACTGTATAATTTCTGTTACTTTGTCTTTGTTGCTGTATGTTTTGGGTCTGTGCCGAATAAATGTTTTCTAACCTAATCTATTCTTATTAATCAGATTAAAAACGTAACTATATGAAACAAATGATAAGTAGAAACAACTATGTTATTGATGGGTTTTTATATAGGTGGTCATAGTTCAGTGTGTACACATATGTATAACACATGTCCGTACCGTAAAAGTATATAAGTCGCTGAAGTGTTGTCGCTCATATTTAGGAAATCCGGGCATTTTTTTAGTGGTGTTGCCTTTATTTGGGTCATGTTGGTAACTTGATACAGAGAGATCGAGAGAGATACAGAGCTTTTTGAAAGTAAGAATTGCTGTACTTAAACATAAAATTAATGTTGTTTCCAGATTTGTCATCTCCGGTTTCGACTTCATAAAAATAAAAGTCGTGATGACTAAGCAAAAGAATTTTAAACTTGAAGTTGTTTAATTTGGTAGGTAAGTAGGTACCCAGTGTCATTCGCAAAACCTTTGTTACTATTTAAATCACAGACAGGTACTTAACGCAAAACTTAAGAAATTAGTTTCACAAAGTCATCTTTGTCTTCGAATATGACTGTCATTTCAAAACTTTGGCTACACGACCGATATTTAAATTCGTCTTATTACAATAATGTTTCATCACTTCCATTCATCTAAAATATTACGTAAACAATAAGGTGACTGACCTTCCGAAACCATTGAACGACGAAGCTTGGCTGGCGGACTGCGAAGCGCTGAAGCCTTCGTTGAACCCGAAGGAAAAGGACTGCGACGCTGAATGGCTGGCACCGAGCCCGCTGGCACTGCTGCTGCCACTGGCTGTCAACCCACCATTCCCGGAAGGAGCCACATTGAACCCGCCCCCGAAGGATCCAAACCTCGGCTTCACTGGAGTAGGTCCAGAGGCCCGTCTCTCATGCGGTAACAAGGTACTCGGATCACGCTCCAGATGTTCCAGCACAGGTAGAACAGGTGGAGTGATCACTGGCTCCAGCTTTTTCTCCCGTCTCCTCTCGTCTGGGAACACAAATCCGTCCGCCGGCGCCGGCAGCGCGATCTTCAGCACAGAGGCGAAGCACAAGCACAAGCAGATGAACCTCATGGTGTTTTCTGATGACTACGTGAGATTGACGATGTATCTTGTTTTAATAGGGTCGCACGAGGTCGCCGGCGGTGTTGGCATGCGGCACGCGCCGCAGCCTTCAGAAAACCCACTGCGCTGCGCCTGCGACGACATCCTGCCAACTATTCATCCCCCCCTACACGCCCATGTCCATAAAAGACGTATTCCTTTTAAATTTAACGACTTTATTGTCTCCAGTGTTGTGGCGGGTAAATTAGATGGCTAAGGTGTGCAGCTCGTGATTGGGAAATCCAAGTGTCCTACTTTATTTGTACAGTTAAACACTCAGGGCACGTTGGCATTGTGTGGTCAGCCGCGGAAGGAGATGAGTTAGGAGGTTTTATTCTATGCACAACTCATTATCTCACCTAGCAACATTTTCGTTGTGTGGTCTTTATAATTTAAAAATATTTATAAAAACAGCGAAACGAATAACTAATGAACTAGGTCCACTTAATATAATTATATTATAATCCTAAACGGTTGTTATTTCGCTAATAGAAGAATAAACTATCAATTTTATTTTAGAAAGGTCAGAGGGCAGTCTTTTGGCTTCGTGTTTAATTTATTCATACGATATTTTATTATCTCGAAAAAAAATCTTTTCCTATATTGAATATGCAAAAGAGTAGCGGTATTGTATAAAATATTTGTGAGGAATTTATAAGGTTTATTAATTATTTTCTAACGGACTTTATTAACCACTTAAATACGAAAACCAATAGGTATGTAAATAGGTATAATTTTAGAAATACCTAGAAAAGCATGAATAGTAAAGTAACAATATTGTAACGTTATGTGCGCACTTGCAAAAATTCTAGTAATTTACGTCATTGCCTTTTACCGCAAGAATGTTGTAAGTAGCTACTCTACTACACACCTGCAAACATTTTATATTAGTACCGTAAATTCTACGACAGTGTATTCATATGTTGGTAACTATTATTGCAACTGATCCAACGAACTAAAAAAAAAACAGTTCCTGAAAGCCTAATCAATATTCCGTTTTCAAATCACACCTCGTGATTGTCCTGTCTATTATATAATACTAATTTGATTTTTTTTGGAGTAATTTGATTAAATTTGCTGGTTGTTTTCGCTCTAATTCTGGTTTTGTTCCTGGGTTGAAAACTAGCTTTCGTCTCTATCCAGTCAATCAAGCCTTCACGCCAAAAACCACTTCAAAACAAGGCTGTTGCTGCGCAAAGAGAAACCAACAATTTTGATCTGAGAACAATATGACAGACCGGATCTGACGGGCAATTCTTGTATTTTAAAGAAACATTCGCAGCGCATTCGTAAACTTTAAAAACCGGCCAAGTGCGTGTCGGACCACGCACAGTGTAGGGTTCCGTAGTTAAGCGTCTCCTAAACCATGTCAGAAAAATAATAAAACGACTTCACTATTATTAATCTAATAATCGTGAGGTCGTTTTATGCTCGACTATTACTCGTTAACTTGTAAAGCCTACTTAACTTTCGAGTAGTCTAAAACTACAAAAACTACTACTATCTAAACATACCTTACACCTAGACTCCTCCGTGCCTCGGAAAGCACATTAAGCCGTTGGTCCTGGCTGTCATTTGGGGATCTTTGGCAGTCTTACGGATTGTCAGAAGCCAGAAAATCTGACACCAGTGTTTGCCAAGAGGTACCGTGATATTCAGTTAATCGTTTGTGGCGGTCTGGTAGGCAGTCGCTCCACGTAAAATACTGATATTCAGCTGAATCCGGTTTGACTGGAAGCCGACCCCAATATAGTTTGGTAAAGACTAGGCAGATGGTAAGAGAGAGATGGAGCTGTACGGGATAAATCACACTGTCAGTATATCAAAACTGAACAATGATGGCATAGCAGGTCACAGTACGTGGCTGTCAGAGTCTGGGTGCAGTAAACTCATAAGAATCCATCACTTCCGATCGGGCACTTTAATGACTGTATCCTCATTCTTCGAACCTTATAAACGACATGATTCACGTCGAGACCTATATATGTATGTCTATTTTATAAGTAAGTAACGCTTAAGTCAAGTTGCATTAAACTTGTCATAAAACAGCAGTTATAAGATTGCCCTATCGGTTAATATCATTAAAACTAGGGTTGGCGAAATGTTCAAGTTATATATGTATTTTGTTTTTTGGCACTGTCACCGGGAAATTGCAGACTCCATAAGATTGTAATAAATCACTTTTAGATTATCTATAATTTTTCGATATATTATGAAAAAATCGTTTTGCATACAGTAAATCCCATCTAAATTTAATAGTTTCCAATATATCCGTGTCGTTTAAAAAATATGTTTACAATTTCACTCGATATTTTACAATCTTACGGAGTTTGCAATTTCCCGGTGACAGTGCCATTTTATCAGCGAATGCGAATGTCAAAAAGACATTCGCGATTGATGACATTTAGATAGCATTTGTCAATCCCATACATTTTTGATGTTATGGCAGTTGCCTATGCCACGCCAACGCTATTAGAACGTCAATTGTCCAGAGCCTTCGGTGGTCCAATATATCGAGAGACGTCAAGCAAGCCCAGTTGCCAGAACTGACAACCCAAATGATAGCCACTCGGTGCAGTAAAGTGAGGAGACCCAACCCCAAATAATGGGGCCATATAACTGTCAAAATAGTAGACAGCTATTTTGACAGTTCAGTTGCCGAAAGGAAATATAAAGTAGTAGGATCAGGGAAGGAGGAAGACGAAAATGCAATTTTGCCATAATCATTTAAAAGTCATAAATTATCAATAGATTTAACAAAAATTGGCATTTTTATCTCACAAAAACAGAGAACATAATGTGTTTTAAATGCTTTGATATGCGACTTAGTCAAGATACCTACTTAAATTCTAGTGTTAAAATGAATTTTTGAATTTTATTTTTAATCAGTATTTTCCTCAACACTTGTTTTTGGACACATCAATTTATAAAATAGCGGAGATATTAAGGTCAGATTAGTGAACTTAAAAATGCAACTAAACCCTATTCGAATATGGGGTTTAGTTTAAGACATGCTTCATGTGACCGGTGCACTTCAGGTATTACCTCTCACCCTTCCATTTCTGATATCAAAGATACTGATTGAGTAACCTACAAAAGTTATTCCTGTTTCCTCCTGACTATGATAGAAAGGCGGGGTTATTAACCAAATTGTTGGTTGACTGGTCACTGGACATGACGTGTGATAGCCCTAAACAGTAGTGGTTCGAAGTGTAAGGTGAGTGTGAACAGGGCCGGGGTCACACGTCTCGTGTCACGGTCGGCGATCAATGCACGTTATCGTATACATGCCTACGTGTCGATACATATCATTGTAAGTAGATACACATGGTTTTACCATCGCCGTGGCAGTGGTACCAAGCACGGCGATACGCGTGCGAAAAACAGACTGATTTTGCTCCAATTTTGATCAATTTCTAATCAATCAAACTGCCTAGGCCTTTGGCTATGTTGGGATCGGCTGCCTATCTGACGTCCAAAACCCAGTAACTGGGTATCACAATATCCATCGGCACGGCTGGTGTCAGATTTCATGACTTCTGTCTACTCGTTACCACTGTCAAAGATCTACAAATGACAACTGGGTTTGAAGCTTAACGTGCTTTTTGAGACAGGGAAGAATCACGGAATTTTAAGATGGTCACCTATCTACGGAACGTTGAATGCTTAACCTGGAAGATCGACACGTGCTGTTCGATGATTTTATTTATTTTTAACCACTTGAAGCTTTGATGTCAACAGGATATTATCATATAACTTCATTTAAATCAAGTTATTGAAGCACCTTTTAAAGTTATAATGACTTAATTAGAAATTATGATAGTGATTTAGGAAATGGTATATTCTGGTCATTGTCTTTAGCTGACGGATTAGTGATTATAGCAACCGTTGATCTCTAACCCGGGTGCAAATGTTTTCTTGAACATATCCAGTGGCAGCCTGTTGTTGCAGTTCCTTCCTTTAGTCTTCTTCCATCCAACTGACGTGGCCAAAGTCACGGTCAACCAGGCATTCTATACTCCTTGTTGAAAGTGAGGTGTTTCAATGAAAATAATGAGTCATTCAGGATGTTAAACCAATTACCTAATTATTGACGTACGCGTTCATCGATTTCCATGAGATTGCAGTTACATAGTACTACGTAATAGCTGTTTTTACTGTGTTCTACTAAACATCATGGAATTGAGTTTTCATGGGTAGTCGCCAACGCGTTTTTTCCCTGTTATTATATAATCATGTCGAATACATAGCCTAGGAAAATTAAGTTAAATATTTCCACGTTTATCGATTTATGTACTTAACTCTTACAACTATTTCAAGGTAACCTTACTGTACATAAAGTTATACCTAAGTTATAAAAATGTTTATTATAAGAGAAAAATATTTATATAACATCGACAGGTCGGCTTGCAAATGAGTCACTAGTGCGACTGTTATTGTCTGCTTATTGTGAAAGGCGTTCACACTGAGTCACCGTCTTGATGATATCGCCTCCTTGTTTCAATAACGTGATAAATTCGACGGTTATTTTGTTTTATTGAAACCGCCGTGTATGTTTTAATTTTTCCAAAAAACGTAAAAACAAAATATTGTCGGACTTATCAAGTTATTGAAGCAAAGAAGCGATATCAGAATTTTTGTACAAATTTTACATATACATAGAAACAATTATTCACTGTGGAGATCTTTGAATATGAAATTGAGAAATTGACCAATTGCTTGTTTAACTAAAACAATATTGTCCGTTTGCATTCAAAGTCAAAGCATTTATTTCAAATAAACCATTATCAGGTACTTTTGAATTGTCAACGGCAGTCCGTCAAAAACATGAAGCTATTTGCACGTTTGAAAGCGTAGATCTCTATGGAGAAGAACGTGCAAGAAACACTCTTTTAAATCATTTTTACAAAAATCCTGGTTACATTAACCTTGTTGCTTCTATATATGAGAACAATGTAAAGAAAGAAAAAAAATTCTTGGTGTCTATTAAAGTAGCAATGTAATTTTTAATTTATTAATTTACATCGGACAACATTATAGTCTATTTTGTTAATAGAATACATACATACCTTATAAAATGTAAAATAATGTGAAAAGCCAGTAGGTGAATTTTGTGAAAGATTCATGTCAAAGGAGGTTTTTATTATTGAGATGACGGCAAATAGAGATGTGTTTAGAAGAAGACGACTTGCTGCGGCAACCTCACATTACCTTATTGGCTAAGGACAGGTGATGTACTATCTACACCTAGTATATAATACAAAAAAATAGTAAGGGATTTGATATCGTCGTTGACGAGTGAAAACCTCGTAAATCGTTTTTTTTTACCAAAAACACTTTTAAATGTTATAAGTAAGAAAACCTCTCAACGCACATTTCTAGCTCACCTATATTCGAATGGGATGATTGTAGTGCGATCTATCGCGTTCAATGAAAACCTCGTGAGTACTAGGCGTCCGCCATTATAGAAGTATAAACTCGGCATGACGTAAGTTGCCTTTGACACAGAATAAGGATGCGCACTAAGATATTGGTTACAGTATACATTAATAACTAATGTTTTTCTTTGTAATAAACATCAAAAACCGGGAAAACGTTTCATACAAAAATATTCAGGAGACGGTTTTTTGTCTCTGCTGAAAAATTTTGTTTTCGGTACTCCCGAGGTTTTCACTCGTCAACGACGATATACAAAGCGCTCCGGGCGCGCGTCAGGTGCGCGGACGAGACGTTGCGTTGTGATGAAAATGTAAGAAGTCAGTCCGCGCGCCCGCGATTCTAAGTTTTTGTATTTCGTTCCTTTGTCGCCATACATTTTATCTTGTCATTGCCCTGTCCGCTTTGTATATCTAGTCCCTAAGACTCAAAACTTAGTTCTTTTGCAGTCTGTGCTTTAACTGTAATTTTGTCGAATTTTCTCTTTTACTTTTATTTTTGAGACACTGTTATGGACATTCGCATATTGATTCATCTTGAACGTCTAGCCGTTCATTGATAAAATTGTTCACGTACGCCAGGTGTATTCTTGACCTTATTTGTCTGGAACTCTTGCGAACTTATTTACACTGTCTGTGTTTAAAAAATATATAAATACGTTTAATAGGTACTCATTCGAATAACGGTTTTTTTTCCAATCACTTAAATGTAGTTAACTTGTGTGTTATGTTAACCCATTGTTTGTTTAATCTTAGGCATTTATGAAATATTTAAACTACACAACACGATATTCCAGAATACCTGTTGCAAAAATATCGTCAGCCATTCATTACCTACCTATGGTAAGTAATATACTCGTAACTGCGAAGTTATGAAATCCTAACTAGGTACATAGTCTTCATATTAAATACGTTATATACTATGCAATAATATTAAAACAGCGTAAATATTTACATTCTACCGCCTGTAAAATAAAGCTGTATCAATATACTCGAATGACAAATAAATCAGTATTTCTGATACCAGTCTCGCCGAGGGGTACCGTGTTACCCAGTTACTGAGTTTTGAAGGTCAGGTAAGCAGTCGCTCCGTGAAGAATACTGGTACTCAGCTGCACCCGGTCAGAGTGGAAGACGACCCTTTTTTTTATGGATTTTTTTTATGAATCATCCAATGACTTCTTCCGCTCTGGGTGGAGCGGAAGGGCGTGTCAGACTCTTACTGACTAAAACCCATCCGTGTTCCTTCTAAAGCCCTTTGCGTTCCAGGGCCGCGGTGACTCTTTCGGTCAAATTCCGCAACCCTGGCAGGCTCTGGCCCTAGCGGACCCCGTCTTCTGTGCTGACATCTCTTTGAGGCGCCGGGCCTGGTGGTGATCGGACAGCGAGCCACTGGAAGACGACCCTAACATAGTTGGGAAAAGGCTAGGCAGAGAGAGAGAGAGTGAGTGAGTGAGCCAGAAAGAGAGAGGGAGAGAGAGAGAGAGAGAGAGAATATAGGTACTCGAACGAATACCACGAGCTCTTCCAATGATGGTTAGTTCTACAGGAGAAAAAATAAATCTTAAATTTTGAATAAAAAACAAAATGATATATAAAGGTGGCATTTATAATACAGTTGTTTTTTATGTTGACCAATGAACAGTATTCTTTTTTTTAATTTATGTTAGTTTCCGTAGGTATATTAGCGCAGAAAGGAATTTGAAAAAAAGGCGTTCTTTGACGTTTTATTCAATTTGTATCATACTTAAATCAGAACTTAAAAACATAGTATTTAGAACTTGCTATTTCCCGCTACTTGCTCCCGTTGTAAATGTAAACCGTCCATTTTTATTGAAAAATAGCTTAAACAAAACTTAAACAACTCAGCGATAGTAAGTAAAAAAATCAACCATAGAAAGATTTTTTTGTAATCAGCATTCCTATCCATTTTTAATATTTAATATATTTTTAGTAAAATTATTTATTATTTAAAAAAAAGAAAAGAAATTATAAAAAAAAAACAGAAAAAAAATATAACTTGTTTATTTTTAGAATTTATTTATTTATGACTATTTAGTTACGGCCACAAAAATCTTAAAGACTCAGATTACATAGACAACCATGGCGGCACCAATATTTTCGAAGACAAGAAATCGTGGGCACGTCGGAATTCTAACGTTCAGTTCCAATTTGGCGTAGATGCGTCACGTTACACAATTGCCGCGTGCGCATCAGGTAGCAATGACATTGAACGCGTTGCTTAATTTGTTTTACGAGATACGAATACATTATCTGGTTTAAGGGTAAGGGGCACTGCCCACTGCAAGCGACTGATTTATCGTTATGTTAGCTATAGGAACGTCTTTTTTTTTTAATTACATTTTCATGAATTTATTTACTGATACATACAGCCGTGAAATCAAGTGCAAGCATTTAGTCGACTTTTCACGTCTGGCTTTTTCTTCGGCCAAAGAATCACCACTGCCATTCAAAGTGACAATGTGACAGATTTGTGGACAGTACTTTCGATGCCCAATGAGTTCTTCCCCTTCCATTTTTATCCCGCTTGTACATTAATACACATATTTATGAGCTTGTGTATACTATAACTTCAGTTTTCACTTCACGAGGATTGACGGCCAGTCTGTTCTTCACAACTCGGTTGAAGAACAACTACTACTACAACTAGAACCTTGATCAACTAGAACTAGTTGAGCTCCACCCAGAGCGGAAGAAGTCATTTGATGATTTCCCACCCTTAAAAAAAAAGTATCATTTCAGCGACTATCAATGCCTAAAACTTGTCAAAATGTCGACAAATCACAGGTGTTTTTGCAGTTAAAAATACGAGCATTGTCTCCATATTATATCAACTTATACCTATAATTAAATTTTTTATCGTTACTAAACTCTGGGCTGATGCAATAAATGAAGATCTAAGAAGACAAGGCTCTATTGGAAAGCGTGTCCATTTTATTAATTAAATCTAATAGGAGAACATAGTGTAGCTCTGTGGTAGCGGTGGAAAACAAGCTTCATATTAAAGATGTACTTAGTTAGCTACTATGTGTTTACATTTTGTGTTCTCGTGACAAAGAACTCATATTAGAGGGAGGCACTGTAAGGGGGAATAGTGATCATCATCATCATCATCATCTAGCCTCTTTTCAATTCTGCCATACTTTCTGGTTCTGTATGTCCCTCGTCCAGGTATTTCCTTCGACTATCAGCTTTTAGACACCATTGATTTCAGGAATACAGAGAACCTTTGTTTATACTTTGCCATAACTGGATATAACAATTCTTGACTTTATCATTTTTCATACCGAGATGGCCAGAACTATCGTGTTACCCAGTTAATGGGTTGTGGGNTTAAGGGTAAGGGGCACTGCCCACTGCAAGCGACTGATTTATCGTTATGTTAGCTATAGGAACGTCTTTTTTTTTTAATTACATTTTCATGAATTTATTTACTGATACATACAGCCGTGAAATCAAGTGCAAGCATTTAGTCGACTTTTCACGTCTGGCTTTTTCTTCGGCCAAAGAATCACCACTGCCATTCAAAGTGACAATGTGACAGATTTGTGGACAGTACTTTCGATGCCCAATGAGTTCTTCCCCTTCCATTTTTATCCCGCTTGTACATTAATACACATATTTATGAGCTTGTGTATACTATAACTTCAGTTTTCACTTCACGAGGATTGACGGCCAGTCTGTTCTTCACAACTCGGTTGAAGAACAACTACTACTACAACTAGAACCTTGATCAACTAGAACTAGTTGAGCTCCACCCAGAGCGGAAGAAGTCATTTGATGATTTCCCACCCTTAAAAAAAAAGTATCATTTCAGCGACTATCAATGCCTAAAACTTGTCAAAATGTCGACAAATCACAGGTGTTTTTGCAGTTAAAAATACGAGCATTGTCTCCATATTATATCAACTTATACCTATAATTAAATTTTTTATCGTTACTAAACTCTGGGCTGATGCAATAAATGAAGATCTAAGAAGACAAGGCTCTATTGGAAAGCGTGTCCATTTTATTAATTAAATCTAATAGGAGAACATAGTGTAGCTCTGTGGTAGCGGTGGAAAACAAGCTTCATATTAAAGATGTACTTAGTTAGCTACTATGTGTTTACATTTTGTGTTCTCGTGACAAAGAACTCATATTAGAGGGAGGCACTGTAAGGGGGAATAGTGATCATCATCATCATCATCATCTAGCCTCTTTTCAATTCTGCCATACTTTCTGGTTCTGTATGTCCCTCGTCCAGGTATTTCCTTCGACTATCAGCTTTTAGACACCATTGATTTCAGGAATACAGAGAACCTTTGTTTATACTTTGCCATAACTGGATATAACAATTCTTGACTTTATCATTTTTCATACCGAGATGGCCAGAACTATCGTGTTACCCAGTTAATGGGTTGTGGGGGTCTGTTAGGCAGCCGCTCCACGTAAAATACTGGTATTCAGCTGAATCCGGTTTGACTGGAAGCCGACCCCAATATACTTGGGAAAAGGCTAGGTGGTAGGCCATCTCGGTATCATCATCTGATGATACCGAGATAGCCAAGACATGTGACATTCTCTCAGTACGATTGTCAAAAAGAAACAAAATGCATGGGATTGACTTGGCGTAGCCGAAATCACCATGATCTCCGAAAACCCAGCAGTTCAACCTTCACTGGCCTATTTAATAAAACCAACAGGTGACAGATTACAAATGAAAATCTAACAACCGACAATTTGATAACTTTCTTTCATACGTTTACTTTGTACCCGATTGCCCCAGAATAACTTATTTAGTTCCTTAATGTTTAAAAAAAAATATCATCGTTTGCAAAAACGGGACAATATGGATGTTTCCTGGGTTAAAAATTCTATTTAGTCCGTCAGTTAGACTTTCAAAAAATATTATATACTTATTTTTATTTTATCAAATCAATAAAAAATACGATGATTAATAGGAGTCGGCTTGTAACGGCTACATAGTTCGATCCAGCCCGTCCCTAGCTGTCCTCCCCCCAGCGACGCCCTAAGCCGAGGCCCGCCTTAGCGAGTCGTCGCTTAGTTTATAAGTTTTTTTATAAGCCCTGACTGGAGGCTTTAATATTATATTAAGGCCACCACAGGCAAGCCCAGTTAAGCAGTCGAAAACCTCATAGGTTGAACTGCGAGACGCCACTCAAAAAAGAAAATGCCTTGTAACGTCACTTTCCAGTGAAAAGTGTACTGGTAAGTGACGTCACTCGAGTTTTACCATACCATACCCTATTATGTCAACTTTTGATAAGATGTCGCATTGTCATTGTTATTATTTTGCTCTCTCTACAAAATTTAAGACGCGTTCGCATGCGATTCTCATTCGAAATCTGTCAAAAAAGCCTTAATTTCCATAAATTTTGGACATATTGCCACTGAGATGTGAATGCGCACGTTGCTTAAAAAATAGTAGAATTAATGACCAGACTGACGAGATAATCGAAGAATCAAGAAAAACTGTGATGTTCGGAGAACAGAAGTAACACCAGTATACTTACTATGCTAATCTTTGTGTCTCGTGCTCTGAAGCAATAAGTCGATCATGTCATGTGTGTCCCAACGTCTTATGTCGCATGTAAATAACGACAGAAAATGTAGTAAAATTATTTGTGTTAATACTTAGTAGTACCGTTGGCCGACTGAACTGTCTTGTAGACTCTAGTGATAATATTGTAAGTCATGTGGCAAGCTGTTTAGTTGTTTTGACCCGTTTGTGGAGGTAAAGAAGGGTAATGTTTATGCTACTGTTATAGCAAGATTTGTCTGGAGATTAGATAGTAATCGGTGTCGGTATGGGGTACCGACACCGATTCACGGAAATTATAAACTTACGGTAAGTTTACGGTGTTTTCTGAAAGTCGTATAAAACAGTGTGGAATAGGTTATTTGACTAAAAAATCTAATTAGTCCGTCAGATAGATTTCCAAAAAATATTGTACACGTTTTTTTTCTTTTGTCACGTAAACAAAAAAATAAGATGATACAGTGCATTGAATTTTATCTTCGTATTTATTATTGACTAGCACTTCGCCCGCGACTTCGTCCGCGCGGATTTAGTAGGTACTCCACAAACTTCAACGCCCCCTCAAACACTTTTTAAAGGTAAGTTTTGGAAAATTAAGCACTACGATATCCATTCAACGGTCTCAGGATCAGCCTACTATCCACCCAGTTCACCCCGTTCACCCCGCCCGAGGTTGACTATGTAAACATTGTTAGATCTGTTTCAAATTTCCCACTTTTAGCTTGTTCATTCCAATTTCCACGTAAATTGAAGTAAGCAATAATGTCCTCCCCTGAAAAATTCATCAACCCTTTTCGCCCCTTATATTTGTTATTCTTAATTTTTTATCCAAAACATTAATGCCGTGCATTAAGTTTCTCCCCAGTTAGCTCAAACCGCAACATTTTTCTTACTTAGAGCATCGAAAAATCCAAATATTTGTTATTTTTCTTTTTTTATCCAAAACATTAATGCCGTGTTTCAGCTTCATCGGACTAAGCGTTAAGATTCTCCCCAGTTCGCTCAAACCGTAACATTTTTCTTACTTAGACCATTTTTATGCCCGTCGTAACTTTAAAACGAAAGGTCCGATTTGAGTAATTTGAAGTGTAGTTTACATGTACATTATCAACCTTAATTCTAAACAAACAAACTAACTAATCTTTACTCTTTATAATATTAGTTTAGATAGATTAGATATATAATCCTGATGATGTGTCTGTTTGAGTATTATTCGCAAATTATCGGCATTCGATTGAACTGAGTCTATAAAATAATCATTAAAATGTCTTGCTATCATTTTAGGAATATTAAATTTCATAGAATTGGTTACCTCCCAAGTTGCTTTAGACTTGTTAGTGCTAGTTCCTATAAAATAGCTGTTTTGAGCCCTTTGTGTTAATTTGATCACTTTTTAATATCTCTTTGAGAATTATTTGAAAGCCGCTTTTGTATCACTATTTCGCTTTATTCTGTATTGCTATAATAAAGTTCATAATAAAGATCAAATAAGTTCATTGAACTTTATAGAATTTACTGGTGATTGTGGAATACTGAGCATACAAATGATAAAAGCACTCAATACAATTGCAAAAGAACTTGGCCCAAAGGAAATAAATACTAAAAATATTCTGCTTTTAATTTTCAAGATTAGAATCAAAATTTAGGATTCGTTGAATCTCGTGAGTTTGGAGGAATTACGTTACCCAAAAAATTGGGGCGTTTTTCAATTCTATTAGATTAAAACTCCTTTAATTGTATTAGAAGTTTCAACTACCATTACCGAAGTTAATGCAATTATCAATGTCTTCAGAACTGTTCAAAACATTATGCGCGCGTGGATTTCCTTAGCAGAGTTATTTTAGAAATGTATTTATTATACTCTTCAAAGATCTTATACTTACAATCATCAACAAATATATTTCGAAAAAGATTATTACAGGATTTTATGTTGATAAAAAACTCTATGGCCCATAACTCATTAATAGGTACCAACTCTTAACATCTTACACACGTGATAACTTTTAAACGAAATATCCGATTGAGATGAAACAAAAAGTATTTTACTTCTACATAAATACTCTTGATAACATAATGCTTAATTTCGATAAAGATTAATATTACGATACGTATTTAACGTAGTTTTTTTTCTTTAGACGATTTAATAATTATTTTGAACACAAAATGGGTTATTGTGATTAAACCATGATAGCTAGATATATGTTCTCGCGGACTTTTTTGTAGGTCTTAATGGGATCTTCTAACCCGTAGTACATCATTTTGTTCTTTTGTCAATAGTTTTTGCAGCGCACGCAAAAAAAGGTTTTTGATTTTACACCTTGTGTTACGAAATAGCAATTTTATTACGGATCCCTAATTTTGAAAAAAAAAAAAAATAGCCTATAGCCTTCCTCGATAAATGGACTACCCAACACTGAAAGAATCATTCAAATCGGACCAGTAATTCCAGAGATTAGCGCGTTCAAACAAACAAACAAACAAACAAACAAACTCTTCAGCTTTATAATATTAGTATAGATTTGATAAAATAAAAAATACGTTGACAATATTTTTCGATAACCTAGCTGACGAACTAAATAGAATTAAGTATATTTTTAATCCAGACACCATCCCTATTTGATGCAATGATTATTTAAAAAAATATATATTAAAGAAACCGGACGAATGCAAGTCTGGCTCGCGGACCAAAGGTTCCGTACAATCTCGAATGTAGTCCATCCACTACGTAACGAGAATCAAGTCTCTGTTTTTTCCGATTGCAAACCTAAACATTACGTACTGAAGTTAATGTAACTCACGTTAAAGCTACAAATAAGAAACAGCACCGGAGACACTAACAATGTATTTCTAGTTATTGACCAAAAGAATATAATAACAAAACCAGTTAGCATCATATATTGAGGAGATATTGATGCCAACTGGTTTTGTTATTAGACTACAGAACAACTTATGATTTCAATAGCCAATATGCAAACGAGACATTTATTATTTTACTACCGCGACACCGTTATTTTTGGGCTTAAGTGTTAGATCCGCTTGTGGTGGCAACCTACCTACGATAGAAAGGCTACTTATGAGAACTAGTCAACTCAGACGTCATGACATTATCTGGGACCCGGAATCTTGTCGGTTGAGTCTGTCAATGAACTCAGGACTTATACCACAGGGGCGGACTTCGATTGTTTTAGTACAGTATATTGATGGCTGGTAATATATTTTTTTTTCTTCACATTTCAAACCAATTTTGTGGTCTAATGAAGGAATTGACAGTTGAGATATCGTCATTTTTATCGCATTGAATGGAACCTCATGGATTTTCTCCTGTTCTGATAGAAGGGGAGGGGTCCGTCAGACTCCTAATGACTAAAACCACACGGTTTTGTTCAAATAGATGTCTGGTCGGGGCACTTCGTCCACCTACTGGAGATGAAACACATGTTCTCAGCAGATTACGTATAATATTAATCGTATAAGTATATGATTTGAAATAACTATTACGACATAAATGAGTCACATCAGATTCGGCACTAACCAGGACAGAACCTATAGCAATCCTCTAGCTATTTAGCGACATTTTTTTAAACTACATAACACATCGTTTTTAGGGTTCCGTACCCAAAGGGTAAAACGAGACCCTATTACAAAGACTCCACTGTCCGTCTGTCTGTCTGTCACCAGGCCGTACCTTATGAACCGTGATAGCTTTTTTTTTAAGGATGGGAAATCATCAAATGACTTCTTCCGCTCTGGATGGAGCGGAAGGGCCTGTCAGATTCTTACTGACTAAAACCTATCCGTGTTCCTTCTAATGCCCTTTGCGTTCCAGGGCCGCGGTGACTCTTTCGAACAAATTCAGCAACCCTGGCAGGCTCTGGCCCTAGCGGGCCCCGTCTTCTAAGCTGACATCTCTTTGAAGCGCGCGTGAAACACAACGCGGCATCGACCCAGGCCTGGTGGTGATCGGATAGCGAGCCACCCAATGCTCGCCGTCCGCAGGCCCGCGCCTCCGGTGGCCGGGGATCGCTCTGCGACTCCCGACGCCCGGGGCGTCTTATCCTGTTGCAGCGGTTGGGGCGAAGGCCTTGCCTTTCCCTCGCGCAACCCGCCTCCTCCTTCGCTAGCATTACTGCTTCGCAGAAGGAGGTGACCGCTTCCCAAGCCTCCTCGCTCCGGACCATGGATTCAACCAGGGCCGGACGCGAGAGGTCGCCGCCGCCGATCGCCTCGACGAGGACACGGCGGTGCTCCGCCCAAGTAGGGCAGACCTCCACCGTATGCTCCACCGTATCCTCCGGGCGATCCTCACAGTGCTGACACCCGGGAAACCGTGATAGCTAGACAGTTGAAATTTTCATAGATGATGTATTTCTGATGCTGCTATTACAACAAATAATAAAAATTAATGTAAATTAAAAACAAAAGGGGACTCCCAAATAAGAAACGTGTTTTTTTCTGTTTATGGTACGGAACCCTTCGTGTGAGAGTCCGACTCCCACGGGCCAGTTTTTGAAGTGAAAACTTCTTTAGGCGCGTTGAGCACTTTTTGGGTGCACAAAAATCATGGAACTCGCGTCATCGTCACCGAACGCTTTAGCTTCCGCTTAGTTTTCACTTCTATCGGCAGTCCCCAAACACTACCCCGCATGTCTTTTTATATAAAAATTAGACCGTTCTTCAGGGTACTGAAGAACGGTCTAATTTTAATAACATTAAAATTCTTAATTCTTATTTTAATAACAATTAAAATGATTTCTGATTAATAGGTATATTAATCAGAAATCATTTTAATTGTTTCAATGTGCTGATGGTGATCACCGTGGTGGTTTTGGTGAGGTAAAAATCCCACACTCCCTGGTCTTTTTCCCCAAAAGTACAGGCGCCTTTTGAAGGTTTCCCCCCGAAAACAAAAAAAAAAGGTACTCCTTATCAACAATCAACATCATCTGTTCTCGTCTTTGCTAAGTCTGACTCTGTACACCGAGAATAACTAAGTACCTAATATTGTTTCTGAAACTTTAGAACTAAGATTCAGTCTGATTCAGTGGTTGGGTATTTTGTAGGCTACATGGAAACGGAACTATATCTTAATTCAAGGCTGACAATTAAAGTCGTAGTAACCCTTTCTTGGAAACAATGGATATAACATGAACAAGATCTGTTCTAAATGTTGGCTATTTAGCTTAATGGCTTCGTCATCTATATTATTGTAGATATCGCTATACGTAAAATTGGAGCCCCGCTCCATGGGACCTTATTTCGGTCTGCAGGTTTGAATAACCTATAATCTATTTTGACAAACTTCTTGGCTTTAAGGTTGCCTACCAGATAATAAGGACCATACACGTTCAAGTAATTTGTTCAAGCAGGCTGGTTCAAACTATTTGATCAAATAGAAATACGAAATTTTATATTACCTACTTCATGCCTATTTGGTCGAATTACTTGAACGTGTATGACCCGCGAAAGTAGTCATCCAGGTAGACTAGAAGCTGTACTCATATAGTTGGGGAAAGGCTCGGCTGAGGCAGATTGACTGTCAACCTTTTTCATTTTTGATGAGAAATCATCAAATTACTCCTTCCACTCTGGGCGGAGCGGAAGGGAGCGTCAGACGCTTACTGACTGAAACCCATCCGTGTTCCTCCCAATGCCCTTTGCGTTCCAGGGCCGCGGTGTCTCTTTCGGACAAATTCCGCAACCCTGGCAGGCTTTGGCCCTAGCGGGTCCCGTCAACTATGCTGACATCTCTTTTAGGCGCACAAGGCGCCGTCGACCCGGGTAGACAGCCCTCCTACAAGCATCTACAAATCTATAGGCTTTACCCAAGAGATAAAGCAGTCTCATGTTTGTTAAATAGTTATGTACCTAACCTATGAAAATTGCTCCATGATCTGATAAGGCACTTTGTCATAAAAATAATTATTTGATGAACATTTTCAGCTTGGAATGCTGCCTAATCTATACCAAATTAGCTATCAATCCTAAGTGTTGATTAGAACAAATTGTTTTAGAATTAACACGACTTAATGATTTATTTGTTTCAGAATAGGAACACTAAATACGCTATTGCCCGCAACTTACTAGCAAACAGTCATAACTCAAGTTTTTATATTCTCCATATCGTTTTTTCTTTTTAAGTCTTTTTTTTTTTAGGAGCATTTATCGCCATGATTATACAGATATCGCATTGAGCCACAATTTAACCTAAACTAAATTACATCCTTAGTTTATAAAAGAAAAAGGGAAGGGCAAGAGTCACTGGTGCGAAATTATATTTTCAACAATTGTTTTTGCTGCGTCAGATGTTGGTTCTGCTAATATGCTTAGGAATGCGCCTTGATCGTATTTGTTTATATTAAATTTTTGCATTAATGTGTGTGTGATAAGTACCGGAATGGGAGGGAGGCCTCTCCCATTCCGGTACTTATCACACTGTACAAGAATGTGTTGTACATCATCTAACTTATCACACAGTAAATCGAATTTTTGAAACCACTCAACTCTTCTTTTACCAGAGCTACAAATAAATGAGTTCTTATGCGGACTCTGCATAAGAACTCATTTATTTTCGTCCATATAATGTAACCAAAACCCAAATCATTTTCATAACAATTTAAACCGTGACATTAAAAATCGTTGATCACCAATTACTTGGAATTAACTCGAAGCATGAAACAGTTCAACTCTGTAATAAAAAAAGGTTTTACTGCTAATCTGCGTTCATATGACGTCACAATTTATATAATACTAAACTGTTGCAACTTCGAAAGCGTATTCATTAAGGCAAGGATGCATTGGGTGACGTTACAAGTCATGTGGACTCAGGTAGGCGTTGGGATCTACGTAGCCCGACGCGGATGTGTTTATACGTTTTGTACCAAATTACTTTAAACCATATGTTGCGGCATGTTTTGCGTAAGACACAACATTCTTAACGACTTTATTCACTGACCTAGAAGTTTGTCCGGGTTCGGTTACATTGGATGAACTTGATCTGCTTCAAAGTTATGGAGTGTCTCTTTCAGTCCAGTTTAGCAATAGGGTTCGCCCATACTTTCGTTAATAAATAAGATTAGCTAAATAAATAAGTTTGGTGTATTTAAATAAAAAGCTGCATAATAAGCGTGTCTTTTTACCGTGAGTCGTTTCGACCTAACTCCTACTTTTCGGGCTACATCTGTCCCTATAACCGATCGGCTCGAGCTCCTAGGCATGGAGTTGACACCCAGTCTCAACTTCGGCGCCACCTTTGAGCACAAAGCCCAAACTGCGGCCAAAAAGCTGGGTATCCTAAATAGAGTGAAGCGATACTTCACGCCTGGACAGCTTTAACCCGTTACAAAGCACAAGTCCGATCCTGCATGGAGTATTGCAGCCACCTTTGGGATGGTTCAGCTAAATACCAACTTGCCGCGCTTGACTCGGTGGAACGTAGAGCTACGAGTAAGAGGCTCATTGGCGACGTAAAACTGGTGGATGCCAAGCTTCACAGCTTGGTTCATCGCCGCAAGGTTGCCTGCTTGTCGGTCTTCTACAGATTGTACGGAGAGTGTCCAGAAACTCCACGACCTGGTCCCACCGGCCCCCTTCTACCATCGGACATCTAGACGCACTGCAAGTTACCATCCCTACCTTGTTGCTATTCCACCAATTCGCACTAAAGGTTTCTAAACGTCTTTTATAATGCGCACAGCAAAGGAGTGGAGCTCTCTGCCTACGTCTGTGTTTCCGAACGCATACAACCCTAATCTCTACAAAATTAGAGTGAACAGGCTTCTTCTGGGTAAGCTCTATCGTCGACTTCGTCTCTGTCATCTATGACCTAGACTAGAGTCAAGAGCAAACTCATCTCAAATAAAAAAAAATGGTTGTCTGTAAAGTCGCTTTACGGACGATAGATTAACGTGACAACGTCATAACAAAACATTGATGAAATGATCGTAACGCTACAATGAGCGTAACGTTACAATGATTCATCTTATTTCGTGCGTGCAGCCGGCGTTCTTCGATTTATTAGACGTCGTCAGGTCAATAAAAAAAAAAAAAATCAAATGTGTCGATTATTTATCCAAAAACGAAATATGCATTTTGGTACCTTACTTAAAATTCTGAATAGATTTTATCTTTTTGTTTTTTTAAGAAATCGGTTTCGATTGAAGTCAAGCACTTTTCCACTCAAATAGCTACACGTAACAAAACATTATTGTATGACTTATCAGTTTTATTTTCCATGAAAACTGTACGGTTAATGCATAAACACGTCAGGTTTAATATGGTCATTAAAAGCCATGTTTTTGTGACGAGAAGTATTATATACTCAGGAGGAATTTCCTTCGTTTTATATCGTACTTCAAAGTGAGAGTGTGGAGTTTTCAGGCATCCGTCCATGCGCCATCTTGGACTGCGAAAAACATAACCCTCCTTCTGGAACAGTCGGTTAAAAAGTAAGTAAAACAACAAAATAGGCAACGAAAAACATTGTTGGCTACTGTCATGACCAATTAATGTATCATTTTACTAGACAACATGCGTCACCGGCAATAAAAAATGCAGCAAATCACGATTTGTTAAATTGTTGATTTAGTCATATTAAGTGTATGTGAAGAGTGCGGACGAACTTGTTTTGTTGACTACGTTAAAACAAAGTGGCTCCTGTACACAAACATCAATGTTGGACACACAATTTATTCATTCGCCAAATAGTACTGTGTCAGTGTGGCGCATCCAACTGGAGTTTACTGTGCAGAAGTCAACTTTAAAACAAACAAAGGAGAACAAATGAATGTTATTCAAAGGCATAATATATTAAGTAACGGTATTGATATGGAAATGACAAACATCAAAGGTAAATATGTATCTCATTGTGTTTTAAATAGGACCAGTGTGAATCATGAGTGAGTATGAGTCAAAAAAGTTTTTAGGTGATGTTGATTATTAGGCAACACACGTTTAAGTTACTTCAGATGACTCAATTCCTAATCCAGCTGATATATTCTAAAAAAAAATAATGGGTAGCACTGGAGTGCCGGCAGAAGTGAAAACTTGAACATTAACGTTGTGCATTTTTGATATTATGGAATGGTTAGGGAATAATTTCGCACAAATTTCTTTAATTATCAGTATAAAAGTATTATATAAAGTATTTATGTGGTAAAATACAATATTAATTTATTGCGCTATCGTACACAATCATGACAATTTATATTAAATAAATAATTTAACACTTCAGAACTTTCCCTCCGTCTTACGAATTTTCGATCAGGTCACGTGTCCTGACGCGAGTTTAACATTTTTTACCCATCCCAAAAAGTGAACAACGCCACTAAATAAGTTTTCACTTCAAAAATAAAATCAAAATGTTATCATTTCTTCGTTTGAAGTGGGTCTATATAACAATGATGCAGATGGGACGTGGTAAGATAAGTTGGAATGAAAATATAATGAGAAAGAGAGGGAGAGTTACACAAGAAAAGACGGAATGTATTGAGGAAAGGAATGATATGAAAGAAAACGGAGTCATGGGTAGCGTGACGGTTAATAGGATACAATGGAAGAAACAAACGTGTTGCACCGACCCCAAGTAACATGGGGGAAGGGCATGGCGAAAATGATCATACTTGGAACCTGAAAAGAAGAATTTTGTTCTTTAAAGATATATTTCATCTCTAGCGATCTCCGTCAGCCAGCTCTTAGCACACTATTTGTGACAATTACGTGTACTTTAGTGTACATAATTGTCACAAGGGGACAGAAAAATTAATAACAAAAAATAGAGGACACAGAAAATGTGTTTTGCTCATAAAAAATAAATTTGGATGCCGATGTAATTACAGAGATACAAAAATTTGTTGCATAGCCTCCCCGAAGTCTTTTTTTTTTCAAAGTTGCTGCGCAAAATCTAACATGTCTAACATATGTATGGGTAGAGGACATTCAACAAACAAAAATATTAATAGCATGGTGCCCTAAAGTGTCACGTTACCGAGATATTTCGTGGTAAAGACACAATGTGATATTCATGACTATCCATAAAAATGACTTGATAAGAACGTGATTAGTTCTTTTTTAATGATTATCATTGTTCTCACATACCTCTAAATACCTAGCAACGTGACACTTTGGGGCACCATGTTCCTAACATTTTTTGTTCCTGTAAGTGTCCTCTATCCATATATAAATGTTACAACGTGCACCGCGATTTTGAAAAAGATCTAAATGGTGGCTGCAGGCTATACCAGCTCCTATAGAAAAATGTTCGAGCTCATCAATCATGGAGGATGAAACCAACTAAAAATATTTTGCGTGCTACTTTCAAAGAAAAGACCAAGTCGAAAAACCCATTGTCTATAAAGTTTTCTGCTTAAGTTTATTTTTAGCATAACTGTTTACTTGTTTTCTTTGTGTCTTGTTGTGTACTTAATAAGGGTAATGTGTCGCCCTTCATACGATGTATCGAAGACCTGTTGAAGGTCGTGTGGATCCTGCTGGAAACTGAGATGTTGGCAAATTGCGAATTGTTTAAGTTTGCTATCGGTGTTATTAGTTAGAACTTCATGCATATAGTTTCAACGGTGGAATGAATGCCCTAGGCTTTTCTACCAGGCAACCAAGAGTGGTGGAGAATAATTGGCAGGTACTCTTAGGTAATAATGTACTTATGACTATTGACTAAGATTACAACGGTAAATGGCACATAGTCAAGCCAAAACTCGGCAATCAAAAACTTCAAAATTATGAATTTGCTTAAATCGTTCAGCCTAACCATAATCACATCTTACGAGTAGGTACTGTGCCTCTACTCATATGCATATCGAATCGAAAACTGGTACATTTTCCGAGTATGTACTTGTAATAAATTATGATTTGTTAAAGAACAATGGATCGAGTTTCGTCACACACAACCTGTACAAGACAGAAGATTTGCAAAAACAAAAGTGCTGGTTAAGTGCGTGTAACAAAACTATTTTGCATTGGTATATTGTGGTGCTGGTACTACACATAATGTGCAAAAGCAACAACCAATAATAGGCAGCCACAACGTCCTTTCTACACACAAAGTGTAAAGGCACCACACTTCTATACTATATATTATATATCTATCTATACTAATAATAAAGCTGAAGAGTTTGTTTGTTTGAACGCGAAAATCTCTGCAGCTGCCAGTCGGATGTTGAAAATTCCTTATTGATAGCCGTAAGGTCAGTCATGAGGAAGGCTATAGGCTATACAAGAACGGAGATGAACGGGATCTGCGCGTACGAAGTCGCGGGCAAAAGCTAGTATTTCATAAATCCAAGAGTAACTTTGTCGGTCTGTTTGTTTGTTACATTTCCACGACTAAACCATTGATCCAATTTTGGTACCGACATCTGTCTCCATACCAAACACAGCACAAGAAGGATCGATGTTTTGTCCTAAATGTACGATACCCTGGGATAATTTCCAACTTTCTCTCGGACGAACCCGCTGGCGGTAGCTAGTTCTGTTAATGAATGTGGTGTATGTTTCAGCCGCTGAGCAGTATTGAAAGGTTCCCTGAAAGCGCCGTTCGTCATAGTATTTGTACAGCTTGTCTGATGAACAACAACGATATTTAAAAGAATCTTTATTGCATGCAGCTCAGTAACTCTTCAAGTGTTTGTTAACTACATACATAGCGAAAAGCTTATCACTTAAAATAAAATCCGGCCATATTATGGCTTTCACGACGTTACTTGTGGCCGTTTCAATGGTCGCCATCGCAAATGGTAAGTGCGTTTGTTACTTTGTCTTTTTTTCATGTTTTAAATATGTAGTGTATGGTGTTCTGTATGGCGTCAGACGTAAAAGAATTGCTATTTTTTTACCATCCCATCACTTCCCTTGGGTGTCGTAAGAGAATCACCAGAGAATGGGCAGCAGCATTCTCTCTGGTTCTGTGCATTGCAACAGCTACACTGCTATCGCCAACCCACCTGCCAAGCGTGGCGATTATGGCAACCCCTCCCCCCTTGGGGGAGGCCTATGTCCCGCAGTGGACGTCTTTCGGCTGATATGATGATGATAATGACGATAATGAAATATGTAGTTGCCCTTAAAGTGATTTAATACAAGTATTTTAATGTGTTCAAAATTGATATCTACGAGTATAAATTAACACGTGAAGCTAAAACTTTGTACTCCATTTATAAAAATTACTCTGATGGAGGAGTATGAGGAATTTGGCACAGTCAAAGGTATATGGAGAAGAAGTGCAAAAAAAGCTTATATTTTTTTGTAGTGTTGCTTAAAAATACATTAAATGGGTCGAATTAATAATATTATAGTCGAATTTCGACCGCTGGGCGACCACTAGTGAGGTATTATTAGTTAACAACAATGACACTCGAGCAAAAATTCATTCCTGCATCCTTTGATTGTCATTGTTTTCATGATCTTTGTCGTTCTTGTTTATGATTTTATAAATTCACTGAACAGTAATAAACGCCTCAATGTAGACGTATCTATAGATGCCACATACTATAGTTACTTCTATATAAAGGCGGATTCGATGACCTAGACTTTCAGTTTGAGCTCACTGCAATTTCAGTACAACTTTTGTTATATTAACACCAAAGGGCCAATTCCCGTTAGGTACGATTTTTTTTTTGCATTCTCATCGTAGTCACAGTCTGTTATAATTTTAAATTTGGAATTTGAAGTTCAATATTTGACAAATGTCAAACTCTAGCCTGAAAACCTGTCAAAAGTTGGCATTAAATAAGAAAAGTTTGACACAGAAATTGGCTCCTTGGTTTTTGGTTTTTGCCGATTAAGTTGCGTATGCGAATATTCTTAAAATATGTCGTCCCTCAATGCAAAATTAAACAAAAAATTCCAAGCTTAACATGATGATACATTTCTAGAATATTACGCGTACGCACAGTTGTGTAAATACAGACAGAGTTGCGGTCATAGATCTATGTCGAGCTACATTCAACATTATAAATACATTAATTTTCACACGATCATTTAAAAAAAAAAAGATCTTTCATAACATTAATTTTTAAATGATCAAGCCAGCAACCAAAATCAGTTAATGGCCAGCATTAACTGATTTTGGTTATATTTAAAACAATGGTTTCGATTGTGTATTTTAAAGGTTTAATTATTTAGAAATTAACTTCCCTTTTCAATCTCAGTCTTCAGTGGACCGTAACGTGAATGGCCACCATTAAACGGGTCCTCTTGGATTTAAAAGTTTGGTTCCCATCTTTAATGCTTCCTTGTATGTTTTTGATGGAAGACTTACTTTTTATACCATAACAGTTACTCACATATTCGTAACCATTGTAAAATAACCGCCATCCTCACTAGATCATAAGGACAATATTTTTGTATAATCAATTGTTTGTTTTCACCTAAACAGGGCTTAATTTTGGCCACTTCTTTTTAGCTGGATGGCCTCACAACGATAATCCATTCCCAGGGTGAGTAGAGCATGAAGAACAAACAAGCTTACTGTACCTATCCTTCGACCAAAAGTTTAAATCATCGTGTCTTCAGTAAACAAAAAAAAAAGAAGATCTTCAGCGGTAATAGACCAATATACAACGTGTAGCAGATTAAACGCAAGGCCCCAGCGTAGTAAGTCAGCCGATTCTGAACGCAGCATCGAATTCTGAACACAGAATCGGCTTTTGAACGCAGAATCGGCTACTGAATCAATTTCTGTGAATGTTACCTACTTAAATGCACGGCCGATTCTGTAGTCCGCTCAAACGTTTCACATTTATTTAAAACTAGCTGCGCCCCGCGGTGTTACCCGCGGTATATCAGATCCTCCGCGTGAATGTCGAAAATTATCCGAAGGGAACACAATCCCGGAAAAAAAGTAGTCCATGTGTTAATCAGCTTCCTGCATACCTTATATACATATTTTATCAAAATTGATCCAGCCGTTTGCGCGTGAAGAAGTAACAAACACACACACACCACTCACGAACTTTCGCTTTTATAATATTAGTGTGATTATGTTTTATAATTTAGTATTCTAATTGGGCTGTCTGCATTTATTCTGTTATACGCTGTATTGTCATAAAAACGCGCAACTAATTAAATAAATAATTGTTTCAGATTCGCCGGACCGATGGTAAGATTCTAGAACTCTATAAGGCCACGTACTCACTACACAACACATGCATAAAATGAGCATAGTTCGTCTCTGACCTAACAGTAAATATTCAGGTGCATCCCTTAAGGCGAAGCTGGCCCCAAAATATTGGGAAAAGGGAAGGTGATGGGTTTTATATGTCATTATTTCCAGATGCCATCACTGCGCTTCGGTCCCCTGGCTTCTCAATCTTCTTTACCCGGAATGCCCAATTTCGGGCAAAACTTTCCCTTCTTCCAGCTCCCCGCTTTCCCCACCATGCCTGCCATGACTTTCCCGTCTTTGCCATCAGCTTCAGACATAGCTAATGCAAAACCGGGCAAGGGGGGAACCTTCACCGGCGTGGTCATCACCTCGAAGACCGAAGCCAAGAGAAAGGACGATGGAACCATTGTCAAAGAAAGTGGTTCCACGATCGTGATGAACAACGATGGAGTGGTTACAGTGAAGAAATGTATGTACCTATTAGCAATGTTTCTTTGGTCGACTAACAGTTTTTAAGGTTGATATCTCCTCTTGTTTGTTAACGTTCTCGTACTGATATCATGTATGTCTGTGTGTACAGAATACACATTTGAAATACACTTTCACATATATTATTAGTAGGAAGTTGTCACTATATACAACTGCAATTCGGGAAATGAACATTTTGAGCGATGAACACACGAAGCGCTTTTTTGTAGTGTTTTATTTTTTGTGTAGGTATTACGTACTGAAATTGCTAATAAATTCTAAAATGTTGTATCGTGTGGTTAAAGTAAAAATACGGCTTCTATTATACAACTTGGAGACGACGAAACGACAACAAATCAAAACACTGGCAATACTAGTTAATACGAATATGTTGTCTTTTATCCCAGATTTGATGTCACTAACTGCAACAGACTTCTTCGAATATTTCGTCAGAGTAGTAGTAGTATCCTTGACTAGTTTGATTTTTTTGTCGTTTTACCTATGTAGTTGGAAAGTTTATTTTTAATTTCGGTTTCAAAATATTCCAATGAACCATTATTGCCAGTATGTTATTGTCGTATCGATGTCTCCAAATTTTATAAGTAGCTAAGTCAATCAATACCACACACAAAAAATGAAAATAAACTGTAGGGCGAAATCATCTCGTTCTGTGCTACACGTACTACGGCGTAGCTCGCACTGAAGAGTGCAAGTTGTGTAGAAGTGTTCCCATTTGCAACATTTTCGAAAACTATTTTAGTGTTAAAAATTCTACAAATTGTTTGTATTTTAAAGATGGCTTAATGAAACATTTAAACATTTTCAGCTGGAAACGCACCCGATATATCCACCAAGTACGTATTCGTTGAGTGTCACTAAATGTGCACGAACGTTTGTCAAGTAAACACGTAGCGATTATTCTACGATTTATTAAACTCATAATGTTCTGCCTAACGGGATTTACTCATTTCTAGGTTAGTTGTGTAGCTACTCTAACATCGTGTGAAATGTTGTGTAGCTATACAGATAACGATACATTTTTGTTTTACTTGTAATTTCCTTTTTTATTGCCCGAAAGAATTAAAAAAAATCTCAATATCAATGGTTTGCTTATGACCCGATTTACCGATAGGATTAGTCATGGGCAAAAATTTTCCCCTATTACGGGTAGTTTTAGCGGGTGAATTTTCCAAAAATCTCGCCTAGTGGTCACCCTTTTTCTTAATAGAGTGAGATCCCAGAGCTCCAACAAAATGTGTGGGATAGAAGATATCTATCAGCTAGCTTGAGCCGCCGACCAACTTTTTGTTTTGCTCTATGATCTCTGAAAAAATGGACTATTGTGGAAATCTTGTCTACACCACGTGGTTATTAATGGCTTTGAATGACTATGAAATATATTTAAATGAAACACAATATTTTCTATTTATTTCAGTACTCCACCAACAACGGTAAGCAGTGAATAGCAGGAATAGATGGAATCAAAATTATAAATAATTTATTAATGCATATAAAAAAATATAATATTACTATAATATAACACATACTAAAATATTTTAATTTATTAATCACAGGAGGATGAAAATACAGAATGAGGTAAATAATAACCACTAATCATACTAAAAACTAACTTCTACAGACGAACTCTGCTCTTCTTCTTCTTCTCTACTTTCTACAACTTTACACTTTACACTTTTACACTTTTCTCTTAATTTATTTTTTTTGATTATACTAATCTTATTTTTTTTTTGTTACAGCCTTTTGTTTTCGCCTACCCAAAGGTATACCGGTTTTTTTTTATATTTAATGTTTTGCCGTAGCCAGACTGACCCAGGTTGCATATCAGCACTCTGTAGGCTTTATTTGTAAATAAAAAAACTTTGAAAACATGATTAGTTTAAGCTCTTTCTTTCATACAATTTTATTCGGAGTTTGAATCTAGAATCAGCATACTATTTAGACTAATCAAATTATTAAAAAGTTCTTACCTATAGTTTAATAATCAATAAGTTTTATTTTTGTCAATCATTTGAAGAAACAGATTTTTGACGTTGGTCCAAATGGGCCTGAGAATGAAATATATTTTTGCTTAAATAAAGTCAAGAAAATAAGTTCTAACTACGGTTTGTCTACATGTATAACAATACTTTTCGTTTATCTTGCAGCCTGCTGCACTGAAATTTTGTACGTAATCAAGTTATTTCCTAATGCCCGGTTCCTAACCTAAAAACCTTTTTTAAACACAGAGTAAAAACAGTGTTAGCTTTGGTTTCTCCATATAGTTTTTTAAGTTTAAGAGCGAAATTCATCAATGTAACTGTACGCAATCAGCACATCTGAACCGAGTTTAAGAGCTGTCAGGTCATCATTGTTGTAGAACATTGACACTGACAGCTGAAAGTTGCTGAAAGTTGCTGACAGTTTAACTTTACTCCGGATAAAGGTCATAGCACACGTATCAACTCGGAAAGGGATCGTCACCGTATCAACTCGAGCCGTGCAGTATTATTTGTATGAAAATCCCTACTGCAACGCACACTAATCGGAATCGCAACGTAATCGCCTCGCCTTGGGGCAATACGGCGATAAAGCCGATACGATTTCGATCCCCTTCCGAGTTGATATGTCGGCTATGACCTGTAATGATAAAAGAGTTCTGACCTGTTTCACCACCTACTATTAAGTTTACGTTAATTTACTTGGCAGATTATTCCATACAAAACACATTACACACATTTTTAGAATTTAGATATATGTTCGAATGTAAATGATTGGTGGTTATTCGGAAGTCGTAAAACAGGCCCCCAGTCATTACAAACCGGGCTTAGAACCTTCGCTTTGTTTTGACACACCTTTGAGCAATTTCTTCGTAGCGGTACCTTTTAGTTAGGCAAGTTTCTTGTAAGTACAAGGTCAACGCTAATATTCTAGTGTTTTTTTTATCTCGATTTTTCTGAAGTTTGTGTGTTTTAAAATGTCTTCCCAAAAACTTATTTTCTTATATTTCTTCACTTCTATAAGTACAATAGCTATTTTAATTTCTGTCTATCTTTCACAACCCTTTGATGTGTGTGTGCTTTAAGCCCGACTCCAGACCAAGACTTAAGCTAAGTTAGTTTATCTCACAAAGCTTCGAAATGTTTTATACTTGTTCACATGGTTATGGTTAGCCGAGTTAATTATTCAGACGAATAGGTAATTAACTCGGCTGGAAGGCAAGTTTAGATCTTGGTCTATAACCGGCGTTAGAGTAGTGTGTTTTCTTTTACGAATGCAATTTCTGTCAACTGGGGCCCGTAATATCTACTTCTCGATGTCTAACAAATCAATAATTTCATCCAAAGATTCCAATGCCTGAGCCGGCGTGCATTTTAGAAAGATGGAGCGCATTTTCTTTCATATGAGATTAGTATCTGCGAGCTTTTTTTCGTTTAAAATTACTGTTTTCTTCATAGTCTGTTGGTTAATATGATCTTTTTAGTATTTAAACGCACTGTATCGCAATCCTTAGTAGTTCTTTAATATGCCATTTTACTCTAACAATGTATGATGACAAGACTAGCTCGTAGAGCCATTTGCACCACAACTGATGTATAATTATTGACAGAATTATATTTAAATACTCTGCTGCTTGTCGCATTTAATCATTTAGGTACGGTGAAAGTGAGCTTTACCCCTATATTCTAACAGCTAATTTCCTCGACTCGAATAAATCAAATTGATAGACACATCTCGTCAATTGATATAATAAATTAATCAAGGGCTTTTAGCTGTCATGGTGACTTCTTTGGAGTGGATGAAGTTTCCTTCAAATAGTCTTCAATACGGGGTTTTGTAGTTTTTCACTTTAGTTCAACATACATTAATTTATCTATTGTTCTCTATGTTTAGATCCCGCCTCATAACCCTCACCAGTTTGGGTACTCCAGTTTCCGCCACTCAATTCCGTTCATTGATCCGAAGAAGATAGAGAGCTACGTTCCGGGTCCAGGAGAGACCTACAAGGGCTCATCCATCAGAAGTTCAGCCTTTTCCAATAATTACAATGGCAAGGTCAATCAAGGAGGCAGCTTGCACATGATTGACAATGACAATGGTCGCGTAAAACAACAGCATCATACTTTTGGTACTCCGCCCTGATGAAGCTGCTTTTGTAAAGGCTCCTGCAGACAGGCACGACGCGACTAAGCGACAACGATGCAACGACCATCTGAATTGCTTTACGGATACTATACCGGCAAAACAATTTCGCAAACACTGTTTGTGACATTGCTGTCGTATTTTCAAGTCGCGCATGTCTAAGGAGCTTACTCGCATCTTTATTTTAGTTTGTGCAATCATTGTTTAATAATGGACGTAAACTTTAATTTATCTTAAATCAAGGCTTATTTGTAAAGTATTCGTAAAATCATAACCTTTTTTCAAAGTTTTAATCCCTATTTTAAGTTTTGTTATACGAATGCATTCCTTTTCGATTAATAATGTTAATAAACTTTTTGAATACTATGTTTTAGGTTTAATTTATTTCCTATTATATACTTACATTTAAGGTTCATTAGCTAGGTAAAATACAGTACACGACTATAAAAAAAGTTATTAACCCTGTTGGAGGCTAATGAACCTTCTTGGATACCCTGAAAAACCTGTAATCGTTAAAGAAAACCTTCCAACAAGTTCACCAAATGTGGTATTTAGTCCTTTTTTTAAATCTTGATTTATGAAGTCCGTCAGTTTTCTTGAAATGGAGTGGCTATTGCCACATTTATTTATTAGTAGGTAAATCATTTCGCTGTTTGTAGTTCCTCAAAATTAATAAATTAACGAAGGAGTTCAGAGGGCCTATCACTAATGTTATAGTAGGTACCTAATGTGACGTAAAAAAAATACCTTAACAATAATACTCGTTTTGCACATAATATTTATTTGAATTGGAGACTATATTCCAATTTTCGGATGATTTTTGGATTTGTGTATGTCGCATAAAATTGAACCAAAATACTATGGGTGGTAGTAGTTGTAGTTTTTTATATTTAAAATTCACTTACGTTAACGATACTGTAACGTTACTATATATTGTTCTAAAGAGTCACCGCGGCCGAACGCAAAGGGCTTAAGAAGGAACACGGATGGGTTTTAGTCAGTAAGAGTCTGACACGCCCTTCCGCTCCACCCAGAGCGGGAGAAGTCGTTTGATGATTTCCCATCCTAAAAAAAAAGGCCCTCTGATCCAATATAAACAACTTTGAATATTAAAGCTCCTGGCATTTAGTTACATACGCTTGCCTGCATAGTGTGCGTTTTATAGATATATGTATACCTACAATTATTGTAGTATTTATCAACATAACATACCAACTACAAAGACGCTCAGAGCGATTACTGACAGTTCGTGTATTAAATAATTTCGAAAACGAATCACCTAGCTAGGGCTGAGTCTCAACGGATCGTAGATATACTACTCTACCGCGCACAACACCCCGCCAGGAACGGAAGTCGTCTACAGACTATTCCGAGCCCCGACATCGAACTGAAGTAAATTCGGATCTTCGGAACCGTGATGCACGCGTTTAACGGACAGCATCGATCTCCGCGATCCAAATGGGCTTCGACGTCGCACCTCACGTGGTGAAGCGCGACTAGCAGAGTCACATTGTTTAGAGCCTCCCGACTCTCGGGGCTCCACATAGATATCCTTGCCGGATTTGACTAGATGGGTTTCACCCTTAATGGCGATCAGAGTATATCCCTGCGGATGATAGCTTCGCACCACCGGCCGTTCGACCGAGTGCATGAACCAAATGTCCGACACCGTTGTTATTGTGGGACTAAACGGTATTACTATCGCAACGACGTGCCATCAGTAGGGTAAAACTGACCTGTCTCACGACGGTCTAAACCCAGCTCACGTTCCCTGTTAGTGGGTGAACAATCCAACGCTTTGTGATTTTCGCTTCACAATGATAGGAAGAGCCGACATCGAAGGATCAAAAAGCAACGTCGCTGTGGACGCTCGGCTGCCACAAACCACTTATCCCTGTGGTAACTTTTCTGACACTTCTTGCTAAAAACTCTTTAAACAAGAATATCGATAGGCCGTGCTTTCGCAGTCCTTATGCGTACTGAACATCTGGATCAAGCCAGCTTTTGCCCTTTTGCTCTACGCGAGGTTTCTGTCCTCGCTGAGCTGGCCTTAGGACACCTGCGTTATTATTTGACAGGTGTACCGCCCCAGTCAAACTCCCCACCTGGCAGTGTTCTCGAATCGGAACACGCTATAGTGAGCAACAAGCGTTTCCACTAAATCGCCACTTTTTAACGCTTGAATCACAAAAACCGCACGCTGGCCAATAACATCGACCGCGCACCGCTTCCGCCCAACCGAGTTAGTAATGAAACTATGAAAGTAGTGGTTTTTCAGCGACGATCGCGCGAACGATCTCCCACTTATGCTACACCTCTCATGTCTCCTTACAATGCCAGACTAGAGTCAAGCTCAACAGGGTCTTCTTTCCCCGCTGATTCTCCCAAGCCCGTTCCCTTGGCTGTGGTTTCGCTAGATAGTAGATAGGGACAGTGGGAATCTCGTTAATCCATTCATGCACGTCACTAATTAGATGACGAGGCATTTGGCTACCTTTGAAGAGTCATAGTTACTCTTGCCGTTTACCCGCGCTTACTTGAATTTCTTCACGTTGACATTCTAAGCACTGGGCAGAAATCACATTGCGTCAACACCCGCGAGGGCCATCGCAATGCTTTGTTTTAATTAGACAGTCGGATTCCCCTTGTCCGTGCCAGTTCTGAGCTGACCGTTAGCAGCGGTTGTTAAGAACCGCGTCGATCGCGCACGAGACGAAACCGACGTGGACTTATAGCTGGAAAAATCTACAAACTTCTGATGAAATATGTTTCATGTCCCAACTCAACCAACCCGGTCCTCAGAGCCAATCCTTATTCCGAAGTTACGGATCCAATTTGCCGACTTCCCTTACCTACATTATTCTATCGACTAGAGGCTCTTCACCTTGGAGACCTGCTGCGGATATGGGTACGAACCGGCGCGACATCTCCACGTATATCCCTCACCTGAATTTTCAAGGTCCGCAGAGAGTATCCGGACACCGACGCAAATGCGGTGCTCTTCGCGTTCCGAACCATATCTCCCTTCTATAGGATTCCATGGAACTCGAACGCTCAGGCAGAAAAGAAAACTCTTCCCGAACCTCTCGGCGGCGTCTTCAGGCCACTTTGGGTTACCCCGTCGAACACTCGCTATAAAAACGAGGGAACGATTATTGAAACGGTTCCGCTGCCGGGTTCCGGAATAGGAACCGGATTCCCTTTCGCTCAAAGGGCGTTATTTATCAGTATAATATATGTGATATATATCACAATTGAAAAACACGCCACATCGACATAGGATTTCTCTTTGAGCTTAGGATCGACTGACTCGCGACCAACTACTGTTTACGCGAAACCCTTCTCCACGTCAGTCCTCCAGGGCCTCGCTGGAGTATTTGCTACTACCACCAAGATCTGCACCGACGGAGGCTCCAAGCGGGCTCACACCCAGACCCTTCTGCGCTCTCCGCCGCGCACGTCCTACTCGTTACGGCTTAATGACATCAGAAAAGATGTCGCACATGCTCGTAACGGTAGTGTATAGGCAAAACGCTTAAGCGCCATCCATTTTCAGAGCAAAGCATCCTATTCAGGTGAGCTGTTACACACTCCTTAGCGGATACCGACTTCCATGGCCACCGTCCTGCTGTCTTATTTGCTTTACGTCTTTTGTGGTATCTTTGAGCGTTTTTTGGGCGCCTTAACACTACGTTTGGTTCATCCCACAGCGCCAGTTCTGCTTACCAAAATTGGCCCACTTGGCACGGTCATCAGTCCCCGGCTTCATAATTCAAGCAAGCCGGGGTACTCACCCATTTAAAGTTTGAGAATAGGTCGAGGCCGTTTCGACCCCAATGCCTCTAATCATTCGCTTTACCGGATGAGACTGTTAAAATCGGNGCGCCTTAACACTACGTTTGGTTCATCCCACAGCGCCAGTTCTGCTTACCAAAATTGGCCCACTTGGCACCGTCATCAGATCTCCGGCTTCATCGTTCGAGTAAGCCGGAGTACTCACCCATTTAAAGTTTGAGAATAGGTTGAGGTCGTTTCGGCCCCAATGCCTCTAATCATTCGCTTTACCGGATGAGACTGTTCAAATCGACGCCAGCTATCCTGAGGGAAACTTCGGACGGAACCAGCTACTAGATGGTTCGATTAGTCTTTCGCCCCTATACCCAGTTCCGACGATCGATTTGCACGTCAGAATCGCTACGGTCCTCCATCAGGGTTTCCCCTGACTTCGACCTGACCAGGCATAGTTCACCATCTTTCGGGTCCCAGCATTTATGCTCAGAGCGCGCCTGCATTCACGGATTGGAAACGAGACGCCTCGGGAGTGCGAGAGATCGACCTAGATCGACGCTCCATCCTCCCTGAGCACGCGGCTAGCGCGCGCCTTCACTTTCGTTGCGCCTGTCAGTTTTTTTATCTCAATGACTCGCATACATGCTAGACTCCTTGGTCCGTGTTTCAAGACGGGTCCTGCAAGTGCCCGAAACTTAATCATCGCTGACAGATACGCGCACAGTCCGAGACAACACGGCGGCGACAACAGACGCGTCTCACCAACGTCCGCACTATGGCGAAGACGTTGTATGCGACGCTGACTTGCGTCGGGCCGGACGCGTTTAGAACGCGTGCGCGATTCATCAAATCTACCGTCCGACGGCCGGTCAGCCACCGTCGCGGTCCCACTACCTCAAGGCAATGGGGCGAGGAGCCGAACAGCGCCTAAACCGACATCAAACGGGTCGCGATGCATTTACTAAGAGAGAAGTGCACGCCTTCCGCAGACGTGGACGGGCACGGCCCGTGATTACCGACTTGCAAAAGTCAGCAGCATCGAGGCGCGTGTCCGTAGGCCGCAGAAGAATGATGAATCTCTCCGTTCGTTCATTCGAGTTTCGCAGGTTTACCCCTGAACGGTTTCACGTACTCTTGAACTCTCTCTTCAAAGTTCTTTTCAACTTTCCCTCACGGTACTTGTTCGCTATCGGTCTCACGGTAATATTTAGCCTTAGATGGAGTTTACCACCCACTTAGGGTTGCACTCTCAAGCAACCCGACTCTAAGGAGAATCCCTCTCGCCACGGTGATCCGTCACTACGGGCCTGGCACCCTCTGCGGGAAAACGGCCCCGTTCAAGACGAACTTGGACAGGAGCGACCGTANCGTCGCTACGGGCCTGGCACCCTCTACGGGAAAACGGCCCCGTTCAAGACGAACTTGGACAGGAGTGATCGCGACGAGAAAGCGGAACCTCCCGAACACCACATCTCCCGCCGTCTGAACAACGGCGGGATTCAGTGCTGGGCTTCTTTCCTGTTCGCTCGCCGCTACTAAGGAAATCCTGGTTAGTTTCTTTTCCTCCGCTTACTAATATGCTTAAATTCGGCGGGTGATCCTCCCTGATCTGAGGCCAACGATATTAGCGAAGCAGACTCATATGTCGAGTCTCCTTACTTGTACATACAAAAAAGACACTATCATACAGCCGTATTCGACTTCCTGCAAAGGAAGCAGAACAAAAGCAGTTTGCTAAAGCTGCGCTCAAGTTAGTTGAATGAAACCGACCAAAGAGTTCAGCGTACGTGCGTTCGCAAACAACAACGCGTGTCCTCGCCATCGTGGTTAGATGACGATACGCATCGGAGCTCGCTCAGCACGCACACTGCTTTTGAATACGTCAAATTGTATGGCTATGTGCTATTGTACGTTCTCTGATATATTTTTAAACGGACAATAAATCGAGGACATCATGGATATCCCCGCGTTATTGAACTGTCATTTGCACATCAACGTGTTCGACCGTCATCACACCCAATTAGGTGGAGACGAACAACCACATTCAGCGCAATGTGGCTCTGTTTTTTTACAGCCGGCCCTCAGACAGGAGTGGTCCTGGAAGTGTTTCCACGGACCGCAATGTGCGTTCGAAATGTCGATGTTCAAAAGTGTCAGTTCACACTATGACGCGCAATTTAATGCGTTCTTCATCGACCCGTGAGCCAAGTGATCCACCGTTCAGGGTAATAGTTTACACCTTGGTAATTGGTACATAAATAAATGGTTATGTTATTTGGCTTAATTTAAGTGTGGTCCCACATTCTTAAAATCAGAAATTTATCTGAAAACGTTAGATTTGCTTTGTAAGTTTGCCCCTAATACATCCCAGATCAACCAATACTTTGTTCAACCGTTCAAAACGTAGATTCAATTAGAAAAGTCGAGTTCTATTGGCGAACATTCGCTCAATCCACTGAATCGGTTGGCATGCCCACATCATGCGATCCACAACAGTACCGATTTCGTAGCGCTCTACAGTAGAGCAGCCGACTCATTCACCGACCTGTATATGCGAAGCTTGAAAACGATGCTATCGGTATTTTGTTGACTAGGCACGAAGTAAAACATACAAAGTTAAACTGAAGAAAACAATTTAGAATCACAATGAATTTCAGAGTATATTTGAGGTCTTAAGATAACTTTTCGGGTTTAAAATGCATCAAAAGTTGCGATTGCACAACACATTATTTCTGACGCATCTAATTAATTTTCTGAAATGTAGGAGAAGTGGTAGTGTACTCAAATACATATCTAATCAGAGGGACACTTATCTAATTTCATCAACGATTAGAAAATTTACAAGAGGAATTGTCACTATCACAGTGACCGAAGATAGCTAGGTGATCGCAGTTTCTTGTGAACATTGGTGACTGCAGCCCGTACACAGTCGCTCAAATACCATAGGGTAGAAAAAATATGTCAATTGTTTCTCTGAATCTAAAAAGAGCAAAAAAAGGTCAAGTTACTAGAGCATGTACTAAAATAAATACAGTGTCAAGGTCTCTTTTAGAAATCTCTCATGTATTGGTTGTGTGTTTGTTTGTGAATCCTTTGAGATCATAGCCAAATAGCTAGACAGAGCTTAGTTTCATTCAAAAAAAAGAAGCAAACCACATAAACAACCGTGCTATCATTCCAACAAAAAAGTAATCTGACGTGTAATCGCTGACTCAGCGCTCATGAAGTACTTGAAGATAAAAATAGAATTTGAAATCAATGAAAATGTCAGTACTACAAAGTTACAATATTCATTGAGACAGGTCAGTATTGAAAAATGTAGAACTATTTTAGTGTTTACATATACCAGATGTCTATCGGACCCACGTCATAACAACACAAGAATGCAATATTGATCATCCGCCAAAAATCATTGCGCAATTCTATCCGTACATTATGAAAGTATTGCACCATTCATACACACGGGTTAGACATAAATTCGGATAAGATTAGTACTATTATTATTCCATTATTACTTTGTTTTATGCCGTGGATCGGATTATACTTAGTTTGTTATTCTTATACGTTATCCCAAAGACATGATGAGCCAGCATTAACAACGTAAATAAACTAGCCAAAATTTAATTCTGGTTAATGGAGAGTTTGTGACCATTTAATGTCAGCATGACTTAACATTACTGGTGAAAAATGAGTGTACCATCAATACTGGCTACCTTTCCAAATACAAGCGTGAAGTTATGTTTTAAAGTAGTAGATTAGAATATTAAGCCCCTGGCGTTTATGTTATACCTCAGAGCAGTTTCTCTACATTTCGCTATTATTGAATTCTAGGTACGCTTACTTAGGTAGTAAGTGAAACCTGGATTTTTTAACATAACTCATGCTTACTCCCGATAAAGCCAGAAAATTAAATGACTGAGAATTTACCGTGGAAACAGAGGCATGATTTTCCTAGAGTTAAACAGCATACTACAAGGGCTTATATCGTTTGTGCCTGAATCAACGAATCGGCAATCCTCCTTCAGTGGTTTGGTCACTAAAGTCATTACGGGGCCACTTAGAAAAATCATATGTTACGGAATATGTTATGGCGAGATCGCTATTACTTTGGAAGCATACCTACCGGCATTATTTTATTACCATTATTTTAATTGTAGAGGATAAAAGCCTTAACTCGGTAGTGCATTTCACTGCGCATTAACAGCGCTGTAATTGCGCGCAGCACGTTGCATTCGGTATCTAACTTACCTCTTTTTATTTATAGTTTTTTCAGTGCATCCAAAGGTGTCTGGTGTCTCGCTGTCAGCGATAAGTCCGCCATTGATCCCATGGAATTAGATGTACAATTAAGTATATTATATCATTCTATCTATCTTGTACCATCGTGGGTTGTGTTATTAAGTGATTACTCAGCAGTACAGGGTCACTATACGCTTCATGAACAACACTGCGGCTGCGTACCCCAAATTTTTGATCTGGTCTTTAGTCTGTGGGTATTGCACCGGAAATCTTGTCTTGATCTTGCTTGATTTGTTTAGACCATAGCCTACGACCAGTGGATCTCCCATTCTTTAATTTTTCCAGTAAGCATAACATTTTCCTCTGTCGGATTGCTTTTGAGCGATATGACCAAAATCTAGCAACACGCTTTGGAGACAGGTCCTCGGATGGTTACGGATGCATTCTTGTGTGCTGTCATGGATATGCGCAACATAATTATATCTCTAACAACACATCTCAAACGCGTCCATACGGTGCCAGTCCGCGGCTTTGATGGTCCAGGATTAAAGGCGAAATAATATTGAAGATCAGAGTCCTGCCGATGTACACTTACGAGTATATCTTTCTAATCATTTTACGGTCTCTCAGATCTACAAGTTTGCTCATCACTGACTAAGCCATTTTGGTGAGTCCTCTGATTCCGTCCCCTTTTTCACCTATATTAACCGGATTACTAAGTCATATCCGTGATACCAGATTAAAAATGTTAGATAGATAGGAGCCAAAAAAGCATGCGGGGCAGTCTTTGGGGTAACTAAGCGAAAGCTAAAGCGTTCGTGATGATGACGCGTGTTCCATGATTTTTGTTCACCCAAAGCGTTCAGTGTTGATGACGCGAGTTCCATGATTTTTGTTCACCCAAAGCGTTCGGTGTCGATGACACGAGTTCCATGAAATCATCAAATCATTGTTCACCCAAAAAATGCTCAACGCGCCTAAAGAAGTTTTCACTTCAAAAGTCTGACATAATTATTATTCTCGTAATAAAAGAAAAACGACTATGATATGCACATGGAATACCCGAAGCGAAATTGTTTAATTTTTGAAGAAAACATGTTTGTTTCTACCTACACTAATTATTCTTAGGCATCTAGAATAAAACTAAAAAATAATTCACGGAATTTAACACTTTAGTTAGTTTTGCCTTTGAAAGTAACGCCATTTTGGAATAGGTACCTAAATATAATGGACATATTAAATGTGCGTAGTACAAAATTTTCCATAATATTCTATAGCCTTTTGTTAACTTAGAACATTTGTTTTAAATTCGGAGAAAAATGAAACAAAAGAAAATTGTTTGTCGTAAAAATAAACTGGTGTGCACATTTATCCTACCATAGATATTGAAATGGTGTCGTTCAAATCTATTCTTGAAACGATAGGCATTCACGAATTTTGACAAATGATGTTGTGCATGAAAGGGGAAGTTTAACCGTATGGTATCAGATGAAATAAATGTGGCCCACAAACATGGCTTCCTAAAATTCACTCACTGTATTTCAGATAATGTTTTCTAATTAAATTCATACGCACCGCCTATACTGCTCTGAATAATCTTAAAAAAAAAATTGAAACTAAGAACAAATATTTAAATCCGGGAAATTTTACCATAAAGAGCTTAATTGCAGTTGAACTTAAAAAGAAACCACACCTTAAACAATGTTATCTATCTACAAATATTGAAAAAAAATGATTAAATGTTATAACTTCATCAAAACTGAAAAAATAAAAAATCAAGCGAGTTTAATCAATGAAAAAAAGAACACTTTACCCGATTCTCCCCTTTACATGTGTTAGAAGAGCTATTGACTGTTCAAGGTGAACGCACGCTACGTATAAATACGTCCTGAATTTTCAATATTTTTCATAATATTTTAAGTTTCAGTACAAACACTTGTCATCTACAATAAAAATAAAACGTGTGTGCCGTTAAAGTATGCATGGAATCAAGGTCATTTCTAGTGTTTAGTATATACATGCCAACAGATAATAGTGCAAACTTAACGGATTTTACGGACTGCCTCAGCCTGGTGAGTGCTATAATTAATAATAGCAATATCGAAACTGTCTTTCTACTCGGAGACTTTAATTCTCATCCCAATGAACAATTTTATATTGAATTAGTTTCTTTTTGTCGGGAATCTGATTTATTATGTGCCGATGTTGAACTGTTAGGAGTAAACTCTGACACGTATACTTTTATAAGCGAGGCGAACGGCTCGAGACGTTGGCTAGATCACTGTGTTGCTACGAAAGCCGCCATGTGCACTATTATGAATGTAAATGTTAAATATGATGTACTTTGGTCTGACCACTTCCCTCTTCTAATACAATGTAATTTAAATGAAATCAAACCAAAATTGTACAATTCAAATAATAATATAAATCTGACATGTAATAATAATAATAAAATTAAATGGGGTCATAGAAAACTTCATCAAATTGACATTTATACGAAATTTTGTAATAATAATTTAAAATGTATTGACTTTCCAATTGAATTTAGTGGATGTTGTGACTATGTTTGTAATAATTTGGATCACAGAATTACTATTGATAAAATGTATAATGACATCGTTAATACTTTATGCCAAGCAGCTTCTGAAAGTTACGAGTTAAGTAATGAGCGAAATAGGAGGCCAGTAATGGGGTGGAATATGCACGTGAGTGACGCTCACAGGCAGGCCAGGCTGAAGTTTGAACAGTGGGTGTCATATGGTAGACCGCGCGAGGGTCGTATTTGGATGGATATGCAAACAAGTCGAAAAATTTTTAAATCGCGTTTACGATGGTGCCAGAACAATAGTGACCAAATTAAAATGGACAGGTTGGCGTCGCAGCATTCTAAGGGCGATTTCCGCAGTTTTTGGAAATCCACTGATAAACTCAATAGTAGGCCAGGCCTGCCAGTGAGTGTCAGTGGCACTACTGATGTCACGGGTATTGCCGAGCTATTTAGGCAGCACTTCGCCGTTTCGTCACCGTTGGGACCATCACAGTTTACAGGCAGTGCTGGTTTTAGTGGTCAGGAGTCCAGTGTCCGGTTTACGGCAAAGGAGGTAAGACATGTCATTATGTCTATGTCAAGGGGCAAGTCTCCAGGCCACGATGATTTAAGTATTGAACACCTTAAGCATGCTGGTTGTCATCTGCCCAGAGTCTTGGCGATGTTCTACTCTTTATGTGTGGGACATTCGTATCTGCCTGAGCAGATGATGAAGACTGTGGTGGTGCCAATTATTAAAAATAAAACTGGTGATGTTAGTGATGAGAATAACTACAGGCCCATTTCCTTGGCCACTGTTATTTCGAAAGTGCTTGACAGTTTGCTTAACACTCAATTGGATAAACACTTGAACATACATGACAACCAGTTTGGTTTCAAGGCTGGTCTTTCTACTGAAACAGCTATATTGTGTTTAAAGCAGACTGTCAAGTACTACACTGATAGAAGTACACCTGTCGTTGCTTGCTTCCTCGACCTATCGAAGGCATTTGACTTGGTTTGCTATGATCTGCTGTGGCAAAAACTGCAGCAAGCGTCAGTGCCAGACGACCTGGTCCGTATCTTTCAATACTGGTACAGCAATCAGGTCAATGTTGTTCGATGGTCGGGGGCTTATTCCGCCCCGTACAGGTTGAAGTGCGGCGTGAGGCAAGGGGGTCTAACCTCACCGAAGCTCTTCAATCTGTATATTAATGCGCTGATAGAGAGGCTTAGCAGCACGCATGTTGGTTGCCATATTGGAGGTGTGTGCCTAAACAATATCAGTTATGCTGACGATATGGCGCTGCTGAGCGCCTCTGTCTGTGGTGTGTCAAAGCTGATTGGCATTTGTGAAAGGTATGCTGAAGAACACGGTTTGCTCTACAATGTAAACAAAAGCGAGTGCATGGTCTTTCGGGCCAGAGGGTGGTGTCCAGATAACTTACCAGCAATTAAGCTTAAAGGATGCCCACTTAAAAGAGTTGATACGTTTAAGTATCTTGGACATTTATTAACCTCTGACCTGAAGGACAATGCAGACATTGAAAGGGAACGCAGGGCGCTGTCTGTTCGTGCGAATATGATAGCCCGCAGATTTGCGCGGTGTTCGAGGGACGTCAAAATTGCTCTATTTAGGGCATTCTGTACGTCCTTTTATACTTGCAGTCTGTGGGTGGATTATACGCAGAAGCAGTACGGCGCTCTGCGCGTCCAATACAATAACGCGTTCAGGGTGCTCTTGGGGCTGCCTCGCTTCTGTAGCGCGTCGGGGATGTTTGCAGAGGCGCGTGTTGATTGTTTTCACACAATCATGCGCAAGCGGTGCACATCCCTGGTGCGTAGGGTGCGAGCCAGCCGCAATAGTATCCTGAGCGCTATCGCTGAACGTTTCGACTGTCAATACGTCAACCACTGCTGCATGGTCCACGTACAGACTAATGTCATTTTATTTTAATTTATTTGTGTAAGTTTTTAGTTTGTATGTTTTTGTTTTGAATGATCCAATGTTGATTGATTTAATAAATGAATAATAAAACATTGAAACATGGTGAAAATCGTCATATTTGTTGCACTCGTTGCGTTGGCGTGTGTTAATGGTATTTATTTTTCTTCTTTTAATTAATTATTTTAATTAATTTTTGAAATGAAAACTTCTTTAGCGGCGTTGTGCACTTTTTGGAATGGGTAAAAATTGTAAAACTCGCGTCAGGACACGTGATCTGATCGAAAATTCATAAGACGGAGGGAGAGTAGACCGCCGCGGCGCGGTGTAGGAGCTCTCTTTCTACCGCGCGGCGAAAATGTATGCCTCAATGCATGCATATGCAATTCGTGCGAAATTATTCCCTAACCATTCCAAAATATCAATAATGCACAACGTTAATGTTCAAGTTTTCATTTCTGCCTGCACTCTCGGAGTGCAAGCCGTTGTTTTTTTTTTAAACGTGAAAATAGTGAAATTTTACGAAAATTAGCTATGTCTTCTCTCGATACAAGTACATAGCTGATTTTCGTCGGTTTACTTAGGTATAGTAACGATGTGAATCTGTATTAAATCACAAATAGATAAGCCACAAGTAGTGCTCAATACGCCTATTCTAAAAATTCCCATCCGACAAGAGACTTCTAGTGTCTGTGATTACTATTCGCGTCTCTAATCGTAGCACACTTAAGTCCATCGTACCAGGATTCTATTTTAATTTACATGGTATTTTTGTTTATCAACACCTACCTAATATCGGGTTTCCACACATTCCATGTTTATATTGTTTTTATTTTAACAAGCAATGAAACCCATTTGTAAACACGCCACTGGTTGGCTCGTTTAGTGAATTTAACTTGAAAAGGCAATTTTAGCTAGTATTCTCTCAGTATTTGTGGGTACCTTATTGTTTTCGTTTCGACTAGAATGATTTACATTCACGGAATACACACATGCGCAAACATAATTTTAATCGGGTTGTCAGAAATAACATACATAATAACAACTCTTGAAAAAATGTTCAAGTTAAGTAAGTTCCTATATTTACTACTTAAGTTAAACTTTTTAGTTTTATTTACATTTATTAACTAGCCCGCGACTTTGAACGGCATATCCCGTTTCCCGTTCCTGTGTAGCCTATAGCCTTCCTCATGAATGTGGCTATCATATACAAAAAGAAATATCCAAATCTGACTGGTAGTCCCAGAGATTAGCGCGTTCAAACAAACAGACTCTTCAGCTTTATTATATTAGTATAGATTTATTTTTATTTCCTGCCACTATTTTTCCACTCAAATTTTCTGTTCGTGTTTTTCAAAACGACACTTTATAATTATGTCGTATAGTAGGCGCCAAATAAATTTTTAATAACAGTCATTGACTCACCTACATTTATTGACATTCTTAATTTCAAAAACGGAAATAAAGACATAACGCTGCCCTGGATCAAAATCCATTTATTTTTCTGATATCTACGAAGTCATGTTATGGTCTATATTGCAAATTTATCTGGCGCCTACTATAACCAATTGGCCATTTCATGAAATAGCTAACCATTATGTGAAGACCGACCACTTCATAGAATGGCAATTTCTACGATATGGTTACGACATGAAAATTGTTTGTTGTTTTATTTTTGACTTTTAACTGGTTTTCTCTTTGTTTTCAGCACAAGATAATTTTCCTTTTGACATTGTCCGAGCTCAGTAAGTATAATCAAATATAGTAATTTTGCTTGAACTTTCAGTCTGCTTTCAACATAAATACTTAAATGTCTATTAATGACGTTTTACCTTCTAAACTTTACAACATTTTTTCCAAAAAAAATCAATTTGTTCATGGGCATCCAAGGTTTCAAATCAAATTTAAAAAAATCTTCGATAACTTCTAAACAACCTAATATGGACCCCAAGTAACAATCACCCCGTATTACTAGATGTAACAGAATAAACGTTATATCTGAAAAGTCATTGTACTCATAAATGAACAACTTTTACTATATACCTAATCCAAAATCGCGAAAAGAAAATCGACTGCCCCATACGACTGCTACAAAGCTACGCATAACTCGACAAAATGTACTGCACTGATTTTTTTTCGAGATATTATTATTATAAACTAATATGGGTTGAATGAGTTTTCAACAGTTAATCGCATAACTTGACTGGCGTTTAATTTGTGACGGGTCGATATTCATTTAAAATTCAGAAACCGGGGGTTTATCTTAAGAAGTAGGTGCTGATCTGTTTATTTACGGGTAGAAATCTTCAAAACTGCTGAAATTTGATCCAAAAAAAGGCACGTTTCGTGTGGTTGCAACGCGCAACGCCACGGAAAAACCTAACTAAAGCTATTTGCCCGCGTGTTTGATGCGTTTTCATGCTTAAACCGCTGAACCAATTAAGATGAATTTTGTAAAAGAGATAGATTCGTCCTTGGAGAAGGACATAGCATACCTGCTTGTTATCCTGGTACTACATAATATTATGTTCCCTTGGTATAACTCCCCACTTAAACGCAATCGAAGCATAGCTGCTCCCTGCTTCGCCTCGCTAGCCCCTTCTAGCGAAGAGGCTATTTTAATGATTATAATACGCACCTAATATATTTTATTTATGATTTACAGAGGCGGTCTCGGTCTTCTTGATTCACTCATGTTTAAAGTGAGTTTATTATTAGTTCATTCTAAAATAATTCTTCACTCTAATGACATCTAAAGTGTTATGTTATTATAATGATTAAGTTACGTTTTGAAGTTATATTTATTCTTAATTTTATTAATTAAGTTAGAGCGTGTTAAAAAACGTTTTATATGTTTATATTTTTGACTTGACAATCATATTAGGGCAACCTGTAAAGATAGTTATAAGATGTTAAATAAATAAACATACTTCATAATCTAGACTAAGGTAAATTCCCGAATGAAAACTATTTTTGCAATTGATGACGAAAAACAAAAAGGAGGTTTTAGTTTTTTTTTTTAAGTTCCCTTCTTTTTTCTTTTTCGGTTGCAGAAATTTATATAAAGCTATTTATTACCATAGTTTTTCTATCTACTGAATCTGATGGAAATAATTATGATCATCATTATTATTTGAGCGTCACTTGACTTTACCTTCCACACTGCTCTTATCCGTCGCCATCTCAAAGTGCCATCATCAAATTCATGATAGTCCATTGATCCTTAAACGCTTAAACCGGACTCTAACACTCCCCTATGCTGAAAAATATCTTTACGTTTTACAGAACTTGAAGACTCCCGAACAAATATATAATATGAAGCCAGGGACGGGTCAAAAATTCCATTCAACCTACATGAGGAGTGACCAGAACGGAGACGGACAGGTCCACACCGTCGTCAAAAATAACAATAATGGAAAGGAGACGACTTATGCAATCTAACCCTCTTAAATAAGTAATATAAGAAAATAAATATACGTTTGAGGAAAAAATATTTTTTAGAATCTGTTATGAAGAATTTAGTAGTACCGAGATGAGGACCGGTGCTGCTGATGCTTTACAAAATTATAAGCATCCTGTATATTTTAGGCGGGAAATACGCAACACGAATGCGAGACGCACGCACTGGTCATGTACACTGTCTTAAGTAAGAATAAGTATGTCACTCGTGGAAAACTTTGACTAAAATCTACCGAACAACTTTTGGGCTATAATTTTCAATGCTGACTTCTGCAAATAAGCGTAATATTAGTAATATTTCTTGTAAAATTTCTGATGTCAATAAAATAATCGTAACGGAATTCTCATTTTATTTACTTTACTAATAAATCACGAAGAAAAATTAAGTAACATTTTTTCTGCTGGTATATTTTGTTATTCACTTACCAAAAAAAATGGTGTCACTTGAACTGTACCAAAAAGTACATAAACATTACCTTTATTTTAGAACCAGTTTTTATTATAATTGTAACATTAAAACTATGTCGACTTTGTATGTTATTGGCAAAACTTGTTATCTATATTGTCATGTTAATTTATTTAAATTATTCCAATAAACTAGATTTACACAAACCTGATGATTTTATTTAACAATCCCAAAGAATGTCTACTAAATTATTTGATTAATAAGTAGGTACCTAACGTAGGTACGTTATTACGTGCCATATTGATATGATAATTTTATGGCATTCCTATAATAAAGGTAAATGCATCGTCATAAGAAAAAATAGATAACCTAAACTTGCTTACGTCAGAAATAAATAAAAGAAAATATTCTATAAATATATATATATTATATAATATATATTTTATTATTTTTTATTGGGTCTCACCCAGGCAAGTTCAGAATATTTATATATATATATCACCATTACTGAAAGGCATCATCATCTGCCTAGACTTTTCCCAACTATATTGGGGTCGGCTCCAAGACAAACCGGATTCAGCTGTGTATGGGTTGTGGAGGTTTGGAACGGAGCCTCCGTTCCAAACCTCCACAACCCATTAACTGGGTGACACGGTACTTCTTGGCAAGTAAAAAGTATCTTGTTACTGCAAAAAAGGATTCTTCGATTTGAATCAAGCAAGAAAATCGTTTAGATGACGCCTCGCGCCTGAACAAAACGTTGAAGCAATGCCTCGATACGTAATGTGAGTATTTTGTCTTGTCAAACATTCGCATTCGTCGGTTGGACAGGACAAACAAAGTGGCCAATTGAAATTCTATCAGCGATAGAATAGAATAGAATAGAATAGAATACTCTTTATTATGTACACCATATAAGTTACAGAAAAGATAGATGAAGAAAAACGACACGATACGATTTCCTAAAGGTTCAGAACATAGGGTAACTATTCAGTAATCTGTGACATAGGTACAATGTGGAGACATCGATACGAATATACCTAAATGAAAACACTGGCAATACTGGTTCATAAGAATATTTTGAAACTGTTATAAATCCTGTCACCAAAATTAAATATAAACTTTCCAAATACATAAAACGTCAAAAAACCCAAACTCGCCAAGTAGTCTGTTGCAGTTAGTGACATCAAATCTGTGATAAAAGACAACGTATTTTTTTTTTGTGAGTGGCGTCTTGCGGTTCAACCTATAACGTCGTCGACTGCTTAACCGGGCTTGCCTGTGGTGGCAAGGCCTTGCCTTGCGTTAATATAATATTAAAGCCTCCAGCCAGTGCTTATAAAAAACTTACAAACTAAGCGACTACACGCTAAGGGCACCCCCTGTGGGGTACGGGCCTCGGCTCAGGGCGTCGTTGGGGGGAGGACAGCTAGGGACGGGCTGAATCGAACTAGAATTATTATTAAAAAGTCAACGTATTATCGTCTCCACCTTACGTAGGGTTGACATATGCTACCCAATTGGCAAGCGGTCAATTCCAAACATGTTTGATTTCTGATATTCGTAATCGCTGATGTAACGTATTTTCTCTAGAGGGGTCCATTGCTAAACGAGGACTATTATAACTTAGTGTTTTTTTCGGCTGCCCTTTAGTGTGTGCGAGTACTTTTCTTTACTATATCATATTGTTTACATGTGTACAAAAAAATATCGAAGAAATCGGTGTCAATTCTAATAAAATCATGTTTACAATTGAGAGATAGTTTTCCTTTTTTGATGACGTTAATAAATAACTAAAAGTTTTAAACTTTTGGTTATTCTTGTTTTAGGATTACTTGGTAACTCTATTTTTTTAAGGATGGGAAATCATCAAATGACTTCTGCCGCTCTGAGTGGAGCGGAACGGCGTGTCAGACTCTTACTGACCAAAACCCATCCGTGTTCCTCCAAATGCCCTTTGCGTTCCAGGGCCGCGGTGACTCTTTCGAACAAATTCCGCAACCCCATTTACAGCCTGGAACTCCAAACATCGATTTAGAAATAACAAAATAGACTACAAGGTAACACAATACCATCGATGACGTAAACCCTGTTACATTATGACGTGAGAGGCTATTGTTTTCACTTCAGGATAATATAGTAGACACGCTAGAAATACTTTACTTATAGACACTACAACAATAACACGTAGGTCCTATTGATTAGCGTAGGCGAATTAATGTCAACGAAAGTTGTAGAATCCATAAGATTGTAATAAATCTTTGTTGGATTAGGATTTCTAGATATATTGTGAAAATATCGTTTTGTATACAATAAATCCCAGTCAAATTCAATTATTTCCAAAATATCCGTGTCTTATTAAAAATAAATAGTTTACAAATGCACGTGATATTTTACAATCTTACGGCGTTTGCAATTTTCCGGTGACATATATACCTCTCTCTCCTCCAACCTATGTTCTATCTATACCTATTAACATAGAAAATAGGTGGGAGGAGATAGAGAAAAGAATCACGTGGCTAAAATATTAGCCGCACCAGTCGCTTTTCAAAGTTAAGCAACGCTGGCCGAGGTCAGTCCATGGATGGGTGACCATCCATTACATACCGACACTCCTCTTAGCCTCGGAAAGCACGTTAAGCCGTTGGTTCTGGCATTGAAATTGAATAAATCACACTAATATTATAAAGGCGAAAGTTTGTGAGTGTGTGTGTATGTTTGTTACTTTTTCACGCGCAAACGGCTGGACTGATTTAGATGAAATTTGGTATAGAGATTGTTTGATTCCCGGGAAAGGACATAGGATTAGTTTTTATCGCGGGAGTGTGTTCCCTTGGAATAATTTTCGACATTCACGCGGACGGAGCCACGGGCGGCAGCTAGTAATAAATAAATCTTTGCAAGTAATTACGGATAGTACTGGTTTTCAGCAACATCCGGTTTGACTTAAACCGACCCCAATTATAGCCTAGTTGGGATAATGCTAGGCAGATTTAATTAATTCAAAAACTGAAACTCAAATATGTACGTATTTATCAGTGATTTACACTTTTATTTGCTAAGGTTAAAATGCCAGAAACATACTTGGGTTGTTTAGGTACAATGTCATTGCCCTCAACCAGTATAGTGAGCTGAATAGCTAACAAAGTGGATCTCATGATTCAAAATAAAATAAGCCATCTTATTGTGGTAATCACGTGCAACATAAAAATCTGATCATTAAAGGTAATTTACTGTGACATTTTTATTGAGCAGAATTTTATCGAAATGTTTATCGTAAAGTTAGGACACAACATAGAATTAGTAGATTATGCACCGAGGGGATAAAAGGCGAACGCAAGGAGAACGCAAAAAAGGCCCGAATATTGCAAATCCTTATGCTATTTAACTAACTTTTTGTAAGTGTAGGTATATGTTGTTCTAAATTTATCTACTGCTTGTAAATTTACTATGGCTTCTTATTTCCTCACAGTAGGTGTGAAAAGTAGAGTATCCTCCTTAGGGATAAAGTTGTCTTTGCCTTGGGCTAGCTTAAATCCCTCGCTGCATTCAGGATTCTTGAATTAACTCCATCGCTGCGCTGAATCCTTCATTACGTTCGGGATTCAATATGACGCCCGTGACATAAGACACTGCTTTATCCCCTCGGTGCTACTATTATACTGTACGGTTACAGGCCTCAAATAAAAGGGACAATGTTTAACTGTAAGTTTTACTCAAACTTTCTAGCATCGAGAATTTCTATGAACACGATGTTTAGATAGCAGCACCGGGCACAGCACCGGGTTGACAAATCATTGAGATATTTTCATTATTCTATTTCAGTTATTTTTTTTTCTTCTATCAATTATCTTAATGCAGATTAGAAGAATACAGCGTATACAAAGAGAGACAAGAACAACTATGTTTTATTAATATAGACTTGACACTGAAAAATATTTTTTTTTCTACAATGATTCATCATCATCAATAGATGATACAACACTGAACAGGAAAGGAGAAAGGCAGATTTCTTGAGCATTTAAGTTAACCTAATTGATGCGTATACAAAATCAATCCATCTACTTTTTCATTATGGTTCTAGTTATCAAATCATCAAAGTATAAGTATTTAAAGTTCCACACCGCACAATGCCACACCACACCACACCACACATAATACCGCACTACTAACCACACCATACTATACACTACATCACATGCACTAATAAAATTGGGAATAAGTTTTTATTTTTTATGCCAATATTTAAAATTGCAACTTTGCTTTTGTATTTTTGTTTCATTTTTTATTTTTTTTAAGATTAGTTTATATAAGCTAAATACAGAAAAATGTACATTACATAAATATGTAATGTACATTTTTCACCTTATGGGTAAATACCCATAAGGTCACAACACTATATTAACTCTAGTTGGTATAAGTGTACGACAATAATGAGAAAGAGCGGAGCCTTCTAATACAGGCATTGTTTGCTTAAAAGGAGGCTCCAAACACATTTAAATGTAATGTAATGTTTTAAGTGTCACAATAAACTATTTTGTATTTGTAAAGTGAAAGCTAGCTAAATACAATTAATTAAAGATAAATATTAAGAAACATCGTTTTTTTTAGAGAAGCAGGGTAACCGGAACAGGTGGTCGACGGGGCCTCAAGTGTCTGGAGAGGCGACCGTGTACCGATAGACGCAGCGTTAGAAGGCATCCATCATCGTGAAGGCTGGATGCAAGACGCCCAGGTGCAGTCGATGCGGCGACACTTTGACCTATGTCCAGCAGTAGAAGCCCACGTCTGAAATGATGAGGATAGTCAAAAATTAAAACAATCTTAAACAAGTGAAACTTGGGCACAAGTCTCCACACAAAGGCTGCCTGAAGATGAGAGGCGCCGCCAAAGCCGGCTCAAAGAACTAGACGATCTGGTCTGGTGGTGGAGATCTGGTTCGACATGACCTGGGAAGGGAATTGGAGGACTCCTTGGCCCAGCAGTGAGAGTATGAAAACAATCAATTAAAATCTTACGTCAAATTCCAGTCGAGTTTATCGGCTTAAACAACTTGTTTGTGGTAATAAGGAAAATTTGTTGGAAAACGGAAGAAGGACTAAGTTATTTATGATGATAGGAACATCTTATAAGTCATCATCATTCTTGATCGTTCATTGATACCGAGCCTGTCCCTTGCAGTAGTCAAGCCAGTTGGACAAGGTCTCGAAGGAACCTTAGCCAGCCATCCTTGCTTGCTAAACCACTTGTTTAGATCACTATTATAGATAAACTAGTTATAAATAGCACACTGTCCTTAAATTTCAATAACATAACATTATAATAAACAATATTGTTTGTGGGATTTTATTCAGAATTTATGATTGTTGCAATTTTCACGCACGTTCGAATCTTTCTGAAGAACGTGGTCACACAAGGGTTCAAAATACATTAATAATATATTATTTTTATCTCTTTATACATTTTAAGTACACACTAATTACATTTTTAAATATTTCTGAACAATAAAACATAAAAAAAACATCTAAAAATATAAAAAAGCAGTAGTCCGCCGGTGTCGCCGTCGGGAGCAAGATCGAAGCCACCAGTGGTTAGGGCTCCAGAGAAGGGAACCTCCTCGCATTACGAGCCGTATCGTGGAGTACTGCCTTCTGTATCAGGCCCTTTATTCAACCGCGTAACGCCAGTTTCGACAGATGGTCGTCGAAGCTTTTGGCCATCAGGCCAGTGGCCGTAGCGACAATCGGCACAATGACAGCAGAGTCCACATTCCACATGTCGACAACCTCGTGTGCTAAGTCGAGATACTTATTACTTATTTTTACTATTATTGGTGATTTTATTAGGCCACAATGTGGAAAGTCACGATGGAGCTCCGGTAGGGATTTCCACTCCTTAGCTGTACGCACAATGAAAGTCAGCAAATAATTTCAACGTTTCATTGATTGATTACGATTAATTAAATAATTAAACTAAGAAGTTACTTTCCAAATTCTTAGGTACACTGGGTGCGCATGCTATAATCAATCATGAGAGCGATCTATGTCCGGAAAACTACGATAGAATATCAACACAACCTAGTAATTAATACCTTGCATGTCTGATTACTCAGTTTATGTAAACGCATGTTTGACAAATAAATTATCTTTTATCTGTTTTTTTTTTTAACAAAATTGTCACCCGGAGAGGTTTAACTGTCTGACTAACAATACATACAAAGTATATGATTAAAATACACGTGTTCTCGTAAAACGACTTAATGACGAATATATAGGTGCTTCAACTTTATTAAACTGACATCAGACTAATAAACATATAGCATAATATGATAATATTAAAAGCTTACAAATAAACACCAATAAAATCTGTTTATTTCCGATGATCAAACGCAAAACGGATTCTCTACAAAACAAAAGGTACCTATCTGACAGAAGAATTTAGGTAAAAGAACGATTGCTAAATGGATACTAACATAAAGAAAAACAAAAGAGAGTTGCGACCCTTTAAGAATATCCTGCTAAAGATAAGTACATAGATATAGTGCGTGCAAAATATTCTCGTTTATAAGTCTTGCTCGCTTCCGACAGCCCCATTTAGACACGACAACTCAAACAGAACGCGCGTGCTCACGTGAAACAAGTTAGTTACAAATTCATACGAAATGGCAAAATTCGCTTCGATATTAATACTAGTGGGTGTTATTATCGCCGTCCAAGGTAAGCCACATCTCGTATCTTTTAGTCCATATAAGAGGAAAATTAAAAAAGAATGATCTAATCAAACTTAATTAATTAGGTTGTTTTTATAAAAAAAATCTCGTGAATACCGAATTGTTTTTGCTTAGTGATATTTATCCTAAAATGTCATCGAAACATGTTTGGATTTTGCACTGCATATCAACTTTAAAAGCCTTTTTATTTCAAATGCGGAAATCAAACCAGATTACAAGACTTTTCCGAATGAAAAGTCAAACAATACGTTAAAAAATGTTTTACCTGTTTAATTACTGTTCAAATTCGATCGTTACACTTTTTAAATTGTATTTCCATGCTAAAATAAAAATTAAATCGAAACTATTAAATTAGGTTGTCTAAAATAATTTTAAGCTAGTCACAAAATAATCTCATTTGATACCGTTGTTTTCCCATGCATGTTATTTCATACAACATTCAATGATAACCATAGCTCTTGTCAAGTTAAAAAAAATGAACTCGCGCCTTTTGCTCGTGAGGGTTGACAGAAAATAAAAAACGAAACAAAAAATCTGTTTCTAAAATCAAAATGTCAAATATGTAGTGTAGATGATCTATTTTTGAAACGTTTTTTTATTGCCATCCGGGAGTAAGACAGGTATTTGCTTAGTCTACTTAAAGTTAAGCGGAAAATATTTCAATTCGGATAAAATCTATATTTGAAAGATGACGTTTTAGGATAGGCAAAATAAATAACGCGAATTAAAAATACCCAATAGCAAAACCTACTAAAATACGAGGTAATTTTATTTTTCCTCGTATGTTGATAGATTTTTAAATAACTTCGCCTGATCTTTGGTTTGAGGGTCAAATTGTTAAAATAATAAACATGTATCTTGTCTATCAATATTGCACATATCAAACATAATATGCAGATGCAAGTTATGTCATGGTCAGCAACATAACTTGGCGACAAGTTCAATAATATTGAAATTATTAAGTGCTAAAGATGACGGTTTTACTGAATCAATCACTTACCCAGCTTCATTTATTTTATCAGAGATTTTTTCAATAACTTAAATAGATAGTACATTTGTCAGTTCAAGACTGGACTCGCCAAACAATGAGGCAATTGAAAATACTCATTCTGCAGTACTAAGTTGTCGTAATTTATACTAGGAATAGTGTACACGTAATAAGTGCTAACCTAAACACAATATACCTTTGTTTCTCGAGTTTCCACTGGAAAATAAGAAATGGAAATAGTAAACTACAGAGTTACCTAAGAGCAAACCAGTAAATGGTTTAGTTTACAGTTTTTACATAACAAAATCAGCCTTTAACTTTAAAGCACGTCAAGCCGTCGAACCCGGCAGATCATTTGTAGATCTTTGACTGTTGTTACGGGTAGTCAGAAGTCAGTAAATCTGACAGCAGTCTTGTAAAGGTGTATCGCGTTACCCAATTACTGCGTTTTTGAGATCAACTACCCATATGAAATAAGGGAGAGCGGGGCTTACGATGTAATTTAACAATGTACCGGACGTTACTGCGGCTGTCCAAACTAAGATAGTTGCCATCGGTGCGCTGCAGCGTTCTGTTTTATGTCGAATTTACTTGATTTGTTTATCACTTTTTTTATAAAGCCTATTTCAATCGGATCAACTTCCCCGCAGCACTTTTATCCACGCTGTCCCCTACTGATATTCAGCTACATTCGATTAGATTGGAAGCCTACCCCCACATTTGGGAAATAGATAGACAGTTTAAATGCATTTGATTAATACATTGTAACCACTGCTAGGATCACATCACAGGAAGGAGGGCAATCCTCTACTCTATGAGAGGACTACCTCACAGCTCACAGAGTGTAGTTTGACAATTTTTACAAGACGTGCAGTCATCTTACCTTTTTGTATTAGGTTTTTTATTCATCTTTCTACCGAAACTCAAAATGGAACATTCTTAAATAATAATTTTAAAATGACGGAGTTTTTCCTTCTTCTGGCCCCGTAATAAGGCAAACAAAACGTCTTTGAGGAAACATACTAACTTATTATAAAAACTAAATTCTTCAAGGAAATACTTATCTGATGAAGATGTTTATTTAATAACACAAATGAACATCTTCTTTAATATAACTTATATTATAACGTATTATTAGTTAAATGTTGTGATAGTATTATTTAACGAGTTGCCAAAAGATAGGTAAAACATTATGACAGAAAAAAAGGCTGAATACTTTTGCAAGAATTATTAAAGCTGTGATTTATCAAATGCTAATTCAGTTGCGATTTGGCCTTTAAAAATATATTCACCCTGAATAAATTGCTAAAGTTAATAACTGTTTTTAGTGTTCCGTACCCAAAGGGTAAAACGGGACCCTATTACTAAGATTCCGCTGTCCATCCGTCTGTCTGTCTGTCCGTCTGTCTGTCAGGCTGTATCTCATGAACCGTGATAGTTAGTTGAAATTTTCACGGATGATGAATTTCTGTTGCCGCTATAACAACTAATAATAAAAATTAAATTAAAATTGAAGGGGGGGGGGCATACAAGTAACATGTTTTTTTCAGCTTTTGGTACGGAACCCTTCGTGTGTCACTTGGACAGGTTTTTCTTATTTAAATACCTTAGCTAGTATTATGGGTCGCACAGTGCACTATCTGATACTGAAGAAAGTCTACTGTTGGAATAGCATTTTGAGTGGCCAATCCCAAATTCGACGAGGCTTAACTTGCCGCGGGCAAGTTGTTTCGATGTAATTTAACAATGTACCGGACGTTACTGCGGCTGTCCAAACTAAGATAGTTGCCATCGGTGCGCTGCAGCGTTCTGTTTTATGCCGAATTTACTTGATATGTTTATCACTTTTTTTATAAAGCCTATTTCAATCGGATCAACTTCCCCGCAGCACTTTTATCCCCGCTGTCCCCTACTGATATTCAGCTACATTCGGTTAGATTGGAAGCCTACCCCCACATTTGGGAAATAGATAAGTAGGCAGTTTAAATGAATTTGATTATTACATTGTAACCACTGTTAGGATCACATCACAGGAAGGAGGGCAATCCTCTACTCTATGAGAGGACTACCTCACAGCTCACAGAGTGTAGTTTGACAATTTTTACAAGACGTGCAGTCATCTTACCTTTTGGTATTAGGTTTTTTATTCATCTTTCTACCGAAACTCAAAATGGAACATTCTTAAATAATAATTTTAAAATGACGTAGTTTTTCCTTCTTCTGGCCCCGTAATAAGGCAAACAAAACGTCTTTGAGGAAACATACTAACTTATGTTAAAAACTAAATTCTTCAAGGAAATACTTATCTGATGAAGATGTTCATTTAATAACACAAATGAACATCTTCTTTAATATAACTTAAAACTTATTATTAGTTAAATGTCGTTATATTAGTATTTAATGAGTTGCCAAAAGATAGGTAAAACATTATGACAGAAAAAAAGGCTGAACACTTTTGCAAGAATTATTAAAGCTGTGATTTATCAAATGCTAATTCAGTTGCGATTTGGCCTTTAAAAATATATTCACCCTGAATATATTGCTAAAGTTAATAACTGTTTTTAGTGTTCCGTACCCAAAGGGTAAAACGGGACCCTATTACTAAGATTCCGCTGTCCATCCGTCTGTCTGTCTGTCCGTCTGTCACTAGGCTGTATCTCATGAACCGTGATAGTTAGTTGAAATTTTCACGGATGATGAATTTCTGTTGCCGCTATAACAACAAATAATAAAAATTAAATTAAAAATAAAAGGGGGGGGGGCATACAAGTAACATGTTTTTTTCAGCTTATGGTACGAAACCCTTCGTGTGTCACTTGGACAGGTTTTTCTTATTTAAATACCTTAGCTAGTATTATGGGTTCGCACAGTGCACTATCTGATACTGAAGAAAGTCTACTGTTGGAAATAGCATTTTGAGTGGCCAATCCCAAATTCGATGACAGTTTAAAAAATTGTCTGTTTCCTTTAGGGTCTGTAGACAAACTTTTCGAAAAATCAATCCATGTGGGACTAGCGCAGCTCGAGATGGGCTGACAAAAATCTTACCATCGTAGGCAGAACCTGGATGACCAGAGGTGGCACGTAGAGCGGGTGAGCAGCCGGAGATTACGGAAGTCGCATATGTTCCCGCGATCCCCGGCGTAGGTGGGAGATGGAACACCGGGGTGGTTTTAGTCAGCAAGAGTCTGACAGACCCCTCCGCCCGCCCCAGGGCAGAGGACATCCATGAGGATTTCACCTCGCTATAAAAAAAGGGTGTTATAGGAAAGTGGGGATTTGTACAAGAAAAGGGAGACCTAAGCCTAACAGAGGGGTCCTCACAGGGGATGCCCTTAGCGTGTAGTTGCTTAGTTTGTAAGTTTTTAATAAGCCCTGGCTAGAGGCTTTAATATATCTAAATATTAAAGCCGCCACAGGCAGGTCCGGTTAAGCAGTCGACAACCTACTAGGTTGAACTGCGAGAGGCCATTCTAAAAAAAAAGCAAAACAAAATCGGGCTGTGAATGATAATCAGTGATCGGATAATCGGGCGCTAATATACCTAAACTTAACTTTTATTCCCACGAAAGTATAATACGGAAATGACATGCTTTTCAGAATCCCGGATCCCGGAATCGTTCGAAATTCCTGAGATTGCTAAAAATGCCTGCATACGAAATATAGTTAGAACTCGTGAACTCTCATTGTATTTTTTAAATAAAAAAAGCCGATTCTAGTGCAAATTTTAATTTACAATGAAAGTTTTTATGAGAACTGGTTTAATAACAGGCCAGCAGCCTTGACTACTTAGGGAATTGAAACAATTGTAATTTTATGGTGCTACACATTTATTGTTCAATCCCGGGAACCCGAGATTACTTATTTATTCAGAAAGGAATGTCCATAGTATTCTTTCACGGGAAGAAGTTTAGGTATATAAGCGCCCGATTATCCGATCACTGATGATAAAGACGATGAAGACGACGTATTTACTTTTCTGTGTTTTTATTACTTCACTAGTTCCGCTTACTGACTCCATCCCAAAGTAAATGCGTGTGCAAATATTATCAAAAATGTTAAAAGTCCTGGTAAAAAAAAAAAGTGTGAATTGATTGGATACAAAGAATGATCTTTACCGACATCCGTATTTAAACGAATATTATCATCGAGTTTCTAATGGAACAACTCAGGATAATTTATGAAAATAAAAACATTGATACTCGTACAAACTACAGACGTCATTCTAAAGGCTTTTAAATAAGTTAACACTATTCGTCTTGGAGTTTCTTAGTCGTCCACTTAAGAAAAAATTACAATTTCAAATGTTGTCAATTCTATCTATTTTAATGCATTGTACTGAAAACGACGCACTGAATATGCTGTCAATGGGTAATTAGCAAGTTTAGTCAGTGACTGACTGACAGTCAACGCACAGTCGAAACTACTGTTCGTAGAAAGCTGAAATTTGGCATGTAGGTTCATTGGGGAGTGTTGGGGAGCACTAAGAGAGGATTTCTCGAAATTTCTACGGGATATGCGCGTCCTAGTCGCCGGCAAAAGCTAGTATTAATATGAATGTTTTGTCTTTTCAGCACTACCTCCTACATACGATGAAATCTTATCAGCGGCACGGGAAAACCAATGGGACCAGGTTCAAGAACTGTAAGTATTTTGATCACAAACAAAGCTTACTTATCTTAAAATAATCTTTAATTATAATAATAAATAATAAAAAATGTTTATTCATCCAAAAGTAATAACAGATTAGACATAAAGTGGTATGTAGAAATTATTTGACAAAATCCATATAACCAAAAATGATAAACCCTGTCTCTTAAACTAGGAGACTGAGATTGCAGTTTAATGGGTTCTGAGTAGTTAGTAAGGTGGATAGGCGTGTGTGTGTGTGTGTTTTGGTGCATGCGTGTGTGTAGATAGGGATATCTCTAGATAAAAAAATCGTTTTATTCTGTCAACTATCTTATGTTTTTAAAATCTATGCTTTATGATTGATCCTTCAACATCAAAAAAAATATAAACATGAACAATGAGAGACATTGACGACTTACACAAATATAATTGTGTATTAGAACAATAATACAATATGGCATCAGCATAGGTTAAGTGAAATTACACATACAAAACTTTTAATGGGTATTTAAGTTTCAATGAAGTTATACAATGTGGAGACATCGATACGACAATAAATGGAAACACTGGCAATACTGGTTCATTGGAATGATTTGAAACTATTATAAATCCAGTCACCGAAATTAAAAATAAACTTTCCAAATAGATAAAACGACAAAAAAAACTCAAGCTAGTCAAGAAAAGTGGCTACTATTCTGTACATTCCAATCAGTCTGTTGCAGACATATTCGTATGAACTAGTATTGCCAGTGTTTTTATTTACGTATCGTCGTCTCCACCTTGTATAATGTAAAGACATTAACGAAGAACTAGAAAACGTGAACTTTCTAGACTTTATACTATTCGAAAGTCGGTTTCTATTTCTCGTCATTTTCATACTCGGTGGGATTTTACCGCTTTTGAGTGGAACGATCCTCAAAGTCTACATCGTAATCCTTTTAAAATGCCTCTGAGGTAGGTGCAGGTCACAGATCGTTAAGATAACAGCTGTAATAACGTACCTCTATCATCCATGGCCGAGTGGTTCGCTTCCAAATGGCTTGTTAACACAACTGGGGAAATCCTCAATTATATACTTTAAGTTAAATGATGGACATCTGCGTGCAAAGATGCAGCTCGCGTAGCTGGTTTTATTTATTATTCATAGAAAAACAACATTTTGGACCTTTATTAAATATCATGTAAAAAAATTTGCACGTCATGTAGATCGTAAGTAGGGACTTAGCGAGGAGCCATAAAATAAATAGACTTATTTGGATGAGAAATAGGATATATTCCTATTAATTTCATAACATGTCAAAATTATACAACCTGCCCATAGCTATGGCATGGACAGCCTCCAATCTATGTCTGTCTTAACATTCGAATTAATGTTAATTAAGTTTTATTCATAATGTGCACTTAAGCTCCTAAACTTTTTTTCACATCACTTGCACGAAAACGCCAAATTAAATGCTATGCAAACCTAACCTAAATTACGTCATTTAAAGCCTGCGAGCGGCGCCCGTCGGCCTCCGCGCGCGACCAGGTTCCAAATTCAAATCACATTATTACCCGGCGGGTTATAATGAAATTCAGTACTTATGGTGGATAGGGGCAGAGCTTCGGACGCGCGACCTGCTCCGAGTGCGTCGAGGTGGACAGCCACCTAGAGTCATGGTGCGAGCACAATTTTCTCGCAATAGGTGTGAAAAATAGAGTATAAAGTATAAAGGTGAATCGTGGTGAGGGATAAAGGTGTCTTTGCCTTGGGCTAGCTTAAATCCCTCGCTGCATTCAGGATTCTTGTATGGAAGGTAACTCTCGAATCCTTCATTGCGTTCGGGATTCAATATGACGCCCGTGACATAAGACACTGCTTTATCCCCTCGGTGCATAATCTACTATAATGATGAATAAGATGGGATCTTACAATATCTTACAGTGCCTTCATATAAAAGCGTACATGTGAAATAAACGCTTTCGCAAACTTAATAGAAATTGTTCAGAGCAATTCTAGTTACATCATTGGCTGTTATGACCACGAGGACAATAAATATACAAACAAACTAAACATGCGTTCATTACAAGGATGGTATAATCCATGTGATCATCTCAAACAATATTGTGTACGTTATACATAGGTACATAGTTCTCGTCCATTGTTTTGTTGATGACATTCAAGAGTAGGAACGAGGAAACAATCCGCTTGAAATGTACTTAATTGTGTAAACAAACAAACGTTCACAAAAAGCCCTGCAGTACATCATGTTTTTGTAGAAACAAACAGAAATATAACACAAAAAACACACAAAACACGCACCATGGAAGATGTTTCTTTATAACTAGCTTTGCCCGCAACTTCGTACGCGCAAATCCCGTTTTTTCCCGTTTCCGTAGAAATTTCGGGAAATCCTTTCTTTTTACTCTCTTACGGACTGTAGGGAAGCTACATGCCAAATTTCAGCATTCTACGACCAGTAGTTTAGACTGTGCGTTGTCTCTCAGTCACTCAGACAGTCAGTCAGTAACGGAAGAATTGTATGTAATTGATTTTAATATTACTTACCAAAATCATCACAGACAGGTACCATATTATGATACCTATGTAGAAAAAATAAAAACAATATTTATACGAAATTAACAGTCACAAGTCCCGGCAGTCGTTACACTGCCCGAGCGCTAGTTTTCGAAAAAAAATCTGGAACCCGCTTGCAGCACCTCCCGGGTCCAATGGAGAATCTGAAGTTTAGATTCTCAATTAGATCCGGTGATGTGTGCCCAACCCAAGATGGTTCAAATTCTAAACCATCCTGGGTTGGACACACAATATTCAACATCAGCAAATTGTCATTTCGAATTAGGTATAAACGCACTGCAAACAATAAAATATCATACAGTATATTTTATTACACAGAAATAAAATTCATTGAAACTGACTGAAAGGAATCTGTTGTACTTGTTGATTTTGCACTGACTTTTTTTTAAATTTTATTTTGTTTACAGGTTACGCAACAACTTCGCTAAGAATGCTGACTTTAAGGTATGTTAGATAAATAATCTATTATCGTGTTTTAATTCGCATACGCAATATGTCATAGAAATAATAAGGTAAATTAATTGGTTTTAAGAGCCAATCAGTTGTCAAGTAACCAAGTAGTTTCACAAGGAATTGGAAAACCCTTTTTATAATAAATGTCATACGCAATAGTTTTCCTGTTGGCAATGGTATCAAGTCTCGGCCATTGCTATATAGCTACTACGTTTTAAATCTTGTTTGTACATAAAGATTCGCATCATAGTCAAGATATTCTATTGGAGATAACATAAAGCTCGACCTACCTAAATGCGTATTAATAAGAGAATAATATCGACAGTATTCACTGAAGCCGTCTTTGAACTCCCCTTTGATAGTTACTGCGGTCACATTAGGAGCAGGGGGGCTACTCTCTAAACCCCAAGTCCGTAGTTTCTGGCTTAGTTGCGGTCGTATTCTGCTCCGTAGCACCTACGGACTTACGATTAGTTCCGAACCCGAACTAAGAATGAATGACAACACGGTTTGACAGTTATTGTCAAATCGCTTTGTTATTAATTCTTAATGGTCAGGTGATATGGACTAGAATACGCCCGCAACTAAGCCCAAAACTACGGACTTCGGAAACTGAACGATAGCACTGCTATCAATGTACCTACTCACTTTGGAAATTTAAGACAACTAAGTGATGCGTAGTTTTATGTTTTATTAATCTGACACAATTGTATTGTGTTCTATGTATACTTAGGTTGAGGTATTTATCTATGGGTCTTTGTAACCTGAAAATAAATAATTTTTTATTATTTTTATTATTGGGTATCCAACGGGTCTATAAAGCCCCATTTCACCAAGTCGCGTTTACAGCGTCACAGCGTGTCATTTTTAATCGACTATTAGTTCAGATCAATTAAGGACTCCATGCAGTCATATTGATTCAATATAGGTAACTACATCGAGTCTTAATTGGTCGTAAATTAAGGTCACATGCATTTATGGAATTTTAAATGGCTTTTAGGTATGCCGTATTAAACACACTAAGTGCAAATAACATCGTCATTGAATTAATGGCAAGAGCATCTTTTTGAACCAAAAAGCCATTTCAAACAAACAGCAAAACGGGTTTTCATTTTTAAACTCAAATTAATAATTGAATGCCAGTAGCAAACATACGGGAGTAGAAAAAAAAACGAAATTATATCAGGCCAGATTAGCGAGATGCCTATAAACTTTTTTGTTTCAGCCTGTTGTGTTCGACGGTGTGCGGAACCTGAAGCCAGTAGACGGTGGCCACGTGTACGGTGAAGCTGAGTACTCCTTCCACTCGGCCTCCAACATCGATGGCCAGACAAAAGAGGACCATGCCGGCCACAAAGTTATTAACAACGACGGGAAAGTCAAGGAGTTCGATTTCACACCCAAAACTGATCTATCGCCCCTTGTGAGTATTTTTTTATGTAATAGGAGGTAAATATTACAATGAAGTCACTTATTTTGCTCGACGACGGCAGGGTCAAAAAGAAGGGGTTATGATTAATTGTACTCTTATTTGGATTGGTACATAGAAAACAAGCTAAGCACCACTAATCCATTACTGCTAAACATAGATTTTAAACACAGGGATACAAAGTAACATTGCGAAACATAGGAATTGATGATGAGCTTGATGGCCATAACCTGTAGTAAGCCTACCGAAGACACTTAAAATTCACTTAAGTAACGTTCGTGTATCGATATCTCAAAAGGGTCGAGGTTACATTACAGCACTCGAAATGAACATGTATAGGTACCTACTTGCACTTGATGACTTGTCCATCAAGTACATGTAGGTACATAACCTGATCACTAAGGCTCTTGAAAGCCCTTAAAGCACACAAATTTTCTCACACCCTGTTCTAAACTCGAAATTCTTATTCTATTGCAGCTTCACCAGATCAACCCCCAGTCGCAGATCGGCAACGACTACAGCGCCTCGGATTACTCCTTCCAGTACGCTCCTGTTTCTGCCGATCAGTCAGCTGACTTCACCGGCGGCAAAAAACCTGTCAACAACGTCATCATTGGACAGCCATCAAATCTGCCCGTTAATGTGAGTATTTTATACCAATATTTGAATCAATAGCACACTAGCAATGAACCTTGATTCTCTAGCAGTTGGATCTAGTGTTTGATTCAGAAAACGTTACTATGGAAACGTGCATATTGTTTGCAGGTTCATCTGTCTAATACTTTAACCACCTACATAGTCCTTATAGCATAGATAGTGACGAAATACATATGCTTTTCACTAAACAAATGGGATTGTATTTGCCTTAAGCAATGTTCGACCCACGGACGGACTATTGAAAGATTATGTGTTGCACACCTTCCACACTTCACACCACCATCGTCTTCATCATCATTAAAACCAAAACCAGTCCATCGCAAACCAAGACCTACGCCAAACGTCGTTAGAGCGACCGGTGAGCGCAATTATCCTAACACCATACATCATTTTATTCCAGCCACAATCTTTCACCGGCATACCAAGTCAGGGAGCTCCTGGCAGCCATAACTCATACAACCATCAATACTCGTACTCACACTCGCATCAGTTCGTCAATGGTAAACCAGTGGACGTCAACAATGGCGGCAACTTCAATCTGGAGAAGTCCAACATTAATGTAAGTATTTTTATGCATCCCCTCAACATCTGCTGCTAATAACATAACCCTAACAAAATAAAAAATAATGGTAGAATAGAGAGTTACCTACAACTGAATTTAAATAATACTGGACATCAAGGTATCTCATTGCAGACCGATACTATATGTTTCTGTTTTTTTCCTATCCAGCATCGATATGGTCAAAATTGACTGCTGACAGGTGTCAGCAGTCAATTTAATTTAACAAGATGAAGAGGTCTTCATCTTGTTAATAGGAGGATATTCTTCGTATTATATACCAAACCAGCGTGTATAGTAGATAAGAAGCTTTCATCTGAAAACGCATTGACAGGCTGCTAACATAAAATCAAAAGTAATTTATTCAAATAAGGCTGAGAACCAGCACTTTTTTAACGTCAATTTTACATAACAGTCTCCCGAAACACCCGCCCGTCACTACTTCCTAGTATTTTAGAAAGTTTGTTTCACTTCGCTTCTTGCTTGGATACTTGCTAGGCTCTAGGTCCTAGGTGATAAGCAAGACGCCTGTCAGGTCAGTGTGTTTTCAGCCCCCGGCTCTCTTTGACATATAAAGCTGGACTGTCCGGTGTTACGAGGCATAATGAAAGATGTTATATAGGGAGCATTCGTATAGTCAGTACGGGGAAAAGAACACAAACATGATGCGTTTGTGTTTTGTTTTACACGGATTGTAGGACATGGCGTTACAAAACATGCTCGTTGCGAATGTTACATTACGGCCCGTAACACCCCGGTCAGTACCCAGCTTAAATGCTTCTGTAGCTTAAATGTGCAAAAACCTCCACCTCCCTTGACTTTGGTAAAACTTGTTAACTTCCTCATTCCAGCCGATCTCCTTCACCAACGTACGAGACTTCAAGCCTCCTCAGGGCGGCCAGGTATTTGGAGAGGCACAGTTCCAGTACCACACCTCTTCCAACATCAACGGCAAGGTTTCCGAGGACCAAGGAGGCCACAAGATCATCAACAACAATGGCCAAGTCCAGGAGTTTGATTACACGCCAAGTCCCAAGAAGTCACCCGTTACAACTTATTTTAATTAATATTATTAATTGTTGAGAATCGTTTACATCCCTCTGTTAGTCTTACATGTTCCATCTTAGGAATACACAGTTTTTCGATGGAATGTATTTTTAGATGTTATTAAACAAGAAGTTAACGCCTGAACGTTTCTTAGAGCAATAAGTTGCTTTTGTCCGTATTATTTCGATAGAGACGATCATCTTTTGTGCGTAAAGTGTTGCCATAATAATTTAATTAACTGTCTGATATTTAAGATGGCTCAAAGAAACTGTAACAGGAACAGTTATGAACCAGTATAACTCTTGTAGTAAGAATATTACCTTACTAATAAAAGTTACTTTTAACAATGCAAGCCTTCTGACGATGAGTTAGCTGTATAACGTATCAGATTGATATTGCTAGGAGTAAGTACAGGGAACTTTCAAACAAAAAATGGGTTTCGATTGATACTATGAAAACAGTAGTTACCTAAGTAGTAACATTTTGAACTTGACTATTGTATAATTCCAAGATATTTTTACCTACGTTTTTAATTAATTTAACTATAATGAGATTATTTAGTCCTTGATGTTCTGTGATCGAAATTATTAGATCTATGTATTGTAAATAAATTAATGTGTTAAAATGTGTATTGGTTTTATTGGTTTTTGCTGTTAAAAACAGCATTCCGCACCCTTTACTTGGTAACGGCACGTTTCGTCAACACGGTCTCATATCTCGATGTCTTTTCCTCGAAGGTCGATCAATTGACAGTTTTAAAACCTCGAAGGATTTTTGCTTCGAAGGCACGTTTATTGATGGTTCGTATCAGTCAACTGCCTTATCCCAATTTATTTGAAATTGACATCTCGATATAAAAAAAAAACAAGACAAAATAAAGACATCGAGTTTCGATCGTCGACGAAAAGTTTTTCGAAGTCAGGTACAGACGCAAGCACATCAAGCTACCCGAAACTGTAAAAATTTCCCAATCAACCTTGAACCTAATGCTTTAGCGATAAAGATGAAAATCTATTAGAGAAATTTGACAGATTGGTGTAGCTTGATGTGCTGACGTTTGTACCAAACCAAACCAAGCCAATGGGATATAGCTGTGTTTGTTTACCTACTTGATTTTCCCTTATCCGTGGAACCTGCAGTGGCATTGTTGTTTACCTTGGCAAAAAGGTATTCTTTTTTATACTTTGACGTATAAAAACTAGTCGTTTTGATAATGCAAACATCCGGCCTTCAGTGGCGTCATGGTACCCACTGTGCGAGCATATCTACAAGTGGGTCGTGAGGCACGATTACCATTAATTATACTCCCAGCACATATATTTATACATATTATACCTGTGTATGTATAATTATACATCAATAAAACAGTTCCGTAACCGACTGGCAAGGAACAAACGGAACACCCCTGAAAATAAGAGTACAAAAACTGTCAAGGAAATTGAAAAGTTATTTTTATATTTAAAAGGCGAACAAAGTCGAGAGCTAAAACTAGTGTGTAATATTTATAATCAGGCTGTTACAATAATAAAGTAAACTGAACAGACAGGATAGCACCGTTTTCCATTAATGAGTGCCTGCGTCATTTTTAATCGTTATTTTTATTACGACGCAGTTTTGCTAGTTTCTAAGTTATTCAGAACTGGAAGCGACCGCGATGATGCGGGTTTGTACCTTGTTGGTGTTATTTTATCAGCAAATGCGTAAGCTTTGAGTTTTATACAATGACTAGTATTTACCCACGACTTCCTTTTCTTCCTGTTCCCGTAGGATTTTCGGGAAATCCTTAATCTCTAAATGAACAACGGAGCAACGGAGTGCAGGGAAGCTACATGCCAAATTTCAGGTTTCTGCGACCAGTACTTTCGGCTGTGCGTTGTCTGTCAGTCACTCACTAAGTTAGTCAGTAACGAGAGAATTGTATATCTAAATATATAAAAATGAATCCCTATTTCCCTTGGTCACGGCATCACGCGTGAACGGCTGGACCAATTTCGCTATTTATTTTTTTGTGTGTTTGTTATTGTCAGGAGAAGGTTCTTATGAAAGAAAACTTTGAAATAAATATACATCCGGACGTAGCCGGGGCGGGCCACTAGTATTAGAATAATATTGGGATCGAAGAACACAACAAACAGCAGACCTTCAAGTCAACAGTGAATAGGTTACTCCTAGGCAAGAGTGCTCCAGTGTCGACTCATCATCTTTTTCCATCATTTGAGATGTGGTGCAGCGCAAGCCTATCAATAATCAAAAAATAGATTTAAATTAGTGTGGAATTTGGCATGCCTGTGGTTTATTTACAAATAAATTTTAGTTACTCCTAAGTTTCGAACTGGTATTAAAAACATAACAAATACATAGGTAATTGCTATCCTATATCATAGTGATATCATAATGTGACCTCTTCAAATAGCGCCATCTAACCTTGACCAGAGATATTCAACGGTATGCATTTTCAAGATAATGCGCGAGACTATTATCGTTATAATAAATTCAACATCTTTACAATATACCTAATCTGTTTTACCTGTTAGTTTAATAAATGTACGGCTTTATCATCCATTTTAATTTTCAATTTATTTCTTCTGTCACTGTCATTTTCTTAACATTAGAGAGAGATGATGGTAAATGTATAGACGCCAGCACATCAAGCTACAAACAATCTGTCAAATTTCTTTAATAGATTTTCAACTTTATCGCTAATGCATTAGGTTTAAGATTGATTGGGAAAATTTGACAGTTTCGGGTAGCTTGATGTGCTGGCGTTTGTACAGATGTAATTGTTGTCTGTAACTGTTTTTTATTTAATCAATCAAGCAATAATAAAATTGCAACCAATAACTAGTAAGAAATGTGACAACGTTTTTGTTCTTAGTATATGTACCTAGAGCAATTTCAGAAAAGGCTTTGAGAACGCGTTGACGCATTGTCGCTTAGCCAGTGTAAGTGCAAGATTCGTAGCAGTTTTCGTAGGACAGTTAAGATAACTAAGTTGCTATAGACTAAGTTTCAGTTTAAAAAATGATTCTAAGTACAGCAGATGTAATCATGTTGTGTTATACTAAAAGTAACAAAACAAGTTAAATAATAACGCGCAATATAGAACACTTGTACACACACACAAGTATTGATTAATGTGTCAACACTGCTCAGCTTTATTACAAAGAAGTTCAAGAAGTTTCGATTATGCCTTTGTTTGTACTGTGTCATCATTATTTTCTAGAAATGAAATATGTGCACTTGAATGATGCATATATTTCATTTTTAGAATATGTGCACTATTCAAGACCACACAGTAGGACTTTTATGAATCTTTTAGAGAATTTAAAATTTAAATCATTGAAGTTGAAATTATTAACTTTCATAATTTTATTTTCATACTTTAATTTGCTTACTTTTATAAAGCAAGGCACTGTACGGTACTAGTAAATGATTTTCACAATTTTATTGATTAGGCACATAATACATTGTTCATGAGCTTTTCTGATACGATACTGAGGTATGTAGAATCTACATCTTTGTAGATTCTACATCCATATAAATCTTAAAAAAGCAAAAGTGACTGTCTGTATGTTTGTTACCCCTTCACGTCTTAACGGCTGGAATGATTTGGATGAAACCTGGCACACGGCTACCATGTCCGTAAGATTTTTATTGTTTCGAGAATTAATTTCTTTCAACATAGTTCACATAACTTTGACGTAACTGCTGGCAGAAAGTAGTATACTTACAACTTGTTCCTTTTGATATCCCATAACTCTAGGGTATCAATGAGACCATGTAAAATAATCAGGTGGCACATGAATTAATAATTTTTAAATTTCTTTTTTTTTCGATTTCATCTTTCATACAAAATAATTCGACAAAGTAACGATATCATCTGTCTAGCCTTTTCCCTACTATATTGGGGTCTGTTTCCAGTCAAACCGGATTCAGCTGAATACCAGTATTTTACGTGGAGCGACTGCCTACCAGACCTCCACAACCAATTATCACGGTACTCCTTGGCAAGACTGGTGTCAGATATCTGGCTTCTGTCTATCCGTAACGACTGCCGTAATCTTCAAATGACAGCCGAGACCAACGGCTTAACGTGTTTTCCGAGGCACGGAGGAGTTTCGGTATGTTAAGATGGTCTCCCATCCACAGACCAACCTCGGCAAGCGTTGCTTAACCTTGAAAATCGACCCGTGCGGCTGTTATCATTTAGCCACGAGCTCCTCCGACAAAGTAACGATAATTTGTGTAAAACACCCTTACGTGAAATATGACAACGTCGCACTTTCTTAGCCTAAATATGAATCATTGATTTGAATGAAACTGATTTACTCGTATTTTTTAATGAAACAGATAATTAATAATTGTACACATTGAGAGTCTAGTGTTAGTATTATCTTCGAAACTATGTATTTTTGGAACACTTGTTCTCTGAGTTTTTGTATTACTTTTACAAATGTAACCTTAAAGTTATGTGATAACCAAAGGAATACGTTGTATAAATTACTAATTGAGCCACTCTGATACAGGGGAAAGGCATCCCTATCCTTTTATGAGAGGTATAGTCATAGGTACCTTTATACTCGTCATAATATACCTGAACTTATTATACTGTAAGTATTAGTGATGCGATATAAATTGAGATTGGAACGTGTTGTTGCCTATTGCCACATTTCGTTCTGTTCTTGTTATTTAGACACGGGATACATGTGACTAGATTAGTGTAAATACACTGATTAGCAATATCTTAATTCCAATTTTCTATAGAAATTTTTAATTTAGAGTGCCTGATTTGTATATTTGAACTAATAATTTGGTTGGTTTTTTTTTAACGGGTAAGAAAGGCTTGAAAAAATTCGAACTGGTATTAAAAACATAACAAATACATAATTGCTATCCTATCTTATAATGATATCAGATGTGACCTCGTCAGATAGCGCCATCTAGCCTTGACCTAAGAATTCAACGGTATGCATTTAAAAGATAATGCTCGCGACTATTATCATTTTAATTAAGTAATTCAAAATCTTTACTATATCATTTGTGTTAGGGGTAAATAAGGCTGAAAATGCTTGACTTAAGGGCTGTCTATATAAAAACATTGCTATTCAATTATGTTGTTTAACATTTTTTCGTTATGATTTTCGCAAACTTTTCAGGATCTCTGAAATATGAAAAATAGTTTATTAATAACAGATTGAAATACGTTATAAAATTACAACTATCAACATATAAGTAAATAAGATGCTACGTTTTCATATTTTTTCTGGACGAGTGGTTGAAATAAATAACAAAATAAAATGTTGGTTGTGTCTCAAATTGTTATATTCGTACACCGAGTTGAGGCAGCCACTGGTTCACCGTAAGTTTATTTTTTATATTTTAATAATATTTGTGTTGGGGTGGACTCGTACATAAGCGATATATCATCACCAACCTAACCATTTCCCAACTATATTGGGGTCGGCTTCCAGCCAAACCGGATTCAGCTGAATACCAGTATTTTACGTGGAGCGGCTGCCTACCAGACCTCCACAGCCCATTTACTGGGTAACACGGTACTTTTTGGCAAGACTGGAGTCAGACATTCCGTAACAACTGCCAAAGATCTACAAATGACAGCCGGGACCAACGACTTGCTTTATGAGGCATGGGAGAGTCCGAGCCTCCTCCTATGTAAAAATGTTCACCCATCCACAGACCGACCTCGGCAAGCGTTGCTTAACCTTCAAGATCGACCTGTGCGGCTGCTATTATTAAACCGCGATAATAAGCGATATTAGAAACGAGTCGTTAAACAGTAAGGTATTAAAAATCAGTCGCGTGCGCACCCTAATAGAAAAAATCATTGTTCTTCAAACATTCTATTTTATACAGACATACAAATCTAGAAATTTAAATAAAATGTCTATTGAAATGTTAATATAGCGATGCATCCTTATCGAAGAGCTGTGTGTTATTCATGACCGGCCCTAAAAGGAACTGTTATTGTAATATCAGTGGCATTGGCCGCGGTTGTTTTCAAACACCTGATCGGCACATGTCTATGTTTCCCGGTAAAACTCACAGGCTGGTACTCCATAAGCTGCATTCGGCTTCCAGTCTTACCGGAAAGGCTAAATACCAGAATATTACATGGAGCTACTGCCGACTTGACCTTTACAACCCAGTAACTGGAAAACACGATACCCCATGGCAAGACTGGTTAAGCCGGTCAATTCTGTAAACATGTCGAAGTGAGCTGTCATTCCATTTTGATTATATGGATTGACAGCGCCCCTCGTGCCCAAGCCTTCACTTGGACATGTTTACGGAATCGACCGGCAGTTTAGTAACAAGAATTTTTCTATGGCAACAATTTTTCCCTAATCCGTTTTTTTTTAAAGTTCTCAGTTCAAATTTAGAACTAGGCATCTTGCATTTGCATGTCAGGTTCATAAAATCGGTTTATTAACTTCCAAGACAAAGAAATTGGATGTTTGTGTGAAATACTGTGAGGAGTAAATGCACTTAGAACAGTACATCATTTTTTTGTATAAAGAAAATAAAAATATAACATAACAATCGGTGGTGACACACGTACAGACAGACAGAAGGACAAGAGAGTGATCTTATCAGGGTTCCTTTTTTTACTTTTTGAGGTACGCAACCCTACTAAAAAGCGACAGATATACGCCGTGACGTCACTTTATCTCTTTCTACAGAGTGGTCAAGTTTGTGAGGGTATCGCTCAGTCCATTATCTGTGTCTATGTATAAATTAACCATGCTATTCATCGTTATTAAAACAAAATTAAAAGATTAAAAGACAGGTTAAACCCTCACTTACAATATAAGAATAAAAAGAAACCTTGACCCCGAAGCTGAAGACGCAAAAATCCCAAATTATGAAAAACAACACGTTGTACATTTCATAAACAATACGTAAGATAAGTAGGTATAATTATTTACCTACTCAGAGCTTGTAATGCTAATAGGAATGGGATTCCCGAAAACTTCTTGTTAAGCTAGGGTGAATACAATATTAGTTTAGTTTGTATTCCACAAAATATGTGCTGCACGAAAAACCACAGAAAATTTACCTTGTATCTACATAAAATGAGTGACAGACAGACAATCAATTACTCGACTTGCATAGACAGAAAATCGTAATATGATAGTTGCGAAAATGCGTTTGATTTGATTCTCAATAGATGAGACTGTGGACACTGGGTATATGCGAAAATAAAACCCGACCGAAGCCACGGGCACTAGCTATTACGAATAAATCTATCCTGTAATTTGCAACAAGCCCGTTCCGACTAACCTTATATAGGGAATTTTTGTCTGAGTTATAAAAATGGCGGTTTGACTGCTTTTGTATCACTACATATTATTAAAACTAAGTCTTCCGCCGCATCTGTCTGTCTGTTCGCGATATACTCAAAAACTACTCAACGAATTTTCATTCGGTTTTCTCCAATGGATGGGGTTATTCATGAGGAAGGTTTAGGTTTATAATTCGTCTCGAAATTCCTAAGGGAATGGGAAAAATGGGATATGTGCATACGAAGTCACGGGCAAAAGCTAGTACAATATGTCAAATAGCTGTTAAATATTATTTGACCATTAGCGCTTAGTATTCCTGTGGAGCATACAAAATATACAAAAAAAAAATTCTAAACACCTAGTTTCTACTTTCACACTTCAAATAGTGATACACGGCGTTCTTTTTAAGCGGCTTCGAATTTTAATATAAAATAATAAAAGTTAAATTATATTCAAGGGCATGGGCACACCTCTGGCTAAATTAACAGTATTTTTCGTTTTTTATCATAATCGTATAATTTTATGTGTTGCAAACCAGTTGGTGACTCATCCATAGATATCGGCCCTATTAACTACTTTTATAGGAATAATAATTAACTATTATAATAAGCTGTATTTTATTGGATACCTATCTTTTTACAATAAGCTGATAAAATCATAAATATTTATAATGAGTTTGAACATTAATTTAATTTTTTAACCTAATGACATAGTTAACAGATAAAATAGTTATTGTTTATCTTATTATTTTAATTATAAAACGCGACAAAGTTATCTATAGTTGTTAAAAAAAACTTTCATAAGAAGTGGTTGTGATTTACGAATTGGCTGGAATTGACACATAAACGGAATCTAAAAAAATAAGAATCCTTAAGCCAATTGTTTTTTTTAATCAAAAATTTTAATTATTATTGTTACTGATACTCATTGTTCTAGCGATTAATAACACCCGTTATTATATAGGTACACCGTATAAGTTACAGAAAAAATAGATAAAGAAAACATGACACAGGATGACAAAATGGGCGGCCAATCCCAAAATTTAAATTGTACTTTTGCTACAGACTGTATACCACATTTTACTGCAAATAAATCACATATTTTATTCAACATTAAAATAAAAATTTCAAAACTCAGAACACTCCGCTCTTTAACCACACGCATCAGTAAACATACCTATATAATTATTTATTATTATTTAATTTAAACCGTGAAAATCGAATCAAATAAATAAATAATAATAAAAGCAGAACAGTCTGTTCATTTAATCGCTAGTGAAGTGATAAGCGCCGTGAAAAATATTTAATATAACGCGCGTGTTCCAAGTTCGCATAACACTCCGACCATCCGGCCGACATACTCGTGTATCGATACTCTAATTGTGTTCCATTAGAGGTGCAACTCGTTCCGTATTTTAATTTGAAAATAGAATCTTCAGTGAACGTGTCAATATGATGAAAATATTATTCGTAGTGATGCTATCTTTGGCTTGGAGTTATGGTACGTACTTTTTTAACTTTCTTTTTTATTTATAAATTAAAAACAGTTTTTAAAAAGTTGGTGGAAAACTCCATTCATTAACACAATTACAATTAAAAGGTATTTAGTAAACTATGAAGTTAACAATGCGGTTGTTAACGACTTAACAAGTTATACTTATGTTTCGTATTTACTGTATGACGGTTTACATGTAAACGTGTTTGTCATACTCAGTCATACACTGTTGTTTTGATAAGGAACGCTTTCATCTATGGGAAATAAATTATCCTTGACATGCACTAGTAAAATAGCTTGATTCTTTTATCACCTTGCAATTTTTACAGGCATTAGGTACCAGTCAAAAAAATCGAAACATGTGGAGAACTTTATTGTTTTCTTTTCTTTATTTTTTTTTTTGTATAAATCATGTCTTTGTACCTACCTACAAAAAACGGGACGGTGTTAAAAAAATTGACTATTTTTTTTATTCTTAAGATTCTAATGATCTGATGACCAGCATCCAAATGCAATGTATTTAAGAATACCTAACACAAAGTAGCAATAACATAAATGCAAACATTGCGTCAGGTCAAGATGCATTACGTCAGGGATATAAAAAGTACAATGTTTGTCCAGTCCATCCATATTATTTCTCATACAACATGGCCATATTTTGAAAAGGATCTTGATAGTCTTGGTAGTCGGTTTGAATAAACAAAGATTTTTTTTCCAGTTGGTATTAAATCCCTACGATTACTGACATTAAGGTCAGGGTCAGGTTAAAATGCATTTCCGACCACATTCCTGCCCGTTTCAATAATACGTCAGATTACAGGTTGAGTAAACAAGATTAAAAAAGAAACAACTTGGTATAAAATTAATTAAGTAAGCTGCAAAGATCGAGTAAAATGTCATTTAAAACAATTTATTAAATCTACGAGCGCAAACCTGATGTCTAATTTAAAATGAGCGGTGTTTGTACTCTATAAAAAATCAAGCAGGCAGGCTCCGGGATAGACTTAGACTCATTTCGCTCACAGAAACAATAATCCTTTAGCCCAGTTTCTATTACGATAATTGGGTATCATAAAATTAAGGTGCTAATATCGAACACACGTTAGTGTGATTGGTAAATGTTACCGGACAATCGCATTCAGTCGGACAATCGCGGTGACTTAATTTCATTTTAAATAGAAACCAGGGATTGGAATAATACCTTTTACTTTGTATGAACAATTGTTTTGAAGCAATTACAATAAGATTAAGTACTTGAGAGCAATAACATAAAAGCAAATTTAAGTAGCCTATTTATAATTTCCTTAAGTCAAGAGTTAAGGACTTGAATACAAATGCCAATTATTAAGTAACATTTTGAATTCAAGCAGGGCATTTTTGGGAAATTAGACATTCTAGAGACTAGGAAACAGAAGAGTTTGTAAGATATGTGGCCACGTAAATTTATTTTAGGCGAGGATAAAGTTACGACCTGTGAACTTATGGGATATACTAAACACGGAACTTTATTCACAAAAAAAGATCAGGTTTATCTCATTCATTCCTCTATTCATTATGGGCCAAACCTTCTTTATCTCGATACGTTTTAGGGTTCCGTACTTAAATGGAAAAACGGAATCTTCATAAGATCTCTTCGTTGTTCGCCTGTCGGTCTGTCACGACCCTTTTTCTCAGGAACTCGTGAAGGAACTCGTGGTCATGTTGAAATCAAATACGTAGGTTGATAGTACCTTGGAGCTCTAAAAATATGAAGTTTCTAAGTCAACGTAATAAAAAGATACGGCTATTGATGCATCATTTTTGTGACATAATTTGGTACTCGCAAGTTAAGCAATGGAGTACTTCCCGTTGACCTAGAATCATTAAATTTGGCATGAAGTAAGGTTTTACAGCACAAATAATTAGTCTGAAAATTGTTAATTTGTAGTTTTATCACATTGACATAAATTACAAACTCAAATTTCCAGTTTTTGAAGAGGGATTAAATTTTTTTCAACTGCTAAGTTATGTTTGTCCTTTAATCGTACTTATCGTTTTATCAAAGCAATGAGAGTGTTTTCATAGTTTATACACTTCAATATGTAATCTAAACAATCAAAAATTCTAGACACGATTCCCGTAAAAGATGAACCATATTTACATAGATACGAGTTTGTACGGAACCCTCGGTGCGCGAGTCAGACTCGCACTTGTCCGGTTTTTTGAAATCTCGACACTATTTTGTAATTACTTAGTAAATTCTTAATTAAGGAGAAATTTTATTTAGAGACTGCTAATCAGTTGCTTAAGACCCGTGGAGATTTTTATAAAAAATTGTGTTTTATGTTAAATTTTTACCTACGCTGCACGCTGCAAGGACTCTAGTAGCAGTTCTAGAGCCCTTGCAGCGTTCAACTGTAGGTCTCCATTTCCCCCATTTTCTTTTGGATATATCCTTAGTAGCGGAACTTCTATTTAATTTCATGCCTTTTTTTGCATACCTACCTACATCCTACTCCAAAGACGATTTGTAGCATGCTGTTCAGTCTTTGAAGGTCCTTTGTACTATGCTCTTCACGTAATTCAAGCGTCTCACCATAGCAAAATACTTCGGTTTAAAGAATTTATTCTCATAAGAACAATACATAGGTTGACTTACAATGTGATACAAAGTAAGTAATTGTTTATATCTAAATAAAGACATTTTGCCTCCGATGCGTGTTGGTGAAGTTATACAAAACAAATATATATAGGAAGTATGTAATTGCTAAAATTTAATATGTGGTATGACTACATTTCATAAACGTAATTACTCAGCTTTAGTAGTAGCTTATGGATGAAGCTTTGAACAGTTTTTCCCAGCTGATTTGCTTTTATTACAGCGTCAACTGTCGGCATGATAAGCGTTGGATGCACTTGATACTTTATTGATTTCCTCTTCAAGTGGCCTTCAGTGTTCCTAACCATTGGGCCACGTTGTGTATTTTCAAAACCAAAACAAATAGTCTTTTTTTTTTCAATTTAGGCCGTTTTCCAGTACTTACCTTAAAAACAGCAGCCCTACTATGACGTGCTAATGCCATCCAATTCCGATGATGTAAACGGGATAGTGCTATTCGCTTTGTATAGCTCCGTCTCCCTCTTAGAGCGGAATCATGATCGTTTTAAGACTTCATAGTAGGGCCCCAGATCTCCAAAACGTCCACAACGTCACAGCTTCCTAATGTTTCAGCTGGGAAGAAGTGGCTTAACAAACTCCCCAGCAACACATCTGTTTGTTTAGAAGTGTATTATTAAGGCAGCGGCATAAACAGAAGTTGTTCCGACATTGATGGTGTATCAGTAGTAATTCAAATAGGTTTACTGATCAAATTGAGCAATGGACAATAAAGCTGTTTTAAGGACTTTACCCTTGAATCCATTTAGCTCATTGTTCATAAAATAAATTGATGCGAAGGTAATATTTTGACATCACCTTAATCTACAATGACTTAAGGCCGGTTTCAATAACGTATCTACCTTTAACTAACTGTCAAATTAGCTACCAAACAGTAGCTGAAACGTCATGTTTTCAAAGGGGAACATGACATTCCAGCGACTATTGGTAGCTAAGTAGATACGTTATTAAGACAGGCCGTTAGTAGTAAAATGCTACTTTGTAAAAATCAAATCGCGAATACTTAGGTGAAGTGAGCTGTCATTGCTAGCAAGTGAATGACTGACAAGACACTTCAAGCTCACTTGACATAAGTTGTCACGGTGAGTTTTTTTGAAAAGACCGGCAGATATTACTAATCATACTCAGATCCAGTAAAAGTTTACTTTTACTTGACTCTCGCTAAACTAGCCGGGCAAAAGTTATTTAGGTAACAAATTTACTGACAACTCCAAACATGTATATCACAATAACATATATATAACAACACACAACAAATATATAATAACATATATATAGCTATTTGATTCAGCTGAAGAAATACTAAATAGGATATCAAGCATTGTCACTAACCCATCAACACCTTACGGACCAAATTACCGTAAAGCAATTTAAAAGCATGAAACCAAAATTTATTCGGATTAATAAACGTTATTATTCCATATGCACCTTAAACAGCTATAGGTGCTTATGTGCCACAGAGCGTGACGAATACTTTGATTAAATAAATTCTTTGGTCACACTCAGAGAGAATTTTAATAGCATGCTGCTGTATGCATGCTTAAGGATCAGTTACACCTTATCCGTTATATTCAGCCGGTCGATTCTGGAAAAAACTCGCCGTGAAAAGTAAGGGGAAGTGAGCTGTCATTTCAATTGATGCTATGGATTGGCAGCTCACATCAGCTTAGTTATCACGGAGAGATCCTTACAGAATATCACTACTGTAAACCTCTTGCCGTGAAAACTAGGTCTGTGTGAAATGAACTGTCATGCCATCTTGGTTGCATGGATTGACAGGTCACATCATGTTCACTTCATCCAAGCTTTCAAGTTGAGATTTTTATAGAATGGCACTACTGATCCCGAATAGATCGATTCTCTTAATAATTTGCAATTAGCCAAAATAATAGCATCAATTTTTTTTTTCATTTGGATCCGGATCTGAAAATTCAAATGCATTTTTTAATCCATATAAATCTTATGAATGTCAAATTGCTTTTAATGACATCCTTACCGTTATTTTTTGTTGTAATATTTCCACTCGGACCAAACCGCTGGGGGCGACTAAGTTTGGTGATAAAAAAGCACAAATTAAGTGCTTAAAAATTAATAAAGATGAGCTCATTATTCAGCATTAGTTGACAGATTTATTAAACTTTCACAGTAAAACTGTTTAAATAAGCAAATACATCATCGAAAGATGTCTTTCTTATTAGCAATAACTTATTTCAAACAATTTTAAAGCGATATAGAAACGCCTGCAGGCAAGTTCAGTTCACTAATTGCTACTTTAGCATCATTTCTTGGGTATTTTTCTATTTTACAAATGAATAACAATCTTTGTTCGTTCGTAACACTTTCATAATTCAAAGGATTTAGTTAAATATGTTCTTTATGACTGAAGACTTCGTTTTTGGCGGTAAATACTTAGAAACCTATTAAAATACTCTCCCACGCATGCAAGATCCATTCAAAATAACTAACTACTTAATTATATGTGAGATTCAATTTACTTTATTCTCTTGGAAACATTTATGGGCAGCATCTACACAATTATCTATTATGACTCAAAAATATGAATTACTACAACGAAAAATAGGTAAATGTACTTCCTTACCGCAAATTTGACAATTTATACTGCATAGTTTGTACTTGATTTAGAATAATGCTTTTTAAAATTCCGGTTTGTGTAAATAAATAAAAAGTTGTAAATTTTCGTATCAGCCGAAAGATATTCACTGCTGGACATAGGCCTCCCCAAAGGGGAGGGGGGTTATCCTTTATCGCCACGCTTGGCAAGCGGGTTGGCGATCGCAGTGTAGCTGTTGCAATGCACAGAGAATGCCGCTGCCTATTCTCTGGTGAGTCCCTTAGTCTTCTCTTACGACACCCACGGGAAGTGATGGGCTTGATGGGCTGGTGCTATTCTTTTACATCAGACACCATACAGAACAAAATTCGTTTCTCATCAAGAAAAGTTTTTCTGCGATTTTATATTTTAGTTTGATTGGATTGATTTAATTTAACCAAAAATCACAATCACACAATCTTTCGATGTTTTTTAGGGTTTGCTTTTCTATGAAATAGAAAATAATCTTTTTAATTCAACCTAGCAACAACACACAATAAAAAAATATCTTTTACTAAAACTGCTCAATCGAACAACATTAAACGATAATGTTTTATCAAAAATGAAATAAAAGAAATCAAGTTTCTACCAATTATCAAAACAAAGGAATGTCTGACTACTATAATAAACTTGTTTTATGTCAAGAATGCCTTAAGATTAACATAAAACATAAGAAAGTCAGTAACTTGAGAATATTAAGGTAAATAATACAATGTGTAGGCATTTTAACAAAATTATTTAAACAATAAAACAACTTGACTCTTATAATGATTTATTAAGCACCTTCAACACAACATATAAAATGAAATTTTGGAATCTATTATATACAAAATAATGCAAACTCATCATCAGTAAAGTACAGCCATGACATATGGTTAGATACATGTAAAACAATTAGAAAATATAAAAACACAATCTAAATCAAGACTTTAAAAATGTACTTTCATGTCAAAAATTATGACCTACCTACAAACATACGAGTACCTATTGAAAAGTAAAACACTCATTAGATAAAAGACATTCTCGTGAAAGAATAAAAAAATCATGGTGTATTTCACCTACTGTGCTCAAAAACAAGAAAGCTTTGTGATTGTATATTGTGAAAGTAGGTAAAACTCCTTACAAACGTAGTCATACATATCTGATGGCAGATCTGGTCTTGAAGGGCTAATCTTTGACCCAACACGTTTTATCCTTGATGATACTTCCAAGTTGTGAATGTAACTGCAGGATTTCACTTTATTTTGCGATGCTAGTGAGATAAACTTTTGAAGAAAAGAAAATGCAAGGCACAACAACACCACACAAAAATAAAACTGGATGAATAATGACGATATTTTTATGAAAGTTACTTTTTGACAGAAAAAAACAACCAGAAACCGTGTTTTCCGGGGTGAAAACTTAGCACTCAGTTACAGTGAGGTTTTCAAAGATTATCTACTACAATCTATATGCCTAGTATGTTTGTATCGGTACCAGTACTAGCACAATACGTGTATGTTGGGGACGGTACCAGTACCAGCACTTTACATGTATGTTGGGGACTGTACCAGTACCAGCAATTTACATGTATGTTGGGGACGGTACCAGTACCAGCACTTTACATGTATGTTGGGGACGGTACCAGTACCAGCACTTTACATGTATGTTGGGGTCGGTACCAGTACCAGCACTTTACATGGATCAACTGCCTATCTGATCTTCATTATACAATAACAAAATTACTTCCTATAAACAAACAATTTTACCTCTTTTTGCCCGAGTATCCCAAAAGGGGGGTAATGTTTTAAGCCTGGGAACTTTTTTCTTCTTCGCACGGTACGGACTTGGCGAATGGGGGCTAGGCGTAAAAAGTGCAGATGGTTATCAATCAACGTTTATTAATAATATACTACAATAGGAACTTCGTTCCAACCGAGTGATCCACGACACTCACGCATTTTTTTTTTAGGATGGGAAATCATCAGATGACTTCTTCCGCTCTGGGTGGAGCGGAAGGGTGTGTCAGACTCTCACTGACTAAAACCCATCCGTGTTCCTCCTATGTATATATCTCGTATTGCTTCAGTTTTGATAGTGTAGGTAGACGTTGTACGTTTAGTGTTAGCATTCAATTTAGTATCTTCAACTCAGTCTTTAAAGTGTGCATGATTCTCAATTTTGACATGCAAAATCTGAAGCAGACCAAATAAGTCCCCGACGAGGAAAATCACCATGCGTATAGAATCGATATGATTTTTCTCACTATGTGCAAACCGCTAAGTGGCAAAGTACACAAACTTCTTAGAAGTCGCAGTACACATCTAAAATTGGCAAAAACATATACCTAAGATACACGTAAGATGACGGAATCGTCCCATTGAAAACTGTGAAGTAATACATTGTGATAACATCTTTCCTGATTTGAAAGTCATTGAACTTGCTGTACATGGAAGAATTTCACACTTTTCTAGTCTCCCATTATAATGTGTTTATGGTATTTATTTATTTTTGCGCACACGCATATTTAGGTGTTTCCATCTGCCTGGCCTGTTCTAATTAAGTTTAGGTTGGCGTCCAGTGTAACCGGATGCAGCTGTTTGTTAGTATCTATTATATTTGAAATGCTTGACAGTTCAGGCTCTATGAAATAATAATTTAAGTACGTAGATACTAAAAGCTGTTAAAATATTAATAAAGATGGATCCATTCATATAAATTCAAAAGTGTTTCTGTTTATCTGCAACGTTTTAGTATCTAAATTGCTGGAAATATTTTGAAGAAACTTGGCACACGGTTAGACTATGAACAACTAATCGATATCTGAAAAAAATTGCCGTTGAAACTTACCTAGGTGAAGTGAGCTGTCGTTCCAATTGATGCTAGGGATTGACAGATCACTTCAAGCCATGCGCGTGCAGTAGGCTACAATTTGGGTAGGCCAGCCCATACATAATGCCCAAAATTTCGTCCACTTTGAAAGTGAACAAAAATTCGCATCGTCAGTATCGTGATTTTGACCCTGAATTATGTTAAGTTTTTTTTTGGGCAGTATGCCAACAGTAGCCTGTTGCACGCCCATGCTTCAAGCTCACTTCAAATAAGTCATCACGATGAGTTTAGAACATACGTAATTTTCATCCAGGTATCAGTAGTAGCTTCCCTTGGCATAATAAAACATTTGAAATGAATAAATAAATTAAAATAAAATAAATAAAATTTTAAAGGCGAGCGAAGCCACGGGCAGAAACTGTAAGAATATAATTTGCCTGGCAATTTAAAATCAATTTTAGGTTTATTGAAACGGAACAAGGCAGGGGTAACCCAAACCCAACTAACGCATATTTGTAGATTTATTATTGATCTACGCATAATATTACAATCAAATCTTTCTATTTTATTACAACAATGTTAAAATTTATTCATTTATTCAAAAGGGATTTATCTAAAAGATTATAAATATTATTATAATCAAACTGCCAAATAACTGTTCTGCCTCTAGAGATTTTAGTTAAGACCCCCGCAGAGAAAAATGTCAGATGATAATGATCGTCGCATCGTTGTCACATTGTCGCGCCTGTCTATTGGAGACTGTTGGAGACACGCCCCATAAAAATGATATAGGCTATCCCAAGACCTAGTTTCTTAGCAATATGAATTTTAAATGCATGACGAATATCCACAATTCTACATTATGCAGTATGCAACTGAATGGGCTTGTCTGAGGTTTGTCTTAGTATTCACAAGGCGAAACTGCCTGTCATTCATATCGTTGTGAATGCATCGCAAATAGCAGTAAATTTACACCCTGTGTTTATGACACTGACCGAGAAAATACCTACAAAGTAAATAACAATGGATTTCGGATGTTGGATGTCTTGGGAATTCGTAATGAGTGGCTAAAAGAAATGAATGACTTAATCCTTGACATTTAGTCAGAAACCATAAGGTTTCTGACTAAATGTGATAAGTTATTACTAAAACTTGTGATTTTGGTTGCATCTGCTTGAACTGGAAATTTACAAGCTTAAAACGGGACTAACTTGATTTCTTATGATGGTATTCATGAAATTTGTGACGGCCTAAACATTTCAAAAGTACAAACTACTATTTATGAAACTGCATTTTCAACAAAGCAATGAAGAGACGTAACTAAACAAACTATAAGTAATGTTACAAACTATACCACCAACTCACCTTTGAAATCGCAAGAAACAATAAAAAAATAACATCAGTAAACAAAACATGAAATGATTCATCAATACAAACATAATTTTTTGAACAAAGTAAATTTTCCACAATAACTCTGGTCAGTAATGAATAAGGTGCTAATGATCATTTCTGTCTCACGCAACAGGACATTAAAATGATAGATGAAGCGTTGACAGTTTCTACTTCATTCGATTCAAGTGATGAACAAAGTATCTACATCTACACTTATATTATAAAGATGATTTTTTTTTTATTTTTGTGTGTGTGTGTATGTTTGTAATGAATAAACTCAAAAAAGTAGTTTTTGAGTGCCGATTTCAAAAATTCTTTCACCTTTGGAAAACTACATTATCAGCAAGTAACATAGGCTATATTTCATGGGTGAAATCGTGTGACGTGCGCTAGTTTATCATAAAAAAGAGATTAATGAAGTAATAGAAATAAAGCAGCATACTTATATAGGTCCCGTTTGAGTGATAACTATATCTGTAGCTAAGAAACGGTAATCAAGTTCTAATGAGTTTAATTAACAGCTTCTACAGCTAATACAGTACAATACATAAAGACAACATTGAGCAGTCTTGAGTGAGATGTCATTCTATCATCGTCTTAATAAGAATTTTATATCCTTCTTTTTCTTCCCTAATTTTGTCTGATCTGAGGCACAAGACAAAGTGCCAAATGCCAAAATATAAGGGATTGATCAAATTACATTTCGAGAGCATTTTTCAATTCATCAGTCATCTATCATCCAAAAGACATCGCCACGCTACCGCTGTTAGAATGTCACTTGTCTAGCCTCTGGATAGCTCGTTCATAGGCATCAATTAAATTTTTGAAGGTTACTGCCGGTCGCTTCTGTAAACATGTAGAAGTGAAGGCTTGGGTGAAGTAGTCACGAGGTGAGCTGTCAATTCATGTAATCAAGATGTCACGTGATCACGAAGTGAGCTGTCATTCAATCTTGATTATATGGATTGACAGCTCACCTCGTGATCACTTCACCCAAGCCTTCACTTCGTCATGTTTACATAATCGACCGGCAGTTCCTGACAATGAAAATGAGCAGAAATGAAGGACTTTGAATAATTCACCCCTAATACCCCAGAGATAAATAGTTTTTAAAATAGTTTGACAATTTTGGCGATGAGAAATTGGGCAAACGGCTTGTCCTGGAATACATTTTCTATTGTTCTAAGAAAACCGTTAACTGAGCCTCGGTAATTTCTCACAAGAAATTACTGACTTGTATCTTAGTTATCTTAAAAATCTAAACCAAATTCGTTAGCATTCTAGACAGCTCCATTTTAACAATACAAGAACATTCCTTTAATTACATGTTTAATTTATTTTACTTGTATTTCTTTAACTAGATTTTGATCGCCGACTTCATTTTGCAATTCCGAGTCTCATTAATTTACACTCATTATAAAGAAGTGATTGTTATCCGGTACAACGAACGTCCGGTGATTTGGTGTTAATTCGCTTTACTTTATAGGTATTGTCAGTCAAACAAGAGTACTGTTAGTGTTAAGGATAATTATTATTGAGCTGTAATCAAAACCATTATCTCTGACTCTTAAATTCTTCTGCAGCAAGCACTTCATTTGTCAATTTCTTCAATAGTTGCTAATCCTTTTTCATTTTGTGTTATGTTATGACTTTCATTGAATTGGGTTTATTGATAATATATATACCCACGACACCCATGGCAACGAAACTGTCTTCCCCATTAAGCATCAAGATCTTTTCATTCTTTTCACATCCACAACCCAGTTACTGGGTAACATGATACCCTTTGGTAATTCGTTGTTATTATTTCCTTCCGTATTTTATTTTTTATGATCGGTTAAAGTATTATCAGGATTTATTTAAAATATTAGTCATGTCTCATTAATTAAAACCTTAATAGTATGAAAAGCGTGCCAGAACAGACCTAGAGTTCCAGCACTTTTATAGCACTATTACTGTTGTTATCAACATGGTTCATAGACTATTCTAGAACGATAAACTACGCCTTTCTTTTCAATTCTTTACCTACGTGAATTACGTCATTTGATGTGTTCATGCAGCCTTCGCCATTACTTATATTATTAGTTGCATTTGACTATACAGTTCACACCTGTGTGTCCACTACTTCATTGATTTTAGTACATTAGTCGCAGCTTAGGCGTTCACAACAACAGGTTTGACATTCTATTTTTCAATTTCTTTATTGTTTTTATTAATTTCTATATTTTTGGTCCTTGATCTTGATTTGCCAGAAATAGATTTGTTTATATTTGCGGCACAAACAGCTCAGTTTTTAGGTGCTGTAAAAAGTTAATGTGATCCGGAAATTGATCTTACAGTGTAAAATTATACATCTTCATGATTGCATCAACTTAATACAACATTTAATCGTAGGTAATTAATTCTGCAGCAGACTCAGCGTCATGTTTATTTTTACTAACAAAAGGAATCTCTTTGCTTTGTAATTTTCAAAAGCAAAGCTTTATGATTTTGCATCTTTTCGCGAACTAATAAGACGTAATTAAATTCATAATTACACAGTCTATAACAACCTATTACATTACAGGGATTCCCGTCGATTAAATAATGATCTCAGTTTGGTGCGCTTGAGTTTTTATACATATACTAATAAACTAACCACAGTGCTAATGGATGCCCACGTTAAACGCTTTGACACGTTTACTTATCTGTCCATAATTGAAGATGTATCGGCTTTTTACATGAGTACAAACACGTGATCGATGTACTAATTTTTAAAGGACTTACCAAATTAGCGATTCAAATGGATGTATTGTTTTGAGATGTGATTCATGGACAGGGTTTTCCCCATTCTGTTTAGTGGCTACTTTTTAGATTTTTATTGAAGGTTCAGACAATTTATAAATGCTATGGTATTCTTTTATATTGCACGGATGGGTTTTAGTCAGTATTTTACACGGATGGGTTTTAGTCAGTAAGAGTCTGACACGCTTTTCCGCTCCACCCAGAGCGGAAGAAGTCATTTGATGATTTCCCATCAATAAAAAAAATTAAAAAAATGGGCACCGTTAACCTGCCACAAGTGGCTCATGCAAACGTGGCTCAAGTTAAATGTGATCATTTGATCAAAGATAGCACAGATAAGTAGGTAAAAAGTAAGAGTGATTATTGTCATACAAAGCCTATTTTTCATCATTGAACATTCAATTCAACCCACTAATTCAATAAAGCCTTAATAAGAAGCTATTCTTGTCAACGTACACATAACTTCTAAAATTATTCATCTTGCTAATGAATAGTTTATCGTTTCGATTATTAAAATTAATGGGTTCAAAATTGATTGACTCAGTGACTCCATTTTACTTAAATCTACAAATGACGTCAATTCAATTACGATGATTACCATCGTAGGCGTATCTCCCCATATCTGGAGTTCTTTAATATTTAATGTTTTGATTAATCCTTTTCACTTGTTAATCATATTCTGCCCACGCGCATCTATTTTCGGCGCCTAGACTGTCTCTGCCATCACCAATAACAAGGTGTCTTCTCTGTTTCCAGGAGTACCAAATTCAGAAGGAGGTGGGGCATTCGCGTTCGTGGACTCATCAGGCAATAGGTACGGAGGTACATACGGCCTGAAGGACGGGAAGGTCGTCAGCAGAACTGGCGATCCGTTCCCTCAGCATTTCGCCGAAAACATCCCGTACCCAAACTTCGCCAATAATATCCCGTACCAAAACTTCGGCGGTAATATCCCGTACCAAAACTTCGCTGATCCCGTGTACCCACTCGAAGAAGACTTCGGCCAGGCCTATTTCTCCAATCTCGAGAATTTGCTCCAAGAGTAAGACCTAAAACGTGACTGAAGCTGCACGCTTCCGGTGGAGGAAAAGCCGTGTTTCTTGGTGGTGAAGGGTTCCGCAGTTCTTTATTTTATTGTGTAAAGAAAGAAGAAGAGTTTATTAGCGCATACCAAAAACTAATTCAAAAGCTTATTCAATTTGGGAAGATATGCGTTACATCCCCGCAAAATGGCTTACGCCTAGCTCTATGGTCAAGTTACACAAATATTGCACTTTTTGAGCACGTAGCACAAAGGCACCTATATAATAAGTTTTAGATAGAAATCTTATTTTAAGTTTACGAAATTGGTTTAAGTTAAACAATAATTATAATCTTGCATCAGACAAATTTCGTGGCACATGCATTTATGCAGTTTTTGCCAAGAGATGTCAAATTTCCTAGAAAGCACTCCACATTACTAAATCGCTTGTTTGTGTCTCTGATTGAGACCTTGATATAACATAAACACAATAGATTACATTTAACAGATAGAATAATGAGACTTTGAAATAATTAGAAACATTAACTAGTATTCAGTAGAGCTAGCTACCCTACTACATAATTATGTACTTTTCCAACCACTACGTTTATCTGACGCATTGAACAATATTTTTAATGAATAACTTGCATTTTATAGCGATAGTAGCCCACACGGAGCCCGGGTAAAAAGGTAAACTTGTACACTGCATGTGTGTGGAGTGCCTTATGATCGTCATAACTTTCCAGTGTTCCAATCAGACTAATACCGCTTTACCTTCTGTAGCGCTTCCATCAGCTGCGTCTAACATCCCATACTAAACCATTCAGAGTGATTTATTACTAATTTTGTGCTTACAGGGTGTTCAATAAGAATCTAGAGAGCCAGAAGCTAGCGTTCAACGCCGCAAGAAAAGCCTTCGACTTAACGTCGAATCAGGCTGGTGGCTACGCTGGTGGCTACTCTGGTGGCTACTCAGGTGGTTACTATCCGAATCCAAACATTGCCTCCAGGTACCCAGCGTTCCCGAGTTTTCCTACGTTCACAATGCCTCGACCAATGGATTTCGGAAATAGTGCTTACGCCAGCGCGGCGGCTGGACCAGGCTACCAACATCACGTTGCGTCCATTAATCCCAGCAATCCAGTAAGTTTTTGCTTTTATTTATCTGTGAGAAAATCTAGTACATGTTCGTTATATCTTTATAACGATTAGATCACGAATTTTACCTTTAGTGCCTACCTGTGAATCCTGACTGTTTTTGTGCATATTTTTTCTGATTCTTATTTTCTTGTGAACAGATTACCTTTGTGTTATTTTTCATCGTTAGTTAATGTTTTATTTGATCAATATCATCTAACGATTTATGATCATTGGATCCCTCTTCCTTATTCTGATCACGACAAAGAATTTTCCGATTGAATATTTTATTGTTTTCGCATTTAAACTAAGCCGATATTTAAACATAGGGTTTGGCCTTATCAGTCGTGACTAAACTGCACAAAATATAATTTTATTTCAGTACCTACATCCACGACTAATATTGAATAGTATATAAATCAATTCTATATAATATATACTTAAACAAATATAAGGAACTTGCAGTATTAATTATCCAGTACCAATATAATTTGTATAATATTTTTTTTGTTGCTTCTATTTTCTTAGGTTCGTCTGTTACTATTTTGCCCTTAACCTCATCTACAAGTATGTTTGTACTTTATTTCACAAATTACATTCCAATTCCAACATAAAACTAAAGACTGATATTCAGCAGCATCCGGTAAGACTGGCTGCAACAAAGTTGGGAAAAGTATAGGCAAATTTGATTGGTAGCAATTCGTTAATTCATTTGAAAACTCACTTTACAGGCTATAAGCAATATCCTAATAATAAATCTAACAAATCCTAAACTTTCAGAGCAACCCCAACGTGGATCGAACGATAAACCACTTCTCCGACACCTCGGCACCACGCAGTGGATTCTACTCAGTCTCCAGCAATTCATACTCCTCGTCTTCCAACGTGAACGGCAAGGAGTTAAACAACAGGGGAGCTGAAACCGTGGTTAACGACAACGGAAAAGTCACCCATTACAAAGTACAATCCTAAACTGAAATAAACGATGTTTTAAACGCCCCTACTCCATATATTATTATTATAAATCTATTTATTTTAAAACATGGATCTCATGATGATACAAAATTTACCGACGATGCTTCGCAAAATAATGAAAACTTATTGTTATTAGATTATCCAAATTATGAATCTATAAAACATTACGTTATGTAGCGGCGGACATAAATTATACGAATGTTGAAATATTAAAAAAGTATTTTTAAATGAAGATGTATCAATAAATTGATTATACGGTTCATGGCTGCTCATTTACAGGCACAGAAAAACTATTGTAAAAACGCTGTACAATAATATCTTTCGACATATGAATCGAGGGTGTTATTAGAAGTTTTTTATTAATGACTCATCAGGACAAATTGTAAGAGACTGTTATTGATATTTGATTAAGTTTTTACGACTTATCTTGGTCATCCAATGCTTTTCCTCATTAAGGGGTTTACCCTTGCAAACATAATATCGAGGTATCTATTACCTATAGTCAGCTGAGATTATAATTAATTTAAGTTAGCTAAAAATAATTTATGTATGATTTTTAATCTCTAATTGAAATGTAAAACAATACTTTTTGCACATTTTCTTTGATAATATCAGCTTTAGTCTAGTTTTTATAAAAGTAACAAAAAATGGTTCGTAAACCTTAGAGACAGAAGCAGTAATTAACTACAATCCTGCGCTTACATAAATAATTAAGAATGTTCACCTACTGATGAAGGAGAAGATACGGACATCTGACGAAAACATAAGCATTAACGAATACTAAGAAACGTGCGCACAATTATGAACATATCATTATTCCATGCCTTTCAACCTCTGAGCTCCGTCTCAAGGTCGCTGAGATAACATCTTCAAGTTTTTTCTGCACACTTACGGATACGGGATGAACAAAAACAATGACCGCAAACAAATTAGTTTAATTTCGCCAATTTGCCATCCAACTTCAGTTTAGGCGTTGTTGTCTCGTATATCCACGAATTTCGCCTTTGTTGTAAGCCTTGTGGATCTTGAGGACAGCCTCTCATGCCGTTCATCTCCCTACATTTCTTGCAATAGAACTCCTTCATGCCGTCATCTGTTATCCTTCTATGGAACTTCCCAGGAGTCTGGTAAGCCGGTCTGCTGACTTTCCAGCCTGTATTATACTCTGTTATTGGTACATCTTGACTCATCCAGTTGATATTATTGTAGAAACTTGAAGGCTTCCACTGCGATGGGTTCGTTATGTAGTTAGGGTATATATCGAATTCATCTCGAACATTTCTATTGATAAATGCAGAATCTGGATAGAATTGACCTCTTGTTCTTGTGTCTGGTGTTCTTATTTGTGTAGTTTCCACTGATTTGTATCCGTTAACTACGGGAACTTCACCACTATCTTCTTTGGCTTCTTTGTTACCGATATTGTACGAATGCGTTCCTGGGTTACCTGAAAGTGATGAAAAATATGGAAATGTTAACAGAGGTATATATTTAGAAACCTAAATTGTCGATGCCATAGTAAGAATCAATCAAACTGGATGCGGCCAGTTAACGTTGGAGTACAGCTAATGAACCTACACGCAGCAGTCGATATAATTTTACGTAAATAGACAAAGAGATTGTCAGGGCATAGTATTCACATTAACACGTAAATGTCAACAGATAACTAAGTGATGTTAATCAGGTCAGTAGCACCGACCTTGTGCAGATATTGATAAATTCGCGAAATCTTGTTTGTTATTCAATCAATTAGATCAATAATCTCAACCAAAACATTCGTTCAAGATTGCATGGTAGTCTAATGTTGAATTTTAATGATCTCATTATCTGAAAGACCATCTGCAAGTGGGCTCGGATCAGCAGGCCGGAAAATTACGATTGCGTCCATTGCCCCACTCACGTGCAAGAGGTCCTACGTATTATAAAAATGTACCTACACTTATTTCAAGCGCCTTGCTTTGCAACCACAGTGCAACGGATTTAATTGTCTCCTTGCCAGACAAATACAAAAAGAAAAATGGTAAATGTATCAGTTGTTCAGTGATCTTGAAATAAGACTAGCCGGTTTATAATGAACACTAGCTGCCACCCGCGGCGCCACCCGCGTGAATGTCGAAAATTATCTCTAGGGATCATACTCCCAGGATAAGAAGTATCCTATGTGTTATTGCAGACTATAATTTACCTGAGTGCCAAATTTCATCCATCCATCCAAACTTTCGCATTTGTAATATTAGTATAGAAGATATAGATATAGAAGTATAGATGCATAATAGTAGTCTTACCATCACTAGAGCTATGCAGTCCTCTTCGATTATTGTTTTTGAGTTTGGTTGACAGAACAATAGTGTGCTGCACTTCAACGTCTTCGTCTTCTACTCTAGTGGAATTGGTGACTGAGGTAACGACGTCGTCTCCTCCAAAATCCATTTTTGTTGAGACAGCATCACTCCAGCCAGCAAAAGCTGAAATTTTTTATGTTTTTTTTTATAGTAAAGTGTATAGATATTACATGTGCTATTTGTATGTAACTCTGAATACTCTTTGTTTTATCGTTTTTAAATAAACATTTTCTTCTGTTTTGTCAAGAAACTCATAGGTTTAAAACTAATTTAAAGACAATCCTGATTCTAAGCTATACGCGATTGTAGTTTTTGAGAAAAAATCCCATAGATATTGATTGCAATTTCGATTAGGATTCGGATAACTCGACGATACGACATTGGGACGTAGGAGTTAAAGCCGAATATGATCATTTCGTTTAACCGAAATGTGAAAATCTGCTTCCAAGGAAATGGTGTAAAATAACAGTCAGTAACAGTTTTATCAAAATCCGTAAATCCGCTTACTTACAGGGAAAAGATAACTGCTAATGGATGAAAAGCTTAATGCAAATTCAATGAATGCCTGAAATTCTAACTCTATAGATAGAGTTTCCTGAACATTAGCTCAAGTTATTTAAATGAAACCATATTTCCAAATCAAAACTGCTAGAGTCTATTAATCAAAGTCAAGAAGCTATTGGTCTTGGCCTTGCTCTTTAGACCCTTTCTCCTCGGGAAATTGCTCTACATTGTCATTGGCCATGTATATTTTCGTCCCAAGGCTTCGCTTTCCAATATGTCAATGTCAACAGTCAAGGATACCTTAAGCACAGAATAGATAATCCTTGGGCTTTTGTCTGTACCTATTGAATGTTTGCTTTGTTTAATGATCTATTTGTGTCTGAGAAGTTTATGGTTATTATGTTATAAAAGGGTATTTGACTAATAAGGTCATAAGTCCGTCACATAAACAAAAATTGAAGATGATACAGTGCGTTGAAAACTCGTGTGACGTCACTTATCAGTACACTTTTTACTGGAAAGTGACGATACAAGCCCCCACTGCTGATCTTTGATGCGTTTTATCTTCGTATTATTTTATTGATTTGATAAAATAGAAATACTTATCCAATATTTATTGATAATCTAACTGACGGACTAAATAAAATCCTGTTTTTACCCAGGCAACATCCCTACCCCTACCTAGAACCAAAACAAATAAAATTATACTATACACAAATCCCTATTACAATTATTATGACTAATAAACAACTTAGGATATACTAACTAATAAAAATAATAATATAGAAACGCGTGTGAGAGCATTGTCACGTTGAATGGCAATGCTGATTCTTTAGCCAAAGAAAATCTCACAAGATATGAAGTAATAACGATTACAACACACGACACAATACGATTAATTGATGAAGAACCTACCGCCATCGATGCTTTTTCATCATTTCTTGAAAAAAAAAAGTTTCGTGATGTGATCCACGACCAACGGCCAGTCGTAGGCTCGCGGCTATTCTTACAAACCTGCACTTTGAACCCAGTTAAGGAAAAAGATATTTAAACAAAGTAATTATGAGAAAGATCTAGGAGACAAACACACAGGAAACAAAGCACACATAGGGAATGGTTTACAAATGTGAAAAATGACTTAGAGGGAAATCAACACCTAGATGGCGGGTGAAAATAATGTACCTATGGATATAAATTTTTACTTCGATGCATTCTTTTGAAGTTTACTGCGAACCCCAAATAAATAAGGATATCCAAGGAGAATGGTGTTGGCAGACAGTCTTTACGCCAGTCCCTCAGACGGAGGGTAAGTAATATTTTTGCAAGGATTCTACAATATCTGCTCGGAAGATTTGAACTGCTAATACAAATATCAATGCTTGAAACTTAATTACCTACTAGGAATAATTTTAACCAAAATAATATACTCGAAACCCAAGATCTACCACAAGTCATAAGTACCTAAATATATCATCAATTTCTCACCACAAACACTCAAGCAGAAATACAACAGCCCTGTCATCTTGTCACTTGCACACAAACAATATGGCATCCTTCGCGTGCTACCGCCGTTTTATATAAACTATACAAAATTGCTCTAAATGATGTCGCAAAGGAAGCTGCACAATTACCTCCCGTATAGAAGCTATAAGAAACGTACGACACCTGTACAGTAATGATGGTAGGTAGGTACGTTAATGTTGATTTGTCATGGTTTGAACGCACGCAGTAGTGTTGTTTAGTGCCAGTCACATGGCAAGAGGTAAAAAGATTGACCCTTGAGCGTAACAAAGATTCTGCAAGTCTCTGAATGCACCAACGCTCGACGATGACAAGTCTAATTAGTTACTGAAAGGCCCCCGCTTGCACAAACCAGAGTTATCTTTTAACTCAGAATTAGTTGCTAACACGAGGTGGAGTAACCAATATTCCATACATAATGACCTCGGGTTAGCAACTCGGAGTTAAAAGATAGCTGGTGTGTGCAAGCGGACCTAAGGTTTCCATCAAGAGGCATTCTTCACCGTACCTTCTGCAGTAGCAATAAAAAATTAAAATCCAATTCAACTAAAAACATCAAAAAGTCAACGTCACGTGGTGTTCCCAGGCGGTCACCCATCCAAGTACTGACCACGCCCGATGTTGCTTAACTTCGGTGATCGGACGAGAACCGGTGGTTTCAACGTAGTATGGACGTTGACAAATGTGATGCTGGAAAACATGTTCATATCACAATTTGCAGATTGTTGGTAGGTACCCGTCTCGATCTATAATTGACACAGATTAATAACATAAATAATTAAAGGCCGTCTAATACAATTCTTTAGCAAAATAAAAATATTAGATATAAATAACACCGTGTGCAACAACAACCAGTTTATTTTGAAATCAGCGCCATCTATGAACATATTGATGAACTATTACCGTTACAGTAACCTCTCTCTCCGTAGAAATTTCTGATATTTTTGGTAGATGGCGCTGATCTGAATCATATTTGCAAAAAGCAAAAAGATTTCGCCCAACGTGGGGCTCGAACCCACGACCCTGAGATTAAGAGTCTCATGCTCTACCGACTGAGCTAGCCGGGCTGTGACAGTAATTGTGAAATTATGGTTTAGTTTCTACGGTAAGTAAAATAATCAGTAGTTGTTGCTCCTTATTTTTTGCGATTACTGAATTCTATTAATATTTGTAACTGTGAGATTTTTTTTGTGCGTGCAATTTTATAATGTCATCAAAATGCAATTACAGAGTGTATTAAAGTTAAGTACCTAATAGGTACTTAACTTTCACCTTAATCAAACATCACGCCTGTATTTCCTGAAGGGCAAGGCAGAGGTTAACCTGAGCAACACCTACATTTTGTTACAGGCATGATGGGATGTAATGTAGTAGGTAGGTGCCTCAATCATATCGTTTCAATAAATGACCGGTAGATACTTATTATATCTTAAAAAAAGTCAACGTAGATGTCAGCTTCAAAAAACAAAATCTGTCATACAAAGAGACATATTTTATAACAAAAGATCCCGTTGTGAAATAAAAATTCAAGGTTTTTTTAAATTTCTAAAAATTCTATCTCAGCGGATTTTTACGAAATAGCTTTTTAGACTTACCTGCCTAATAGTTTTATTTAAATCAGGTACTTTGATAGTTTGATAAACAATTTCATAAGTCTAAGATCCAAATAACCAATCTGCAAATAAACGTATTCCCTTTACCCACTGTACCAGCAAACAAAACCAAGTCAGAAGTTGTGATATCTTAGTAAGCACAGAGAGCCACAAAGAACTAACTCTCTTCTGGGCAGATAGGACATGTTTGCCCGTGGATATTGCGCGCTCAAAGCTCAAAGCTGAGCTGTACCTCCTAGGGGGATTGCGCACGGTATTTGAGAAATATAGAGTAACTTGTTACGTCAAACGGGTTCTATTTGACATGGCTAATGGTATGGGGCGTTGGTGATTAGAATCTTTTTCCGATGGGAAATTGTGTTTTAAAGGTACCTACTACGCTTTTTCCTGGCAAAGGATTAGCGCTAGGGGTTCAATTAGGGTTACCAAATTTTTTCTATCAAATATAGTATTTTTGAAATTATTAAGTACCTTAAAAAATATAGTAGATGGCAAAAAAATGAAAAAAAATATAGTATGTGGTTAAAATATGTACTTTATTTTTAAACCGCAAAACAAGCAGGCAAAAGATGACTTTGACAGTTGACAACTTGACATGACAGATGAATGTTTTGTTTTCGCGCGCGATCCACGCCACGCCACGGCACGCACACAACAGAAAGAGTAATAGTTTCGCCTACTATATTTATTTTTTAGAAATATAGTATTTGATCCCTTAATATAGTAGGATACTATATTATATAGTAGGGTTGGCAACCCTAGGTTCAATACTAATAATGCTTTTAACAATTGTTTAATTTACTTATGTACCTAAGTACCTGAATTAAATAGATGTCACTACACTGGTTAAGGTCAGGTTTTTATGAAATGCCAGCAGCTGTTCGTCATCTTAAGAATTGGGCAACATTTAATGCAAAACGCCAAGACTTGGAAAGTGGAAATGATCTCTTCTTGCTTTCCTGGTCATTTTCGTTACGGTGTCCAATGAGGGATCCTAGACAGATGAATCGTTTCTCTGGGAGTCCTCGAGCTTTTCTAATGGCAGCCACTGTTGATTCTGCCACTCAGAAGTTGCAGTGGTTATTTGAGATGGGCGGGAGTGGGTATTGGAGATGGTTTGCTCTTGACTCTAGTTTAAGTAAGAGATGACAGAGACAAAGTCGACGATGGAGCGAGCTTACACAGAAATAGCCTGTTCACTCAGATTTTGAAGAAACTAGGGTTAAAAAAAAATCGTGACAATTTACATAGCCACCCGGAGTATTTTTACGAATATTTTGATACCATTCATCAAAATCAATTCAGTAGTTTAGGCGCTACGGTAGAACATAAAAACATACCTACATAGACAGCTAAAATCATAACCCTTCCTTTTGGCTCTGCCGTAGTCGGGTAAAAAAAGACTGACAAAGGTTAAGATATACCTTAGCAGCAATCTAACCTTTATGGATAGGTAATATTAGAGCAAGTACATATCAGGCAACGAATCTTGGAGAGGTACTAACCACACAGATTAGAAGATTACCAAGCCAACACCTGAAAAAAAAAGAAGACTCCAGAATGAAATCGAAATTCACAGTCCTTATAAAAATACCCATACATACCTATATTCGTAGAGTACACTATACACAGGGTTCGTCAGGTATGTACAATGATTATGGAAAGTGAAACCGCAAGAAAAGTTGTGTTTTTCTTATGGTAAACAGGGGAGCGGGGTGCGGGTGACGCTTTCAAATTACCAAGATGCTGTGCTAGTTTCCTACAGTACACTCGTACAGTCGACAGGGAAAATAAGTGGAAAAACGCCTATGATACTGGAGCTCTAACTGGCGAGATTCTGTTAGCGGTACCGTGGAGAAAGCGACTGTCAAAACGTTATAAATTACGGGATTGACAAACGCAGTCAAAATGTCACGAGATCGATCCCTTATATTTTGGCATTTCGACAAACCCATTCGCTGATACAACAGTACTTGTCTAGAGCCACTGGTTACTTAGAAATAGTAGAAGTAATGCGGAACATGATGTAAAGTTCCGTAAAACTCCATAGAAAAGGGAGGATCTTTGACCAGACGGTTGATAGTTGATATTCGGACTGTTGTACTGTTCAAATCGGACGGAAAACTGATTTCGCTCCGATATGCGATGCTGGCGGAATAGATGGCGCTGCTTTTCTTTTGGTTGCGGTGCAAATTTTGCTTCGTTAGTTTTTCTTGTGTCGGCATTGATGCCGCTACAAGATAACGCGAACAAAAAAGAAAAACTCAAGCTTTGATAAACATTAATTTAACACTAACATCGTGACACATCACCTTCAGAATCAGAATAGCAGCACTAAGAAAAAAGTCATATCAATAAGATTATTCACTTTTTGAAAAGTGAAGAATTCTGCAGTTTTAGATGAACAACCACTTTCTTAAATTTATTTTAACATTCGCTTTTGCCCGCGACTTCGTCCGCGTGGAATAGTTACTTGGGGCAGACATTTTATTTTAAGATTATCAAGTTTAGTAAAGTTTCAGTCAATGCTACTGAACAGTTTTTAGTTTAACAAATGTTCGACGTGATTCTTTAAATTGGCATAACTTTTTCATTTATGAACCGATTGACTTGAAGCACTCTTAAGCTTCACTTAACACTAAATGCTAAGTGAAGCTTACCACAATGTATTAGCGAAAACCACATCTAAATCGGATAAGGCGTTTCTGAAATTAGCGTGCACAAACGCACAGACAAACAGACAAAAATTCTAACAATCATTGTTTTGGGTGTTATTTGCGTTGATAAGTTTCCAATAATGTTTTTCTCATAAATCTTCCATGTACAGACAGCGATCCGTTACAATTTTATTATATGTATAGATAGACCCAGTAAACCTCACATCTATTTTTCCACCCAAGTGTACAACCGGTGTTCACAGTACACCAATATGGCTGATGCAAATGGCGCGCTCGCAATCAGCGAAGTGGGCCCACACCGTCACTACTCACCTGTACCTACCTCTCTAAAGCTAAATATTGCATATATGCTAAGTTTTTCAAGGAAAACACTTACGGATCGTGGCCACTTTCCATTAGGTACCGGTCGAATAAGATTCCAAGTGCTATTGATAGCCGTTACCTTTTCAATTAGCTAATGCCAACTGTTTGGTTACTAAATCCTAAATTGGTACCTACTAGGAGAAATCATCAGACTAGAAAACCCTTCTTAGGTAGCACAAGAGAATAAACAACAGCAAAAACAAAAAAAAACCGGCCAAGTGCGACTCGGACTCGCGCACGAAGGGTTCCGTACCATTATCTATAAAAACGGCAAAAAAATCATGTCTGTTGAATGGGAGCCCCCTTAAATATTTTTTTATTCTGTTTTTTAGTATTTGTTGTAATAGCGGCATCAGAAATACATCATCTGTGAAAGTTTCAACTGTCTAACTATCACACACACAGATACAGCCTGGTGACAGACGGACAGACAGACAGACGGACGGACAGCAGAGTCTTAGTAATAGGGTCCCGTTTTACCCTTTGGGTACGGAACCCTAAATAAATCTGCCCACAAGTCAAACACGGAACCTTCATAACAAATAGTTTCCAATTTATAACACAGAGTAAACTAATAAAAGTTTTGACAGCTGATCAGAGCGCGTTATTTTAATAATAACTTTTTCATACTTTGCTAACAAGGCAAAAAATATCGGCACACACAAAGCGCTGAGGAATTTATAGCATGCAAAATAACTGATTTGTACGAGTATGTACTTATGTAGGTACCTACCTGGTTAGTGGTTATCAGGCAGTCACGACTGGGACAAAAAAACGGACACAATGTAAATTCAATAGGAGATAAACTGGCGGCTACTTCTGAGAGCATCGGTGTGCAGTCTCCATGGCTTGGGAAATAGACGGGACAGTGCTCACCTACGTGTTTTTCATATCAGTGTTTTTTTCCGGGATTGATTTAATTTAGCCAGGCCGAGGAAATTCGAAGTTTAACAAGCAAAGAAAGAAAAAACATTTATTTACAAACGAAATTGATATTAGGTATATCGACAACAAAATAATGAAAATTATTTGTCCGGAGAACATTACTGATCGTACACAAGGTAAATTCAATATTTATCGAAGTATTATTAAAAACACCAATACTGAAAGCTTTTAAATCAAACAGCGTCAAATTACTCGGGAAAAACTATTTGAATAAAGTTCAAAATTTACTTGATAAGTACTTACAACAATCCATTTACACTGCCTGAACATTGAAACTGGAAACTACCGGTAATAAGGCTTCCGCCATTAATTGAAATATGACAGGAGGGGTACACCGAGACAACCGAAACCACAGCGTGGGGAGGCACGGTAATAATGATAATATATGTAGTAAATTGTTATTAGTTCACAGGTGGCTGTGCTACCCATAGAGTAACGTGCTACCCATCACTTTAATATATAATTTTGTAATTTTCGTTTTGTTATATTAGGATTGAATTTTAATACTATTTTTACTAGTCCTTTTGACAACGTCTAATAAATCGATGAACGCCGGCTGCACGCACGAAAAAGGATGACTCATTGTAACGTTACGCTCATTGTAACGTTACGATCATTTCGTCAATGGTTTGTTATGACGTTGTCACGTTAAACTATCTTCCGTAAACCGAATTTACGGACAACCAATTTTTAAAAAAATAATTTAAAGTAAAATGTAAACTTGCAGCAATTTAGTTTTTACTTTTATGGGGCATGCGGTGCTAACCTATAAGAAATTGTAATACTAACCTTAGTAAATAGAAAACAATTTTTTAAACATTTGTACAGTAGGTACATACAGTTGTTGGTTAGCCAATTATAAATAAATGTTATCCTCTAATTACTTTAAAATTGTGTGAAAACGCGTCTCCAATCTATATATAGGACAATCAACTTATTATGATTAAAATCCAACACACTGATCTCCGATTTCTGAATTAAGAATTTAAAGTTAAGTATTTGTCAAACTCTAGTTAACCTGCCTAATAACCTGTCAATCTGCAGAATTAAACAAATCCTAGTGTGGGCCAACGTTTTTAAAATAAATGAAAGAAGAGTTTGACATGTTCGTAACTCCAAATATCTTCTCATTCAGAAACCAGTTATAAAATGTCGCAGCAGAAAAATGAGAAACGGTGATATTGTGTCAAAGTGCAGTTTTTAAATAGGTACCCTTTTGAAAAACTACCCCACTATTTTTTTTTTTTAGGACTTACTTAGTTTGCTTGTACAGGTAGGTTAGTGCTTAGACGTCCTTTTGGTGAAATAGAAAATACTCTTGATAAACGCTGTACTTTCCATCGCCTTTCTTATCGTCCAAAACTCGATGTTTTTCCTCCATACATTACATTATTCTTCCGGTGAATTCAATTTTCTCAACACGAAATGTCATGTGAGTAATGGAAATGGGTTTGGTTCATTTTCCTAGTGAATGACTTGTCATTTCCTTGTGTTTCTTTGTCGTTAGTTTAGAGACAGAAAATTCAACAACTAGAATGATGAACGTATATTTAGAGCACTTTGAGTGTTTCTTTAGCAAAAATTTAATGTGTTGAAATGTCTTGCCTTTTAATTAGTGATGTATGTATCAGTTTTTTTTCTCTAATTTTTAAACTGTGAATTATGTATCACATAAGTCACAGTTTAACAATGAGGCACACATTTAGTAGCATGTTTTAATTTATTAAACATCAAGCAGGCAAAACTACTTAAGTACCTATTCCTTTTTCTAAACCATCCGTATGAAAAATCAATCAACTCCACGCGAACACCAACTTGAAGTGCACTTTAAACCAATGAGTCAGTGATGATGACTAATCCCGCGTAGCCAATATTCGTATGCACCCTACTTGCGAAGAGGGCGGGTCAAAAGTTATTCACTTATAACAAGTTATCTGTCAAGTTGAAAAGTTAGCTTGAAGCTTTGGATCGAATTTATTTAGTGGCCAGTGTATCTTGGGCTCTTAGATGTTAATTAGAAGGTGCTGGCCAGCGAGATTCGGCAACTATCAAAGTGCATAAATTAAAGCGTTTCGTCATCGCTTTCTCACAACTGAATAAGATGATATTGGCACTCAATAGTACGACCCCAGGAATGAAAAAAAACTAAATATTTATCTACCGATGCTTTTGATTCCATGAGACATCAGAAATTAAAACAAATTCATTACAATACAAATCAGGATCCTCATTTCGCCACCGGTCAAGTTATTCTGGCCACTATACAGAATACCTATTGCTTTTGATCATTGCCGGCAAAGCCTTTGATATTATAGAACAAGTACCCACCTATATTCATAGTGTGAGATAAGTATCAGCTACATTGTTATTGCTCGATATTTATGAGCAAATATTGAACGCTCGACACGTTATTAATTAAATTACCATAGTTTTTTCTCACTGATTTTTGGCGGAACTTGCGAAGCTTGCGTTTTCTTTTTTACAAATTGTAATTGGGTTTTACAATCTGGTATTTCTCATTAGCTGCCCTAAATAATAATAATATATCCTGGGACAACTCACACACGGTCATCCGATCCCAAACTAGGTAGAGCCTGTACTATGGCAACCAGACAACTGATAAACATACTTATATATTTCTAAAAACATACATATTATAGACAAATTACACCCAGACACAGAACAAATGATCATGCTCCTCACACAAAGATTTGTCCTGGGTGGGACTCGAACCCACGACCTCCGGTTAAGCAGTCAGGGTCACTAACCACTCGACCAACAGGCCAAATTGTATTTCTCATTAGAATCTGGCTGATGGCAATATCTAGGCTTGTACCCTAGAACATGTGACTTAAGCAAAACTGGCCCAATGTGGCTGTGCAGTGCGATTCTGTAAACATCTTACCGTATAGGCTTAGGTGAAGTGAGCATGAAGGGAACTGTAATTCCATCTAGACTTGTGCATAGTAGTTCGCGATCGCGAGCGCTCATTTTAGTTCGCGGCTCCTTGGCGAACTAGTCCGCTTTTATAGTTCACCAGCTCCCAACTCAATGTTTCGAGACGGGAGCGCGCGTTCTACTGTTTACAAAGTAGCTATTTTGCCTTTTTTTTACTTGACGTACGTTGTACTCGTATTATTTTTATTGATTTGTTAGTTCAATATAGAAAATTTCCTATGAACTACTAAGTGACGTGTTTATCCTAAATAGTAGATTGTATATTGCATTGCATTGAAAGATGAAAGATTGCATATCATTGAGTAAGTGAGCGGCGACGTAGGCAGCTCCGCTCTCCCGCTCACTCTCACTATACTATTAGGTCGGTCATTTCGAAGGAACTAACGAACTAAAGAGACCTAGTTCGCGTAGTTTGCACTGTGAGAGCGTTCTTATGAACTAGTTCGTTCGCAAACTAAACAAGACTAATTCCATCTCGTTTGTATGGATTGACTGCTCATTTAAACGGTAAGATAGAATAAATCGAAAGAAACAAAATAGACCGGTAGGTATACCCCGTCTAACTCTTCGGAGAATACAGACGTAATGTTTCGTTATGGTTTAGAACTAAGCTTGATTACAAATCATAAATTACCTGTTGAAATCAACACCAAAAGTTTATTTAATAGTTCCCCCTAGTGTTGAAACCAATTAATTTACCGTTCATCCAATTAAGCAAATCTTACTTTTACATATTGCGTTATAATAACATAAGTAAACCGAATAATCAAATAAAATAACCATCACCGTGAAATATTCAATTAAGTCCGATAAACGCGCCGCAGTGTAAGGTCACCAACTTTACAAGTGGCTACGACGGACAATCCCAAAGGTTAAATAAAAATATAATAAATAAAAGAAATCACTCACAACTCTGGCCGTCCACTTACATTCGATAATCACGATCGTGTTTAGATGAAAAAGAAACAATAATAACAAAATAAACAAGGCCCGTAATCACCTCATGTCAGACGAATGAGAAGTAGGGTGACCAAGTAGTGTAGTGTTCTGGATTATGAAAGAAAGAAAAGTAGTTTATTTGGCACACACAGATACACATGATACAATTTGAGTACAAATAAAATGAATACAATTTATTATAACATATTTTTGAAGATACAACTTCAACGACGACATATTTATTAGTTAAAAGAAACTATGGTTTTTCTGTCCTTGTTTCAGTTTTTTCAGCAGTAAATTTTAAGAAAAGTAAAAAAATAATTGTACCGTAGGTATGTCTACCGTATTTCTTCTTTATAGAGGTCTACGCTTTCGAACGCGCATTTAGCTTCATCTTTCTGTCTGGCCGACTATTTTAAGATTAAAAAGTGCCTGCAAATAGTTTAATTAAACTTAATGCTTTTAGTTTTAGTTTGGGTGCTGGCTGGTAGTTATTGCAAAATCAGGTTTTGTGGCTAATTTGGAAAAGACAGATGACACCTTGCTCTTTAAAGCAAATACAAGTCTCACATGAATCAATACTGAAATAATCTCCTTTGAAAATCATTCATTGTCACTATACTTTTTACTTCAAAGTCAAGTTACGAGTTTCGTCATGACATGACATTATGAGCGAGCGACGTCCAAAATACTTATTATATTTTATTTAAATTATCAAGTGTTTAAGCACTTACGATTTAGTTACTTTACAGTTTTTTTTTTCGATTTTAAATGTGCTTTGACAGTTATGACATTTTAAGAGACAAATTGTTCGGTGATTTTAAATAAATTGCTATTTCAAGATACAGTAATTGAGTGCGTGACTGAATTAAAGAAAACTTTTCTAAGAGATCTGAAATGAAAATTACATAAATACAATTACACTGATGTATTGGGCAGAGTGATCAATCTTTTACAAAGGATTTTATTATTCAACGAGTGTGAGTAAAGGCGCATGAATAATTAAATAATGTCAAGGAAACAACCATTTATTTGAATCTCGTAACTTAAGACGATGGGGACAACCACCTGCGCCGAATGCACCGCCATAACTTAACTACACCTACATTTACTTAAGGCAAATACTAAACATCCCTTAAATGTAGGATCCAGGGTCGAAAATTGCATGAAAACGGTGTGGTTTGTTGGACAATATGTTTGTAGAAGTCCATGTTGTTGTAGCTGATGCAACGTTAGCCGTGAAGTGTTATGGTGATGTACAGTTTAGAACCAGTCATCTAGAAGGTTATGAAGGGGAGGACACCTGCGGCTAGTTATCATAATGATACTTACTGAGTCCGGATAGCGCTGCAGCGCCGAGTTTGGTTTGTAGAGCATTGTTTTAAACTCCCGAAGAGGGTTCTTTAGTTACTAAAATTTCGATGAAATAGCTTTGTTACATCCTTGTCGCAAACTTGATATTACGCTGTTTTTAAAAGCGATGTTGCAATCGTTTTCTTGGAGAGGCTATCTACGTATATATGTCATCTAGATTCACTCAAGTCGTCATCATTCAAATCAGTCGCTCTATTCTGTAAAAATCTCACCGCGAAAACTTAGGAGAAAGAATCTGTGAATTCAACTTATTCTAGGGATCGACAGTGACTTGTGAAATTTTGTAGTGAAAACTTAGGTGAAGTAACCTAAGTTTTTACTACAAAATTTCACAAGTTTCTTACTTGTAGTAGTAACAAAGGTATCTTCACAGTATATCTTCGAACCATTATTTTTAATTGCTGTTAAAATTTATCAAGGATTACACGAAGTTAATAAACAAAGACGACCAAATTATACATTCAGCATTTTAACCCTCTTACTGCGTTTACAACTGCAAATTTTACCCATAATCAAAGTAAATTTTGCATAAAATCATCCAAAATTCGCTTGAGCAAACAACTTTGGGTTGCCAGATAGGAAAATTGCGGTTATCGTAAATTTTAATCATAATTTAAGGAGAGCGATGAAGAAATACGACATAATAAGGAAGTATGGAGAAGTTGAGAGCCCGACAAGCTTTGGTTAGCAAAGAGGGCGGGAAGGTAACTAAAGACAAATATTGTTATGCATTATACCGGTTCAAGAACTGGGTTATTTATTATTATACAAGCTGCTGCAAATTTTTTTACGGGGATCTGAGTGAATTTTTGTTTACGCTCCCTTTTTGTATTTTGATAATTGCGGTATCTAAAGATGGCTCGTTTTGTTTTTGTTTTCTAGATGTGAAAGCTTGTCTTAGGTTTTAGTAGATTTATGAGTAGTCAATCTTGTTGCTTTATTCATAGTCGAGTATTTAAGTATTACAATGCAAACAGTAAGTGCTTAGTTTGAAAATATTCTCAGGTCCTACATCTCGAACCCACGTCAAGGGATTTTTGTCAATTGTCGATCGTTTCGAGCGACATGATAAATAGATAAGTGATGAAGCATCGAAAGAAACATAGAGGTCAAAGTCTCTTTTAAAATCCATACAATCCGTAGTGGTCAAATCATATGAGAATTATGTACATATGTCTCTTGAGGAAAGTACCACACAGATATGAGTGGACTTGTCCAGACAGTGCAAACATTTGTCAGTTATCGTATAGCTCAAACTTAGAACTTTAGGAGCTCAACGATTTGACGAACAATACTAAAGTAAGGACATTTGGGTAGGCAACTCAAAATGCCAGACTAAGATGAAATTGAACCCCTAATAAAGGGATCTACATGTCCTTATATTCACAATATGTTATATGAGGACCATGCAGATCGGTGTCTAAAATGGTATTTGGAGGAAAGAACCACACAAATTTGAGTGACTTGTCCAGTCAGTGCAAGCCTTTGTCAGTAGTCGAGTACATCAATTTAAAAACAATATGGAGCTCAACGATTCGACGAACAATGCCAAAGAAAGGACATTCGGGTAGGCCGCAACAGTACTTAAACTGCCAGACATCGTTAAAAATACTTGAAAAAAGTCACTCTGGTATGAAAAAGTATACCTACGTTAGATGTTATTTGCTTATATTTCTAATATAAAATCCTTCATCACGTAACTTACCAGATCAAATCTGCCAATAATGTAATTTCTTCACCCACAAACTATCTGGCAATAAATAATTTCAACAAACAAATACTCTATCCTCATTACAGCTCGTCGAACGAGTTGCGGAGGCTGCAATTTAAAATCTCTCCGCTCACTCGTTATCCGATATTGATCCGACAAAATTGCAAATTGCATTCCTTCTTACCTGAAAACACGTTCAGGCTAACGATGCTCTTCATTTAAACCTCTGTTTATTTTATTTTGGGTGTCTAGTGCGACTTGAATATTTAAAATTTTGTATTTTGGAAAAGAATCAATTTTCTGCTTTTTTTTTTGTGGGAGTGCCACAAGGAAGTATACTCGGTCCAGGTCAGCTCATGCATTTTTTTAAACTAAACAAGATAAAGAAACTTTTATGATGAGAAGAATCGAATCGATTTTCCTTTTATCTTCTTGTGCCTTTTTCCCCATGGGGTAGGGTTTTCCTCATGGGGTAGGCAGAAACAACGGACCGCTACCTAATACTGTTATACATAGCATTTTTTTAGAAATCATGTGGTTAACATGCACGACAATAATCTAACTGTTATACGTTAGTAGCTGAGCACAAATTATATAATAACTATGTAAGCTCTATGGTTCAAGCAAGTACCTCTGTAATGAAGGCACAGGCAATAAGCCAATAATGCCTACCGGCACAAAAACACACACATCGGAAAATTACCCACGATTTTTTACAAGAAGTCATTTCTTCAGAACAGACATGTGCCCATGTTTGTTTTGCCCATCAATACTTGGGCAAATTGCCCGGGCAGACGGCTTATTGATTACGTTTCTGTGCCCTACAATTATGATAATGTTGCCTTAACATACCAATTTAGTTGTGATTGTCTTATTATTTTAAAGCAAATTATCGTCGTTGCTTGTTGTATAACTAAATAAGGTGGTTATTTCATTTCGCGTGTGTTCAAAATGGAGGTATTATTAATTAATTAAATGTAATGAAAATTGTACTGTTCGTTTCCGTTGAAGCATTATTCAATAAGTATGTTGTTATTTTAAAATAACTGTTTCTCGTCGCAGCTTTAGTTCAGTTACTTACCTACATACGATTTAGCAGTATAACTACAATAACCGATCCTCAGTATATTTTCTCTGTCATATTATGACTGTTTGTGTCATTAGTCCGGTTAAGCAGTCACCAGCCCTAGCGTGCTGAACTGCGAGTGCTCCCCATCAAAAAAAAAAAAAAAATGTTTGTGTCATTGTCTGTACATATCTGAGAGTTTATATACTTACAAGCTGAAATTTTCATGGTTGTTTTCCCGCAGCGAAATGAGTTTTTCTTGGTAATACAATCGATTTATGGAAAAATAATAAATTTAAAATCAAGAAATGGCAGAATAACAATTGTGAACAAAAAAAAATACTACGCGCGGGAGCTTATTTTGCTCTGAACATTTATGAATCGTTTTTCACTTTATCCGCCGCTCTGCCAGTAGTACCTACGTCACGTCTAGTGAGTTACTATTGCTTCTCACGCTTTCGAGTTTAAAAATATTTTTATTTTTTAAGAGAGAAACCTCTATCGAAAAACTAAAGTTTTAACTTTCGATAGTACTACTGATGGCTAATCGTTCTGCGGCGGGAAAACAACCATCAAAATTTCAGCGTGTATAAGGACTATGTATAATAAGTATGTCGCAGCCAAATAGCTTAATAAGCCGTGTAATTGGTTGCCTAGCCTTTTCATTTAACTGCGCCGATTTTTCAGCGACCTAAGTGACATATTTGGTTCAATATCGTTTTATGACTTGCCCATGTCACTAATATCGCTGATTAAACGGTGCAGTTCAATGAAAAGGTTAGGCTTTAATGAAACGGCTGATTTATCTATTTGGCTGCTACATATATACTAAAATAACTAGTGTCCCGTGACTTATTTTCGAGTTCCCACAATTTCAAAAATATTAGACGTCAGGAAAGACAGAGCGGAGTCCACATTCCGATTTATGCAACAACCGTATAAATAGTAAATAGCCAAAGTGCCTACTTAGATCATTATTAATAATTTATTTCATCGTAAATATTGCCATATACAAAAATTACGACTCATTTACGTCGCGTGTCGCCTGAGGATTGTCGCAAAAACTATTGTGTGTCCCCAATAAAATAACGAGAGAGATAAATAAAATAAACATCGGTTTAAATAAAAAATAACGTTCCATTGTACGGAGGCGTTGTGCGTGGGAATGGCAGATGCCTGGGGTGATCTCTGGGAATGACGCTGTTTAATAAATGATACTTTTAGTTGAGCCCTATGCCGTATGGGATGGTTAAGTATCAATATTCGTTATTTGATTGGTGGATTTGATTTTTTTATTTTTTTTATTAAAATAAAGTAAGTAATAATTTTAAAAAACTTAGTGGGTATGACATTGATTTGACATAACATTTAATGACTTTATTCCCTACTTCTCTTGGTACCTATAATTAACTATTTATAAGAAAAACATATTTAAGGCTCCCTGAAATTGATAATAGGGCAATTGCTTTGCCCCGTCTCATCTGTAAAAATACCGCCATTTCATAATACTTTTGTTGAATTGAAAATATTTCTATCCGTTTCATTAATACGTTCCTCTGTCGCACCCTAAAAACCTCATAAAAAATAGTGACACGGCCGTTTCTGCATAATCGCATCGAAACTGTCACATGTGTACAATATAACATGAGTTTCTACCTTTCGCAGTGACGCAGCACTTCATACAAATCTTTTGACATCATGCGACTAAACTGTCGCAGCTCCCCACATGACGCGACAGTTTTTGCGACAAAAAATCGACCCTGTTTACCCTAACTTTAGTTATGGTCGATAGTAACTGGATAAGGGTGCGTTTCTATTGAGGTGGAGCTGGGTGGGACCGAGTGGAGTAAAACAGAGCAATGAAAAGTGGTAAGTGTTTACTCTGAAGCGAAGCAAAGCGAGGTGGAGTGGAGCGAAGCGAAGCGGAGTGGAATAGAGCGGACCAGAGTGGAGCCTTGTGAAGTCTTGTACTACTCTTTGTCGGGGACCAAGCGATCTAGAAATATAAAAAACAGATCAAACAGATCAGGCAACTCTATCCATAAAAATACAACAAACTTGTTTATAATATCTATGGCTCTATCCCACACTACGCCGCCGCTCCGCTCCACTCTGTATCAATGGAAACGCACCCTTACGATGCTACGCGAAGCAATTCGGAGGTGCTCGTGCATAGAATTTTTAAATTAAAGAACGCGTTTGTCATGTTTCACTTACGTAATTAAAATGTAGATGGCCTGAAACAGGTTTTGGTAAAAGAATTTAGTTTTTTGAGGATTTTATCAGATTACAAAGAGAAAACTTGTTATGTGTAACAAGAAAAAAAATAGCTGATTATGTTAAGAACATGGTTAAGTAGGTATCGTAGAGCTGAGATTATAATAATTTAGGTACGAACAGTTTTACTGCAATAATATGATTTTGAAGTAGTGCTTTGAAGTGGATAACGATCGATTCTGTAAACATGTAGAAGTGAAGGCTTGGGTGAAGTGATCACGAGGTGAGCTGTCAATCCAAATAATCAACATGTCACGTGATCATTGACCCAAGCCTTCATTCACTTCGACATGTTTACAGAAACGATCGGAAGTTTTCAGGTGGTTCAAGTATCTAGAGGCATATTTTCACTGTAAAGGATCGGTTGTTTAGCAGTTGGCACGTCAGGATTCCCAACTATCCTTTTATATTATATTTAAAGTTTTTTTTTAGTTTTTAGTAGAGTTTAAAATATAATTTCACCACAACTACTAACGAAACTTGTCAGAATAATTTGAACTATTTTTCGACATTATATATGAATAAAAAAACTCAGTAAACTACTTTACACACAGAAAAACCAAAAAAAAATAAAATTAACGAAAGATAAAGGAAAAATGATGTAAATTGTTGTAGCAATGTGTGCAAAACTAGTACATAATAAAATCATTCCTCGTTAAAGAATCTTGTTGACCAGAATTATTTTTGTTTATGATCCACGCTCAAATCACGCTCTTTGATAGGGTGTGGCACGCAAGTCTACTCAGCAAGCTTCCTGCTTATGGCATCCCAGCTGATTTTTGTAGCTGGATATCAGACTTCCTTAGTGAACGGTCGATCCGAGTAGTCGTTGACGGCTGCTTCTCTGACCTCATGGCTATTAATGCCGGAGTTCCTCAGGGGTCTGTTCTCTCTGCAACTCTTTTCCTGCTGCACATCAATGACCTGCTTCAGCCTGGTATTGTTGGGTATGCAGATGACAGTTCGGTTTCAGAGAGATACTTGTCTAGCGCAAAAACCAGCGGGGAAGAAGTTCGTTCCTTGAGAGAGGCCATGGTAGAGCGGACAAATTTGACCTTAAGTCTTGTCTCCCAGTGGGGTGATGACAATCTGGTCTCTTTTAACGCCACCAAAACACAAGCATGCCTTTTTACCGCGAAAAGGAGTCGTTTCGACCTAACTCCGACTTTTCGGGGTACTTCTGTTCCTGTAACCGATCGGCTCGAGCTCCTAGGCATGGAGTTGACAACCAGTCTCAACTTTGGTGCCACCATTGAGCACAAAGCCCAAACTGCGGCCAAAAAGCTGGGCATCCTAAATAGAGTGAAGCGATACTTCACGCCTGGACAGCTTTTAACCCTCTACAAAGCACAAGTCCGATCCTGCATGGAGTATTGCAGCCACCTTTGGGATGGCTCAGCTAAATACCAACTTGCCGCGCTTGACTCGGTGGAACACAGAGCTAAAAGGCTCATTGGCGACGTAAGGCTGGTGGATGCCAAGCTGCACAGCTTGGCTCATCGCCGCAAGGTTGCCTGCTTGTCGGTCTTCTACAGATTGTACTTCGGGGAGAGTGTCCAGGAACTCCACGATCTCATCCCACCGGCCCCCTTCTACCATCGGACATCTAGACGCACTGCAAGTTACCATCCCTACCTTGTTGCTATTCCACCAATTCGCACTAAACGTTTCCAAACGTCTTTTATAATGCGCACAGCAAAGGAGTGGAACTCTTTGCCTGCGTCTGTGTTTCCGAACGCATACAACCCTAATCTCTTCAAAATTAGAGTGAACAGGCTTCTTCTGGGTAAGCTCGCTCCATCGACTTTGTCTCTGTCATCTATGACCTAGACTAGAGTCAAGAGCAAACCCATATTAAATAAAAAAAATTAAAAAAAAAAAAAAATATTATAATATTTTTTTAAATTTTATTTCTATGTACCGTGCGTGTTTCATGTAAGTGCTAAATAAATATTATTCTTTCTTTCTTTCTTTCTTTCTTTCTATTAAGATTTTATTGGAGTCTTTCCCATACATATTTCACTGAAGTACGTAGTTTTTTCAACCAATCTCCAAAGGACTTTGAACATTTTACTACCAATTTTGTAGAGCAGGACTAAAGGAAACATTAAATAGATAAGACGTGGCTACCGAACAAACAGGGGTCGGAAAACAAACAAACTACAGATAGGTATGTTTAGCCCCGACTAGTCCACTCGAACAAATTGGTGCTCAAAATCCAACTCGATTTATTTTCGACAAGCTCGTGTTTAAATCGAGTTTATAATCCTCGTACATAAGAGGGCCAATGCTACAAATTTTTAAGCAAATTTTGCATTTGCATCTCAATCGCAATCGTTCAAAATTTGGGGAAATTATGGTAGGCGCCAGATAAACTTGCAATAAAGTAGGTACATTGACGTTTCCCTAATACCCCTTCGTAGATACCCGAACTATAATTAATTATGATCTGTTTTTCATTACTAAAGAACGTAAAGGATCACGATAGAAGTCGATTCAGGACAACTTTATGTCTTTATTTCTGTTTTTGATGTGTAACATCTTTCCTCTCGCTTTCCTGCAATTTGTGGGAGTGATTTCGTGAAATGGGACGGAAGTGTGTAACAGGAAGCCGAGGAATTTGATTTGACCAATGAGCGCGCTCTATTCGATTTGAGCAATGAGCGCGCGCAGTGGTCGAGTTGGCTGTCAGTTGATACTTTTAATGTGAATGTAGCTTTTCACCAAGGTGAGACGTCAGTGTTACATATCCTATGCGACTACTGTAAGACTCGCTCGTGTTATGATAATGAAAGTCAATAAATGTTTGTGGGTGAATGACCGTTATTGCACATTTATCTCGTATCGACGTTGATTTTACTAGGTATGTTTTAACATACCTAGTAAAATTGACCCTCTCATCGTATATCATATATCAACTTGGCGACAAGCGACAGTCAATTTCAAAAACTTGTGAAAATATAGGGAAATCGGAGTTGCTTTTAAGGTATATGGAAACCGTACCCTCCCTACCCTCAGCGACATTTAATATAAATGCCTAGTTAAATATCTTGTACCTGTAATGAATATATATATAACTTAGCCATACACTTGTTTTAATTAAGGCACTAATTTAACCATTGTATAAGATAGATACTACATATTAACTTTCTGTGGCCATCTCACACACCTTTATGTAAAAGTTTTTTATGAATACATTTTTACTATTAATCATAGGTATGTAAACAATAGATTTTGGTGAATTAAAAATAGGTACACTATCCAACAACAAAACCTACATGAACAGAAGCTCTGAAAGTCGTAACAAACCTTAGCATGCTAATGCACTTTTGACCGTTGACTGTACATTATTTTCTTCTAACATAATAGCAAAACTAAAACGTTGCAAAACCAACCTTCCGTGTCACCCTATGATCTAATATTTCTAAAGCTAGGTAATTCAACGAAACTTGATCTAAAGCAAACCTTTTATAAACCCACAAGACGTCTATGTAGTTACTATTAGTCCTGCAAACAGTTTGATCAATTAGGCGCCTGGCTGTATGGGGAGTCGCCTGTGCTCGGTGATACGGGCCGTAAACAAACATTGGGATTATGATTATAAACCCATTGGATACTTGTTATTGGGGCATCCATCATTGGGGGTTAATCGAAATTTGAATGAGTGCTCCGATATTGAGTTGTCGACTTGATTTTTTTTGAGGACTTTCTTGTTTTGAATATTTTTATTTTTGAACACAATTGGTATATGTATATTTCTATTCATACTAATTTAAATACGAAACTAACTCTGTCTGTCTGTTTCTCAACTCTTTACGTCTTAACGGATTTGGCATACAGGTAGACGATGTTCTGGAATAGGACAGTCTACTTTTTTTCTACCGGGAGTACTTACGTTTTTTTTTCTACGTTCCCTTGGTTTCATGCGGGTCATTGAAACAAAACAGAAAACGGTATTTCTTTCAGGTAATTTTTCTATTCCAATCACTTAACAAAACCAAGTAAAACCGTTGCACATTGATTATCCAATCCCCAGACATGTCCTCACGGCTATCATCCGTACACACGGTACTTACCAACAATCTGTTTGGCTAACTTATACATAATTTTCCCACTGAAATCACTTAACATTACCAAGTAACCGTTCCTCATTGATTATCCCGACATGTTCTAAACGGCTATCATGCGTACAACATGCTACTAAATACGCATACGCAAGAATATGTCCAAAAATATAATTACTAACTATAACGAAAACAGTTCAGTCAGAGAATGAGAGCACTTTTAATATGTTTTCTATAGATAGAATAAAATTACAACGAAATGATCTAAACAACATTGACGTCTAAAATAGCTAGTAACTAACTGTCACACAAAATTACCTCGAAATAAAAACCAGAAAACAGTAAGTACCTATCTGTATTCCTGTGTGTACATAAATAATAAAATAAATAAGGTTTTCTTCCTATAATTTTTCTACTGAAAATACTTAACGAAACCCTGCAAAACGTTCCTCATTGATTATCCAGTCCCCAGACATGTCCTACACGGCTATTATCCGTACAACACGGTACTTACCAACAATCCGTCTGGCTAACTTATGCATGCACTTGTTAGACTAGTTATCCGGATCTAATATTAAAATGAGCCGCAATTTGTGCGCTGCCGATACGGAACGATCAATCTACCGGATTGAACACACCCTGTACGTGGGTTGAGGTGGGGTGGAGTCGAACTGTGGATGAAAAAAAAAAGCAAATGTATTTTTTTTTAATCTCTTTAAAAGTATTTGTTTGTTGGTAATACTTCGATTAAGTTATCTATCTATGAGCTCGTTGAGTCCCACTGCTGGGCAAAGGCCTCCCTTTCCCTTTTTCACACACATCTATCCTCTGCCGTTACGGGCCCGGCCTTCCCGTAAGATAAAATTTAATTTCCTGTCTTTGACAAGCTTATTTAGCAAAAATTATTCACAAGAGAGAAAGCTACCAATTTCTAAACAGTTATTTAAAAACCCTCATTTTCAATTACATGCAGTCGTGAAATTAGACGACATCTTCAGGAATTTTAACTTTTATATTGGAAAAAGTAAGCCTATTTATTGTATAAATGATCATATATAGCTACTACATACTACATAGCTACCTTAGGCTTCAATTCAGATACCTATTGCCGAATTATGGAGCTGAAAATCTAGATACAGAACTGACTATTGAGGGTCCAAATGTTTTCTCAGCAAATTATTTAAGTTCTCTTTCAAATCGAACAAGAGAAAAAGTCAAGAGTCTCTACGCCATTCGCTATCCAAAAGGCGTTATTCAAATAAGACGCGCTGCGTATCGCAGGCGACTTGTCGCTTGATGGATAGCTTCGGACCATTTTTAATCATCCCCTGTAAAGCATTTACATAGCCATAAACACCTTTACGCTACAACCGAAATTAAACTCTAACCTCTAAAGCGACGGTTCGTTTTGATTTTCTGAGTAGAGTTCTTGATGGCTTATAAATTGTATCAATGATGTGCTTATGTGTTTAATATGAGTTCTGCTGTCAAATAACATGTCCTGTCGTGATAAAGCAGAGATGTCCACTTGGATGGTTTTCAAAGAAAATAGATTTCGGAGATGTAAATGACAAAGATATGAGCCGATTTTTCAATAGGCAGTAAACTTTTACGTCAGGAATAAAAATGTCGGTTTCAAAGAAATGTGCATCGTATTCGTCAGTTAAAACTTATCTGGTTAAATATTGGGAAATCGGCCCATACCTAATAGAATATTTTCTTATTTTTCTTTCTCCATAATTAGTTACTTTGGCATTTATAATACACATTTGTATAGTGCGGATAAATGAGCCATATTTCTAGATTATTGAATGCCATGATACCTTATAACCTTGAATACCTTCACTAACTTATAAATTCTCAATTAGCTTTACTGTGCATTAACTTGGCAAAGTTGCAAGTAAATTAGTATTGTTTCAAACAGCCCCGCGACCTCAGCCACAGTCTAAGAAGGTTCCACGCACAGCCAGCTTACCCCACAGCCACTTCATGCAATAGTTTAATCCACTAAGCCGCGCTCCGTCAACTGTACATCGTGGAGGCAAGATGAATTATCTTAACTGAAGTCTGAAACAAAGCTTTTCATTCCCATTGTTGGGAATCCTCGCTACGTGCATTATACTCCACCGCTGTTTCGCGACAAAACCCTCCATTACACGTCGCATTGTGCCACCACTCAATGCATGATTAATGATTGCAGACTTCGAAAACATATTCATTCGTAGACCCCTCTATTCCGCTGGCTCTCCACTACAATGCCAGATATCGATATTTTTCCGCGAGACGCGAAAAATGGATGTTTACATCCGCTCGATTAAGCAGAGGTTGGGTTTTTGAAAAATCGACGAACGCCCGAAAGATATGCGTCGCGTGCTACGAACCTGCCCTTGACATAACCGAAATTCAACTTTAGTTCCCACAAAATACGCTACAAAATGAATCGTTCTGTACCATTTTACCCCGCACTTAGTGCTTGTCGAAGCGTAGCAAGGATGTTGTTTTATTGGAAACGGATAATTTATTTTGTGTATTTATTTTGTTGCGGCACGTCCCCGAAGGATTCAATAACGTGGGAGCGAATTTAGTGGTTATGGTCACGTTATTAGTATGTGAAGAAAGATTGAACACATTAACATACCCAAGTTTATTTTCCTGTGAAATAATAAGCACGGTCGTTCTGCTAGGGAAAATACAGGTGCAGTTATATCAGCCATAATTTTCCCACGGAAAAAGACAAGAAAATAAGTTAGTGGAAAACCCAGAATTAGTAAGCATATAATAAATTAGAAAAGCGTCGTTAAATTAAGTGGCAGCACACCTACACTAACCTTACTGTTTATGACAGAGGAACTGTGATTAAATAAAACTTTTAATGAAGGAAAATGTTGCTGCAGGAAGCCTGACAATTTGCTTCGAGTTCAGAAAATATGGGCCCAAGTGAAGATTGTAAAAACAGAAAAGTTATCTCATTGGACGTAAACCTACAAATTATGGGAACGAGAATTCCTAACTGAATTAATTTTGAAAGTAGGACAGCACTCAACCCTAAACACTTTTGGCTAACGAAATTTTCTTGGAGTAATTCTCACTTGCAGTCGGTCGGGGTTATTTGATTCGGGAGCTTGCTGTCTGGATGATAAATTAAGTTTTAAACTCGACTGAGCAACTTTGAGACTTTACTCTTTTCCGAGAATTTAATCACTTCTTGAAAAAAATACAACTAGGTATATCAGACGACGTCGACGAAAATAAATCAGTTTTCCGTACAATTTTTGCACAAAAGCCATTGTATTTTGCGGCTGTTATTACACGGAGCGTTCTTTTCAATCCTTTTCCTCCATACGTTCAATGACGTTGCACAATCTCAATGGTTTGGAAACAGAATCAACTTTCATTTGTTTTATAGTTGCCAAAAAGGAGTCCCAAATATTCATGCATGGAAAACAAGCATCACTTTGTTTCCAGCCAGGAAAATAGTTAAAAAGTTAGGTGTTCCGAAATGTCAAGAAATTTTGAACCATACGCGATGCCACTATTCACAATCACCTTGATTTACCCTGCGCCACTGCCCTCCAGTTTCTCCCGAATATTCAAGCTTCGTTTACAAAATCAAGTCTATTATGAGTCCGGGAGTTTCCGAATCCCGGCGGAAATTAACTGAGACCCGTGTCAAGCGACAATGTCCTTTCAAAACTATCCTAATGACATTTGGACACATGGAATTGAAGGAATTATGTACTTGACACAGGTCATTTGCATACAATATGAGTCGGTTCTAAAGTTAGAGATCAAGTTGAAGATCTTCAGTCCTCTTTGTAGTACAAAGTTACCGAAACCCGAAAGCTAACGGGATTATATTGTTTGACTTTTGTTATACTTATTCCTAAACATATGCAAATGTATTTGAAGGTCTCCGGAGGGGCAATTCTCGTGTTTTTAAGGAGCGTTCGCAGTCGCATTGCAGCCGTAAACGGTCAAAAACACCTACTTACCTCCTTATCGACAATTTTATTTTGACAAGTTTTTTCACAATATTTGTCGCTGAGATGATAATATTGCGATTTGAATTTGTCGAAATTCAAATCACTGTTTATTAATAATTACCCGACTGCGCCAGAAGAAGGGTTATGTTTTTCGAATGTATGTTTGTATGTATGTTTCTTTGGCACGCTCTGTAACATAAACGACTTGATTCATTTTGAGTTTAGAAAAATTAAAATAGCTGATTTTTGGCGCCATATTATGTCTTAAAAAAAATTGTTTTCCTCTAAACCTATCGAGTGGGGATCAAAATAAAGGGCTCGAGGAGACGATTCTAAAGATGTAACTCAATAAAAAGGAAATAAAAAAAATACTTTGTCAAAAAACCTGATCGCTACAAACGACTAAAAAGTTCCAAACGAGTCGCTTTTCAAGCAGTCTGATGCAGTTCAATCACAGATCTGATGCCACCAACTGAACTATTTTTTTTAAGTACGATATTTTGCATTCAGTGACTATATTTATCTTCTGCTTGGTGTCTCGTCTGTTGATTTCGTCTTTTTCGTGAATTAAACGCTGCTGAAATACGCGTCATAAAACACGGTATGCCCTTTACGACACGCACGGAGCCACTTTGGGTGGTCTTTTATAGCAAAGTATTTACCTACCTGAGAAACAAAAATACGAGCGTAAAAGAATAGCAGTAAATATTTTAAATTCAGTCGCATCTCGAAAAACTGTTTTAAAATTGAAACATTTGCATGAAAAACTTTAATAAATAAACGGAACATCAACTTTTAACTACCAGCGACCTCCACAGCGACTACAGAAACGTTAAAACTATAATTAAAACTAAAGCGAGGAAGTTAAAAGTGGTGTTGTCGCACAAAAGCGTCGCGAAAGTTCGGCAACTGGCGGCAGAAGTCATTTTAAATGTTTTTCAGAGGAAAATTAATTTCAGGGGACCAACTGAGTTGAAACGCTGTAAATGCTAAAGTGAAAAGTTTGTTTGCTGCAATAAAGTCTTCGGGTTGAAAGGTAGCTCTCGTCAGCTGGGATTCATTCGTGAAACGTATACCTAAGTACGTTGTGTAAGCATGGGCGCCGGCAGAACTATAGAGGTATGCGGTACAGAGAGTAAAGTACCGCATACCTCCACTGGAAATGGGAGGATCCTCCGATCAGACGGTTGTTGAGTCTGGTGGGCAACTGCCCGATATATGATATTCAGACCAGATTTTTAATTCAATTATTTTTTTATTATTTGTTGTTATAGCGGCAATAGAAATACTCACTATGTGAAATATTTAACTGTCTACCTAGCTGACAGACAGACGGACGTACGGACGGACGGACGGACAGAGGAGGCATAGTTTTTTAGGGTGCGGAATCCTAAAAAACCATGCGACGAAGTTACCGTAGGTATCATAGTTTTTACGAAGAGAATACGTGCTGGCCTAAATATTGTTACTTTATTTGGCAATTTCAAAAAAATATAAGTAGGTACGGAACCTTGCTCAAACCATAAATAAGATATATCTAGTACGGTTTGACTACAGCGGGTAGGCGAGGGTTGATGGCCACCATTACAACTTCGCTCACAACATGCCGCCGATACTGCTAAATTAGGGATACGCTTGAGCCTTCCCATTGATTGCACAGAGGAAACCGAGGAGCCTCCATTGCTATCCTACTAATATTACAAGTCAGGCTTACACTAACCAGAATTGCCTTTTACTTCCAGTAGTTGCTAGCCCAGGGCCGTTATCTATACTAGTAAGTAATAATAAAGCTGAAGAGTTTGTTTGTTTGTTTGAACGCGCTATTCTCTAGAAATACCTGTCGGATTTGGAATATCACATTCATGAGGAATGCTATACGGCTATACGAGAACGGGAAAAAAGGGGATAGGCGCGTTCGAAGTCGCGTGCAAAATTTAAGCTAGTGTATGAAATATTTATTTTAGAAATTAACTCTCAGTTTAAATATTTTGTCTGGTTTGTGCAGCGGGAGCTGAGCTTCCTACAGAGGAAGATGGAGCGACGATCTTTTTTGGGTGGAGTTGCCGACGATCGATGGATGGTGATTTGAGTAACTGCTGCAGACTGATAATGATGATTAAAATTATAAGTTTGAATGACTGGATGGTTGAATGTTTGTGTTTGTCAGTCACGCCTCATCGGCTGAACAGATTTGGTATAAATTCGCAAAAAAGTTGACCATCTCCTTGATTACGGCAGAAAATATGTAGGTACTATTTATATTGGGAGAACGGTTCCTTTGGGATGAATTACAACTTTCTTGCTGGCGAAACCACAGGAAGGAGCTGGTGAAAATCTTATCGTCTCATAATGTCAACTTCTCAAAATGTCAACTGGTCACAAAATGTCCACTTCTCACAATGTCAACTTCTTAAAATGACAAATTCGCATAATGACAGCTCCTCGTAGTACTACTTTAACAAGGTAATTTGGATGTAGTAATAGGTATAGCTAGTTACCTATAAATATACCACTAAGGGATATATGAAGACTTTAAAAAAAAAATTGTTCCTACATCAACTTTTGGAATGCGACTGGCACAAGACTTTTGCCTAGCAGCGGAGGACGATCATCAAATAAAGTTATTTATACTAATTAGGAATTATGTTGCTATTGAAGTTTAAGACTCATTCTCATCTTAACTGGAACAGTACCTACCTGATACCAGCTAAGTTGGACATAGTTTTCCGTATCCAGAAACCAACCACTTGAAAATTCTTAAAACTGGCTCTCATTTCTATACAATTAACCAGAAAACAAATGAAGTCTCCAACACATTCCGCTGTTCTCAAGTCTAGGCAGCCGAGAATCATCGTAGAGCTAATCTTGAGGGCGGGCAGCCGCTTACGCAAATGTCATTCACGCGACCCCTTCACGCTTCTGCACACCAACCGTACAAGACCTACCCTGCCTCCCTCACTCTTCACTAATCCAGGCGACAAAGGAGAGATTGTACGGTTTACTGAAGCTCTTATCTGATTGGTCGTCCATAGATATGTGAGTAGAATAGGATTCGGGCACAATCCTTCGTGATTGCGCCTCGTTCCATTTTCAAATCCTCCACGACCGTTTGTCGTCCGAACTCAAACGAGCATCGGATTGTTTCCTTTGCGAACTTTGAATTTAGAACGTTTAACGCTCGACATGTTTGAAAGCTCCTTTAGTGATTTGGAGAACCAAGCTCTCATGAAAATCATCGCTTTTATTTAAAATGATGAAGGTATCAAATGATTAGGCAGGTATAGCATATGTTTTGGGAAAAAACATACTTTTATATTATTAGTGCTATTTAATTCTAAAAGCATACCATAAGATACAGAATTTTAGAGTCACGTCGAACCTGGCTGAAAAACTGGAGGTAAAACCACTTTAACTAAGTATATCAAACTCCTTGATTCTTTACCCGGACCCGGACTTTGGCTTGGTGAGCGCTTAGTCCCTCAAGCGCTCGTCAACCGATCCTATGCTTGTCAAATCCAGCTTAGCCATCCTCACCCATGTCTATAGGAACAACAAATTATACAAACATTAATTTAACTAAGAACATTACTACCACAACTTCCGAATTACAAATTCCGGTGGACCATTAGGATAGTATTAATCAAAGGGACGATAGCACCAAATCTAAGGCACACCCTGTACCCTTAAATTGTATTGTCAAACCGACACATGGTCCGAAAATGGCTCCTTTGGCTACTGTCAACACTAATGACACAGAGTAACAAAATCTCCACCATAATGTGAGCCCTCTGCGAATGTTCGTATAAAGTTTTCATCGAACAAGTTTAATCTGTGGCTTAATAGCGGGCACACGTGCAAAACACTTGAGAGGGAGTGTTACTAAAATGGACCGCCACTATCACGTAATTAAGTGCCCCCGTCCGTTGTTCACCGGACCGTAAGGGGACACTGGGCTAGAATGGCTGAGGTATTAAAATAACAAATTATTTCGACAAGGGAATTTCAACCTTACGTGACCAATATAAAGTTTAAAGTTCTTTCAGTGAAGTTTGTGGAATAAGGTATATTTGGCAATTGGGGTAATGTGTTAGGCATAAATTACTAGTTTTCTTTGGAGTTGAATTAAGTACGGATGAAGGCAGTTAGTAGTTAGTGTCCGGCATAATGACTGTGGAAACGGGTGAGGGGCCGTGATAATAGATTAGCGTAGGACCTATTAATTTGCTAAAACCAACCAAAAGCCAACTGCTTTAGTTAAGTACCGTATGTAGATTAGATACGTATTCCTAAATTATTGTTTGGACGAAGAGAGAAACGGCTTCCGGACTATAGATGCAAAAGTAAAGAAAATATTAGGAGTTTCAAAGACCTATATTATTCTTGGTACTTTGAAAGGAATTAATATCAATAACTAACAAGCTATTATCTATCTTCTATCTATATACACTTCTCATCAAAAAATCGAAACACTTTCGTTTTTATTGTTTTTGTCCTAATTTTTTACAAAAGAGAATTAATTCCATGAAAAAAAAAACATTATTGTGTAGCTGGCAGTTTGGTCATTACAGTAAGAAGAAAAAAATCAAAATTCGAAATTAGAATTTCATTTGTTTATCCTATAAATGAAATTAATCACTGTTTTGAGACAAATGTGTATTTAGGGTTGGAGTACGTTTCTCGTTTAAAAACTAAAATTAGCGCTTGTCTTTAAACTTTTTGTTTCTTATTTCATTTACTGTGACTTTGGGACGTCTGAAAAAACTTTTTTTTCTAAAACATATGGATACTTCGCCCGCAGAAGCCGCCCAAGTGGTGGCATTGCTGGATTCTGGACTTAGTCAGCGTGTTGTGGCTGCAAGATTGCATCTAAGCTTATCATCTGTTCATAGAGTCTACAAACGCTATCGGGAGACTGGTTCGTTCACGCGCCGTTCAGGATCTGGCAGGAATCGGGTCACTTCTGAGCGAGATGATCGATTTATTGTAACAACCTCTTTACGAAATCGACGCCTTAACGCTTTTCAACTGCAGCAGCAGCTTCGCGTTGTACGAAGAGTAGCTGTAAGTGACTCTACAATAAGAAGAAGGTTGAAGGAACGCGGATTGGCACCGCATAAGCCAGCGAATGGGCCGAAATTAACTGCAGACCATCGAAGAGCGCGCCTTAACTTTGCACGCGAGCACCTAACTTGGTCATACCTTCAGTGGAGCAAAGTACTGTTTTCTGATGAGTGTAAAATTATGCTGTATGGTAACGACGGAAGGAACAAGGTCTACAGAAGAGATGGAGAACGCTTTGCACAATGCTGCATTGAAGAAAAGGTCAGCTATGGTGGCGGTTCGTGGACGGTTTGGGGAGGAATCAGCGCCGACGGTAAGACAGAACTTGCCTTTGTATCTGGGCCACGGCTGCCTGCACTAAACTCTCATCGGTACATCGAACAGTGTCTTGAACCTCATGTGATGCCCTATGCACATTTTATTGGCAACGACTTCATATTCATGCACGACAATGCTAGAGCTCACACCGCGGGCGTCGTACGAGATTATCTTACCGAAGTCGGTATCTCCATTATGGTATGGCCAGCAAGAAGCCCGGACATGAATCCCATTGAACATCTATGGGATGAATTAAAGAGACGAATTCGAGCAAGAGATCCAGCCCCAGAAACACTTAGCCAGCTGCAAAATGCAATCCAAGAGGAATGGGATAATATACCACAACATGTGATCGTGACTCTCATCCGATCGATGAAGAACCGTATGGAAGCAGTAATAAGAGCTCGCGGAGGGAATACAAGTTATTAAATAAACGTTTCTTACATTTTTTTTCATTTACGCGTGTTGTTTTACCCATTTCCTTCATATTCCATACAGGGTAAAAATTACTCATTATACAAAATACGAAACCTATGAAGACTTAATTTGAATTTAGAACATTAACATTAGGATTTAAAAACCTCATACTACTCACTATTAAATGACATTTTACATTTATTCCTAAATATACACATTTTTCTGATAATCCTTATCAAATCATAAACTGCGAGGTGTTTCGATTTTTTTGATGAGAAGTGTAT
>NDFZ01005271.1:160687-279788 GCA_002192655.3 Mamestra configurata | reverse complement strand
AAACCGAGTGAAGGACGCATTTGGGAGGAGATGCGGCAGAGTCGCAAAATCTTTAAATCACGCCTAAAGTGGTGTCAAAATAATAGAGATCAGATAAAGATGGATATACTCGCTTCTCACCATTCGAAGCATGACTTTCGTAACTTCTGGAAAACTACTAGTAGGCTAAATAATAAGCCGGGCTTGCCGGTGAGCGTCAACGGTGTGAGTGACCCGAAATGTATTGCTGATATATTTAAGGATCAGTTTCTGGGGAAATCGCCGTTGGGGCCATCACGGTCTTTCAGTGTAGAAGGGTCACATGGACAGGAGATATACACCAAAGTCACAGCGAAGGATGTTAAGGGAGTAATAAAGTCAATGTCGCGGGGAAAGTCTCCTGGACATGACAGTCTGAGCATTGAACATCTAAAGCATGCCGGCGTCCACCTGCCCAGAGTTCTTGCCATGTTATATTCATTCTGCTTGGGTCATGCGTACTTACCAGCAGAGATGATGAGGACCGTGGTGGTACCAATTGTGAAGAGTAAAACCGGTGACTTAAGTGACACAAGCAACTACAGGCCAATCTCACTGGCTACAGTAATTGCTAAGGTTCTTGACAGTTTGCTTAATACACAGCTGGACCGGTATGTAAACACTCATGATAATCAATTTGGTTTTAAACCGGGATTGTCTACTGAGTCAGCTATCTTTTGTTTGAAGCAAACTGTCAAGTACTACGCCGATAGGAGCACACCTATTTATGCATGTTTTCTCGACCTCTCGAGGGCGTTCGACCTGGTTAAATATGACATCTTATGGCAGAAGTTATATAACATCTCAATGCCGCTCGAACTGGTAGAAATTTTCAAGTACTGGTACCTTAACCAGGTCAACGTCGTTCGGTGGTCGGGTGCTCTGTCAGAGCCGTACAGGTTGGAGTGCGGGGTGAGGCAGGGAGGGCTGACCTCGCCAAGGCTCTTCAACCTGTACGTGAACGCACTGATAGAGGAGCTCAGCAGCACGCGTGTTGGCTGCTATATTGACGGTGTCTGTGTCAACAATATTAGTTACGCGGACGACATGGTGCTGCTGAGCGCTTCTGTGTGTGGTCTGACCAGGTTGCTCGGCATATGCGAGCGTTACGCGCGGGATCACGGTTTGCTCTATAACGCAAAAAAAAGTGAATGCATGGTCTTTCAGGCCAGGGGCCGGAGATGCCCAGATTCTGTTCCACCTATTAGATTAAACGGGGTCTGTTTAAAAAGAGTGGAACAGTTTAAATACCTCGGGCATATCGTGACCTCTGACCTGAGGGACGGTGTAGACATTGATAGGGAGCGGAGAGCGTTGTCTGTGAGGGCTAATATGATTTCCCGCAGGTTTGCACGTTGCTCGGGAGCTGTCAAAATAACTCTTTTTAGAGCGTTTTGTACGTCCCTGTACACGGCCAGCCTGTGGGTGTCATATACTCAAAAGCAGTACAACGCTCTCCGTGTACAGTATAATAATGCATTCAGGATGTTGTTGGGGTTGCCCCGGCACTGCAGCGCGTCGGGGATGTTCGCCGACGCCCGTGTCGACTGTTTCTACACGACGATGCGAAAGCGGTGTGCATCTCTGGGGCGCAGGCTCCGGGCCACCTCTAATGGCATCCTGAGTGCATTGGCGAACAGGTTTGATTGTCATTACATTAATCATTGTTATATGATTAATTTAATGACAAACAGACAAATGACTCAGACTTTTGTCTAATTATGTATATTGTTTTTGTGATCTTGTGAATTTTAATTTATATATAAATGTGATTTAAATTTAATTTTATGACTTGTTCCAATATTGTATTTTAAATTTTATTGAGTAATTCATTCGATTGTTTTTATGTATATTTATTTTAATTGAAATTTAATGTGAATTGATTGAAATAAATGAAATTTGAATTTGAATTTGAATTTATGAAGACTTAATTTGAATTTAGAACATTAACATTAGGATTTAAAAACCTCATACTACTCACTATTAAATGACATTTTACATTTATTCCTAAATATACACATTTTTCTGATAATCCTTATCAAATCATAAACTGCGAGGTGTTTCGATTTTTTTGATGAGAAGTGTACCTATATATAAAAATTAATTGCTGTTCGTAAGTCTCGCTAAAACACGAGAACGGCTTGACCGATTTGAATAATTCTTTTTTTGTTTGGTTTGCCAAAATACAGGGAAGGTTTAAACACAAAAGAATAAAATAGGTAGGTAGGGTAAGGTGGCTAAAGTAGAAAGGTTAGGGTTGCCAACTTTTTAACCTACCCTAGGTAGGGTAGGTAGACAGTAAACGGGAGCGAAGTCACGGGCACAGCTTGTCATCTATAAGATTGATTCGCGTTTTACTTAGAACAATCTTCGAATACATTTTCACAATTTTATCAATTTCGCCTCGTTGTGCAGGACTTACACAAAAATCTGTAATTCTACACCGATACCACCAAATCTAAATCTGCCACAAAAATATACAGGAAATCTTTCGAAATGCAACTCGTGAACCTCAGACCCGTAACAAAATAAACAAGGTTTTTATACAAATAAAATGTAATCGGTGTTAATAAACATTAGTTGTGGAATCGCTAGCGTGGACGCATCCGGAGCTCGTATAAAAACGATTAATATTCTACGCGTTACCAGTAAGGATGGGGAATGAAACTGTTATGATAAATAACAGGTAGATTGAAGCAGTGATTTGTGTTCTTGGAAAAAGCTATCGTAGAAAACAAAGTGACAGAAATAGGACATTGTTCGAAAACTACAATACGACACAGGAAATGTCACAGTGTGGAAAATGTTTGTTTTGGTTTTGACCAACAAATTTGTGTATGAAGATGCTTGCTTAGGCATAGGTTGCAATAACAGCAATGCAATACACCTTATAATAAAAAAAAATATTAAAATAAAATCAAAACTGAACATTATTCTAGCAATAAGCTGTCTCGGAATAAATTCTTGACGATCACCTTTTACCAAAAAGCATTCCGAATACTAATACCAGACAGAGATTTAAAGATACAATAAATGTTATGTCTTTTTAGTAACAGGTATTAATAACAAAATACCAGAATAAAAAATTTCAACAAAATACCAGAACTATAGGGATATGGCAGCTCTATCGTTTGATTGAATACGTTACGTGAATGCAATAAAATAGTCGGTACAAGATTTTAACGCTGTAGATCGACTTCGTCGACTTCGTAAAGGAAGTCGGTAGTTAATGCATGTTGTACAAGATTAAGATAACAGAACACATTCATGTTGAATTAATTTTATTTAATTGATTTTAAAACAACTTGTTAATAAAACGGATGCACTGTGTTTGTGTCATCGAAGAATTATTAGTTTAGGTTTTGTCGTTATTTTTACAATTAATTTGGTGGGTTGATTATTTTACCTATTCCATGTTACCAATAAGAATTAATTTAGAAAACCACTGGTTAATGTGGGATCCCCCAGAAATATTGTAAAAGACTGTGACAGGACGAGATTAACTGGATGCTGAAGGTCGGAACCCGTGAGTTGCAACATAAGCTCGCTCCATCGTCGACTTTGTCTCTGTCATCTATGACCTAGACTAGAGTCAAGAGCAAACCCATATTAAATTTAAAAAAAAAAATAGAAAAATTATATATGTCCAACAATGGACTGCTCAGGCCGAGTTGTGATGCAATACGGGAATAACATCCAAATGATTAATTATTTATTAATGCAAAAAATAATGGATTAAATTTCATCATACCTACTTAATATTAAATAAATAATAAACCTGTTGGAAAACGTTGTAACACATGGGAAATCCGCATTGCAGTTTTTGGCTCCATAACGGCTTCGACTCGGGTCTTTCGACATGCTTACTTGCATCAAAATGTAGGTAGGTACTATTTTCAGTAGTGGATTATATGTTCCTCTTCAGTAGGTACATCTACAACTCCAAAACACCAAATCTTGCATACCTAATATTCCTCTCTATATTCCAATTAATTACAATAACAAAAACTAACTTATTCCGGTCACAGAAACCCAATACCCGACTAACATCGAATCTCTTGTCCCAAAGTCTGTCCAATTCCCATATCAGATGTTAACATTCACAATGGCTTATTTGACTAACAAACAGTATCGGAGTATCGGACGATTATCCTGCTTGCTTGAATAATGTATGAGTCACTTCCTTTCCTGCAGCCCTTGCATGACGGACGTAATGTCGCCTACGCACTTAGTCTAGAGAATATTTTCCTTTACGTGTTTCTATCAGTTCGTTCGTTCGATCTGACGTCATTTGGTTTAGCACAGAGTTTCCCAAACTATTTCAATCCGTGGCGCACTTACACCGTTGAGTATTATGTCCCGGTGCCCTAGCTTGCCAAAATAGATAGTACTAGGCACAAAAATTAAAACAACCAACCATGTTGAGCTTTTTTTACATATTGATACACAAAAAGGAGCTAAAATACTAAGCAGCGAGCGGGATTTGAACTGTTTACAAAATTTTGTACCCGCGAATGCGTAAGTCTAGTTCCCGAAGAATGGAAAAGAGAAGCGTCTTACGGCGGCACACCAGGGCGCCGCGGCGCACACTTTGGGAACCCCTGTTATTTTTGGCAGTCAAAAATAACTTGAATTTCGCTAAAATTTTATTGTGCAAAATTACAGATTATATTGAACAAATAAATATGTTGCTATCCCAAATTAGTAAACACAACTGCTGATCATAATAATTGATACACCTAATTGTAATTCATCATACGCGGAATGTACGAGTGTATGGGTTATCAATAAATTGGGGTGGAATGCTGGCGGAATACTAAAAATACATTTTAATTGTAAAAATTAATTGTTAGTTAAACCAACAATAATTAATTGCATGATCGACTGTGATATAGATACAGGCACAACTAATAAATTAAACAAAAGACGAAAATTATCAGACCATAAATAGCGTTTAACCAACAAACACGACTGTCCAGACATTAGTATTCTTAGTTAAATTACAAATTTACGGTGATACCCCAACTATTTTACTTAAAAATTACTTAAAGTACATTCGTATTCTTTAATTAAACACACCAGAACCTCGTTTAAGTACAGAGTTTAATTGCTATCCAAGATAAAATCTATCTGTAGCACAATCAAATTCTATTTGGAAGTACAAAACAAATCGGGTCCGTGGTCGGTAGTCACACAAATTGTTCTTTAATTGCTTTTTTTACATCACATTAAGGTACAATTAGACTGTTAAAGTATTAACGATGTGACAGACGGACGGACGATGACGACGCGTACCTAAATGTTACATATTGAAACGTGGAACAAGACCATATATGGAGCGGTTTAGCGTGCTTGATATTTTAATAAATAGGGATGTTATGATTCTATTTGGTCCATCAGTTAGATTATCCAAAAATATTGGATATGTTTGCGGAGCGGAGCTTCGTGGTTATTTTTTTTTTAAACCACCCTGAAATAGGTACGAACTATCTTAGCGCAGGTGGTAATCAGTAACTAGTTATGTTTTTATATCTTTTGAGTGGTATGTAACGATTTTATATTTAATGTACTTATGTATGATATGCTTATAAAAAAAAGTTATTTTAAAATTACCTATATCATTCGTTTATTATAATTATTAACTAATCGTTATATTATAAAATTATAGCTACCGTTGTTATATGTTGTAAATATTAGAGATTTTGTTGTTATATCATCTATTACTTACCCTATTTTTTATTTATGCGACGAAAAATAAAAAATAAGTGTACAATAAATTTTGGAAATCTATCTGACGGACTAATTAGATTTTTTGCTCAAATACCCTATTACCTCTTTATATGATTACTGGTGAGATCCTCAAAGTTCTATCTGGCATTTCATTTATTTTTGCTTCCTTCGAAAATTATCCCAAGGGAAAGTACTCCAGGACAAAAATCTATCTTATGTGGTTCCCCAAAATTCATCAATTCAGCAGTTAAGTTGTAAAACTTAACAAACACACCGAGTTACTTTCGCATTACAATATGAGTTACAAATATTACTTGGACTTGTACCTATCGTACGTATAGGTACTTGTATATACATATATCGATTTTTGGATCGTCAAAATTTCTCCAAAAGCCTCAACCAACAAAACAAAGACTTCTATTGCTCGAAACTACATCAGCATTACATTCTCAATAAACAGCTCCTCACCACTTCAATCCTCCGAATAAACAATAAAAAAGCCCAAGCTAACGATGACGCTGCGTCGGCTCCGAGGGCTTGTTTGTTTACCATCATTGTTTTATTGCACACAACACGTCGTAGCCACATCTCCATACAATACTCCCGCGCAGCCTCCAGCCATCCGCCGCCCGCGCACTCCCGACAACTCCTCATATTTTATCATCAGCTCTTTCAATTTATGGACTTGTAATCGAATAAAGTTGGTTCGGTAAAGGCTAGTGTTACCCTGCAGGAAGGTATAAATCTGGTGTTAGATGCTGTAAAGGATAAGTATTTAAGTTGTTTTCCAAATTGTCAAAGTGTCCAATTTCTTCAAGCAATCTCTTCTATTGACTATAGCATCTATATTACTCCTAAGTCAAAGTTATGCGTACTGTCATCTCATGACCATAATACATTCATACAGATACTTATAATTTAGTCGCCTATTGCTTTTCCAGATCGACTTATAGTTATGTAGGTATTAAGTAAATAATAGTTTCATGATTTGTAAGTATGTATACCTTTGCACCAGTATGGATGGAAACATTTGCTTTTAAAACTTGTCATCAGCCCCAAAGAAAGACACAAAAAGGAACCAAACTAACGCAACCCTTAGAAAAAGGCTCACTTCATCGACTATTCCATCGCAATAACGATTTTTAGAAAGACCCTCAGTTCCATCATTTCCATCATGTCACCCCGATTTTTTACGAAAAGCACTGAGATCACAAGATGTTTCCTAATTGCAACAAATAGCCCAAATTTTTCACTATGACACCCCTGCAGCCCTGTCGGTACTGGGGTGACACGATCGATCAATTTGCTTGTACGGCTTCAAGGCAACTAATGTTATTGGGAAGGCGTTGCGTCCGTTAGGGTTGATGTTGAAGTGCAGACGTAGAGATGATGGCAACATTGTAAATGTTGAGTACTCAATGTAAGGTCTTTTTCCTTTATTTAGTGACTTCATTCATAGAATTGAACAGAGGAAAGACTTCATTAATATTTTTAAGAACAACAAGAACGTATGTCCAATTCAGCTTCGATAAATATACTTAGTTGATTATTTTCGTTCTAGTCACTGTTACATTGGTATTTCCACACATACCTCTACTCAAACAACACATTAAAAGGTACACGAAAGGTACTTCATAACGTCAAAACGTTGACTAATTAACCCTCATTCATCAGATATTCGACTACCATTAAAATTACCGATCGTCCATCATCCCCTAACCCTTCACTTCTCAAGTTACCCGATCCCGATACCCGATAGACAGATACAAATTTATGACAGGACTCGTGAATTATTCGGCCCTCCGTTCATTGCTTATCTGTGGATCTAACCGCACGTGGTCTGGCGTGATGTATGGCCAGGCTGCGACCACAGAACAGCAAAAAGCGGTCAATCCAAGCACTTTACAGCCGCTCGAAACTTAATCGGCCATTTTGATATACCCAATCAGTTCCGAGTTCAGATTGCTACCACATAATTGATGCTTAAAATTAATTTAATGATGATGTTTGAACGTGAATTGGTTAATTAATTTTATGCAGTTAGTCGTTAATTTTGAAGACCGGAAAGAACTGTACATAGATTGTGGCAGTAATGGGATAGTTTTATGCCAATGATAGAGTTATAAAAGTGATAGTGTAAAGGCAGATGAAACCGCTACTGATTAATTTTGAGATAAGAGATTATGACAGCTTATTAAAATATTGAAGCGCCATCTGTACAGCCACATTGCCGCGCGATTTGTAAGTACATATACAATCATACAACAGCCCAACAACAACCATTTGGAAGTTGCCCACCAGATACAACACGCATCTGGTCAGAGGATCCCCTCTTTTTAATGAACGTTACGGGACATTACATCCTGTTCCACATACCTCTATAATGTAACCAGTAACTTCATGTTTTGTGAAGATTCCCGCTCAGCTCCTTAATCAATCTCTCTTACAAACTTCCCGCTCCGCTCATAAAACCGCTGCATCCCGTTGTCACGCAACCAAATACTGAAAAATTACGAGCATATCATAAACGTGAGTGAGTCCTGCACTCCTCCTTGCATGACAATTACGTTGGCATTCGTTTTGTATCGCTATGATTTATGGAAGCGCGCGTTCGGTGACCCTTGCTGCTGCTTTTGGAAATAGGTCGTTCCCTAATGTGTTTTATTCAGGAATTTTATGTGTATATTTAGTTAAAGGATTGAGAATTTTTTTGTGAGTTCCGGGTGCTTTATTAGCAATAAAATGTTAATTCATATAGGTGTAGCTACTAAATAGGTTATGATTATTACTATAAGATTGCCTGGACGCAAGTTCTGCTGAGTTTCTTATCAGACCGGTCCATATTTTGCACGTTTTATAAAATTATTTCATTTCAACAAGCAAGATCTTTTCATTATAGCAGTCGTACAACTTTAGTTCAAATTCCAAGTTCTACTAACATTAACTTATTCTTTCTTTATAAACTTTTCGAAATAATGCAGGCGGGTTAGCTGAGCCAGGTACGAAGCTATAACTTAGACGATAATAGAAGCAGGGTTACCGAGACCTCAGCCAGAGCTGGCTCAGGTCTGGCATACTAATGTGAAACTAACAATCTTGCTGTCAGGGATACGTGGGATCCTTAAAGGATTTACATAACTTAGGGAATTTGGAAGGATTTATTGGATCTAGAAGATCTAGGAGCAAAAAATGGACGTATCCTAAAAATTCTAGTGAATTGAAAGGCCTGACAAAATGGCCAATAATGGTAAATAAAAACTAGATTTGTGATTCAAAATCTTGTTTTTGACAAAACTACAGAGGAGAATAGAGAAAAAAGTTTTAGGGCCATTTGACCTGTTGTGCATGGGGAACCTGGCTCTCATAGCCAGCTTAGCTCCTCCCAGAAGCACAGAAGTATCTTGAAGGCTTCACAAGCTTGGCGGTGTGATAATTATGTTCTGAGAATTTGTGCGCGTTGGGGAGACACAGATTAGCATTTCAGGATGATGTGGGCAGCTAATTCCTCGGGACTAATGCAGTCTCGGCAGAGTGGGCCGTCTATGGCGCCTATATGTAGTATGTGTTTGTTTAGGAGCAATGGCCCGAAACTGTCCCTTGCCTCTTCATAAGGTACATAATAATAATAAATTCATTTTATTTCAGACATTGTCCATACATTTTATAAAAATTAAAATCAATAAAAACGAATCACATTAAAACAATCAACAATAAATTAAATACTCACACATAACACACACACATACATATTATGTTATAAAAAATTAACACAGTAAATGAGTGATGGTGTTGGTGATATATGTCATCTGCATTCTTACGGGTTTCAGAATCAAGGAAGTGCTCCATACACCGGAAAGGTACACATGCAGTCGACATTCGCTATACGTGAGGAATTACCATCAATCTTAACAGGAAATAAAACCGTACCACCATATGCAGACCTACCATATTTCTCATACAAAAACCCATAACAAAGTTAAGAAACAATAAAAGCTCTTTGATTTACGAGGATATAAAACAATAAAACTTACTTGTCTCCCAGTTCATTCATTATACCTATTATAGCCCCGCATCAGGACATTTTGATAAATGCTCGTACGTTTAAATGTAATACGATTTAAACGGTCCACAATTAAAATGTTCAGCGGATTGTAAATTGTCTCCGCACTTGACTCTGTTAGGTACTACATCTGGCTTGTGTACGTAATTAGAAATGACGTGCGATTTTATTTAGATTTATTTTTGTTTCATTGTAAGTGTATCTACTTCAACGGGATTGGTAGGTGTATTTTTTGTTCTTGACCGGCTGGCAGATAAACAAGTGGTCCGCCTGAACGGAAGTTCTTTCCGCCAATTATGGATATCTGCAATACCCAAGGGACTGCTTCTGAGTGGCTGAGGTTCTTGGCAGACAAAATCGAAGAGTTTCGTATTTTCGACCGAAACTCCCAAGGGTTCATATTAACTATTATATTGTAATACCAGCAGACTCACGCTAGTGCTACTTATTGATATTATTATAAAATGAAACTATGTTTAAGGTTTAAACTTCATAATATATTTGGTATCTGCCTTCAACGCACGTTGGTCGTCGAGTCCCATATAAAAACAAAACAAATTTATATATTCCTATTTCAAATTCTCTTTTACTTTTCGCCAGACGCTTCCAAAGGGCTACCTTGTCTGCCAGAGACCTGGAGTCAAGGATATCCTCGTCACAATATTATCCTTTCCTTTCAAGATTGTAAAGCAACACAATAAGAAAGACATTTTAGACTTCCATTCTTAACCGAACAAGTGCGACAATAGTGTTATTTTAACACAACTACAACAAGACGTCACAAACCGAACTGACACAATAATTCTTAATTTTTACCGTCTGTACATTCGCATACCCAAGGTGATTGTCTCATGTTTCTCTCATTGTGCGTCGTGGCGGGTGTGAGTTACGACGTCGCATTTGTCGCGCCGGCGCCGTGTCGCGTCGTATGCGCGTGCGCCTGTCGCTAACGAGATCCTGGCTGGAGGCGCGCAGCCACTACACGACTAAATAGGGTGTTCAGACTTTAATGAAGTTGCTTTACATAAAGTTGTACTGTTTATAGTATTTATGAATTGGTCCTAAGATGTAGCATGTTAAATGCTCCTAGTATTTTAAGATAGGAAAATAAAAACTATTTACTCTGTAAGAAGATGTAGAATTCCGTAATTTGTACTTTTGACGTAATTATTTGTGTATTTAACTTAACTACCTATGTCTCTTTATGGTCATTTCCGTTTTTTGTGACGAAAAATAAAATGGCGTTAGTAGTTCTCAAAAATGCAGCATGTATTACTAGCACTACAACTTTTCAATTAGTCATTTCTACTCATAAGCCTGGAAAATAAAATTAATTTCCAAAAACTCACACAAAAATATACCAGCAACACCCTAACAAAACCCGCGTGCTTCTCGCAGTCGCGTGCATATCGTCCTGCGCCCGCGCAAGATGCAAATAGTTGATTTACTCTCCCACTCCTTCGAGTTTACACTGCGCGCGCAGTTGTTACCCCCTGTCAGTGTACCTCGGATAAATAATATTGTCTCTGGCAAGACGTATGGGTCTGAGAGCAGCCCCAGACTCAGGCGCAATGAAATGAGTAATTGTGATCGAGAATAAATCCAGAACGCCCCAACGCAATTTCAACTCTATTTTTTGGACAATAGGGTTTAAAATGGTGGTTGAAAGTTTTATTTTCATAACTTACTGTATCGTTAACAATATAATTAATATCGAACTGCAGTGAGATTTAAATGGATTCTCATACGTTTTGCAATTTAAATAACGATGCTGAATTAAAATAACAGATGTATTGGTTACAATGCAAGAGTGGAAGTAAGAAAAGCAAAGAGACATGGGATCTAAATCATCTTGGTTTAATTTGGTTGAGCTCGCAAGCTTTGCACTAGCTTATGAATTAAGGATGGGTAGATGAAATAGGCACTTGAAACATTATTGTTTCTTGATCCTCGTTAGTGGAAGCTAGAAATTACCGTTATCTATGTACAGCTGGGTTCCACCTTGTAGTTGCACAAAAAAACTACAGGCTTATTTATAAAAAAATAAAATTAAAAAAAAACTCGGCTTAAGATAGCCCAAGTCTCAAAGTCTTAAGTTGACGAATGCTCTTTGAAACATACATTTTGCAGCATTGCAACAGCTAAGAATGATAGTTGCAAAGCTTAAGTTTTCACACAGATAACTCTCCCAACTTGCTAAAATACATACATGTTTGTATCTTTCAATAGCCACAATTTAAGGTATGACTATTTTTCCATTCCCTGAAACATTTCTTTTCCCTTTTCAAGCTCATAATCTCTAAAACTTTTTCAATTTCCCCAAAACATCACCAAACTTTCACCAAGAATGTCTTATCGGCTCTGACATTTTTCCTGTTATCACACTAATAATCACACTATGGTAACATGTATAGTTTCCGCTTGTAAATCGCGTGTCACTTATTCCTAATCGCTGGAATAATCAACAACAAAACTTTATGGTCTATACTCTGTGACAGAAAAAGGGGGCAACTGTCGTTTTAAGCTAAATTGTGTTATTTACAAAGTGTAGCAAAATTAGCTACAAGACTTCGTCATAGCCTTTTTTTAAGTTGTCAGACTGGCCCATTGCACATTTCAAATTTTTAAAGTTCGATTGACAAGAAAAAGACAAAGACAAAAGAGAAGCGAGAACGTCATTATAGGAAAATCAGTGTCGAAAACCATTAATGAATTTTCTTTCGGCGAATTTATAAGCAAAATTGTTAAGTATTATTGCGAACTCACTTCTAGTGTGCTGTCCCGCGAATAAAAATAATATTTCGGTATGTATTCTGGCTTCTTCCTAATTTTTCTTTGGAGTTCCGATTTCTCTGATTTCCTTTTTTTAATTTTTACGCGCTTCTATGCTCGACTCACACTAGTGAAAAGTCTAGTTTCGCAGAACAAATGGTCAAAATTTCAGATTTTGCATTTATTCTTCTCCATTTTGTGTTTTAGTCAGATGTGCCATTTTGCTTACGTCGGCAGTATGGCACTCCACAGCCCCGCTTAATTGAATAGTTTGTAAACAAAATAGTTTCGAACTCATTTCATAGACTGCGGCTGAACGTCGCGTGCCTTTGCTTGATAGAGATTAATTACTAACAAGTGGAGTCAAGAGAGACAAAAGAAAGCTTTTAGAAAAGGGATGATTATTTAGTGTTTGTCAGCATGTTCATTATGATGCTAATTGCATATGTCTATTTTATCTCTTGAGCATTCTTTCGAAACGAGACGCAAAGAAGTCTATTTGTAAAAAAAAATCCCTGGAAATACTAATGAGTTTACGAAAAAAATATTCACTGTTATAAAGCGACACAGTCGCTGAATGCCATGCCATAGACTACTTTTTATCCCGAAAAACCTCCGGTTTTGTGGAGCCGAGGAAAAAAGCTAGTGAAAAATAAATTTGGTAAAGTTTAAAATAATCATTGTTCTAGTTTTAATCGAACACTAAGCGAACATGCATAATTACATCGAACGCAAGTATGTACATTCGCTCTTTCACCAAAATGTGGGCCAGTTCGCGTTCAGCCGTTCGATTCTGTAAACATATTTAGATATATTTCAGTTATCCAAGGTATCTTTTCGTAAATTGCTAGTAAAAATACTCACCAGTAAGTGAATAATATTTGTATTTTGTTTACCAGTTGTTATATTATTCCTTTCCTTTTAGTTAAAATTTTATTACCACTATTTTTTCTTTTTAGCTACAATATTTAAGCTACATTTTCCACTACTTTCTAGTTTTATATAATGCATGCTGTGAAACTCTATAATAGGCTTCAGAACCCCATATGACATTATTATCACACCTTGAACATTGTAAAACTAAAGCTGTTGAGTTTCCTATCAATAAATAAATACCATTGACATTGACAGCTCGTGATCACTTCACCCAAGCCTTCACTTCGACATGTTTACACAATCGACCGGCAGATCTCATTCGAGACACCACGTACTTAAAATCATTACCATTGTCTTGTAACTATGTGATAAAGTGGTTTGATATATAGCTATTTCCCTTACAATTCGAGAAGCAAGCACTACTTTTTACAATTATATTAACTTACAATAGACTGGAAGACGTGTCGTCAAAATGCTTGCGGCATCTCATAAAAAAAAATCATACTCATGAAAACACCAACAGCTTTTGAAGAAACAATATTCAATTGTTAAATTACTTACGCCACACGTCCCATCAGTGGCCATCGAACAAATATTTGCAATTCTATGCACCGAACGCAATCAAGGCCCAGCTTTATTTATAGTCAAACCATAATAGAAAGGATTCAGAAGGTTGATTTTGTTCATAGAGATCAAATTCAAGGTATAGTCGGTGAAGCTAGAACTTTGTGAAGCAATTGATACAAAAAAATACAACTTGGTTACAATCAAAACTTATCTAGTGGGTTTTGTGTGATCAATATTAATATATATTAATAATAATAATTTATAAATCTTCTGTCTAAGTTTATCTTAGACATCTCAGGCAAAGGTGAAGACAAACATCATGGGGGAACCTGGATCTTTAATATCAGTGTGAAATCTAAAATCTCATTGCCTTCCTTTTCTTAGTGCCTTGTTTTTGATAGAAGAGACAGTTGCGGCGAGACAGTTACAGGTCTTTGCATATTATTGTTAAATTAGAAAAATGTAGGGAAATTATAGGTATTTTTGCGATACTGAGATGCGAATGCTAATGTTGCTTAAAAATTAGATTTCTCTCTTAAATTCATTTCACCAAGGCTAGTAAATTTGTTGTCTCGTTTCACCTTCAGCCTCATCAGTGGTTTGGTACCTACAGGCCCAGGCAGATTTCCTTATCGATATCTCCTAGTGGTCCTTCTGATCATACTTGGTGAATATCAGTCGTTCAGAATCAAATCACGCATGCTGCATCACGTGCCGCTAATGGGTGTCACCCTCATTATTGAGATCCGCAACATTATTACTTTTATTGAAATATCGATCTGTAGCAATTTCGGGATTATGTTTGGTTTTGAATGGGTTGTTCTGAGTTGTTCTGAGTTGTTGCTGTCTTTCTTGTTTGATTACTTTTCTTGGGTGTTGAAGGCTTTGGCTATTTTTCGACTTCCTTGCATGGGGCAACATCATAGAACATATCCAGATAATTATAATACTTCTGCAGACATTGGTTGAGTTTACAATTTAAAAAATCTTTCAATAATTTGCTAAATTACAGTGTTTCAGCGATAACGATCAACTTATCGAAACTATAGTCCAAATTGCTTGAAATTGACTACGCTACCTCAATGCCACGAGTGTAACCATATAATTATGGGGTTATCGCTAATAAAATATCACTTTGCCTACTAGAGGTCTTAGGACCAGGGTCGATGGCGCGTTGTGTTCCACGCACGCCTCAAAGAGATGTCAGCATAGGAGACGGGGCCCGCTAGGGCCAGAGCCTGCCAGGGTTGCGGAGTTTGTTCAAAAGAGTCACCGCGGCCCTGGAACCCAAAGGGCATCAGGAAGAACACGGATGGGTTTTAGTCAGTAAGAGTCTGACACGACCCTTCCACTCAACTCAGAGCGGAAGAATTCACTTGATGATTTCCTATCCTTAAAAAAAAGAGGCCTTAGGAATCCTAGATAAGAAGAACAAAGACGGTGTTAGAATAGAAAAAGTGTACATTTGCAACTTCAGAAGTATTCGCTAAATATTGAACAACACCCACATCTGGACTGGACGTTAAATAAATAAAATCAAAATCCCTCTAACAAGGCCGGAATCCCAACAACACTGATCCCCGAAACAAATTATAATAATATAGGATACTTATCGGGCGTCAATGCAGGCGTGGTAATGAGAAGGTCCGATTGAGTCGTCGCAGGCACCGGGTCAGGGGCGCTAATCCGCCCCTGTGCTTACCCTCGACGATCGGTGATCGAGGCCGCTAAAATGACGCAGGCAGCAGCTGTGTAGAGAAAGATAAAGGTGACCACTGGTGTATATAGTTGATATTATAGATAGACAAAATATCTCATAGGTATTTAGCGGCCTCTGATAAAACTTTGAAAGTTTAGGTTTTTTTTAATAACAAATTACTATTAGCTTTTCCTCGCGAATTTGCCCCCAGTGAATATAAAGAACTACGTGTGTCTTTTCTGGTTTAAAAGATACCTGTTTGATATTCATTGAGGCGATTTTATGCTGTAAACTTTGAGATATTTTTCTTCTTCATTTAATTCCAAACCTCTTCACGTCCAAACAAATCGGCAGTCCAAATAAATTTTAGCCATACGTCCACTCATCTGACGCCTTGTTATTTTCATACCCGCGACGTGACCACGCATCCCTAATTCCTCGCCACCCCGTCAGCCAGTACGATCCAAAGAGGGTTTATAATGAGGTTTTATATCAGCATTAGTAAGGGGCTGGGAGTGGACTTCCAAAAAAGTCTTTTGTTCGATACGGTTTGGTTTGTGATGTTTTGGACTCGGAAGTATGTTATCACTAGCTTCACCCGCGTGAAAGTTACAAATATAAATCAATTCAGTGCTAATCCAAGTCATGGTTTTATTTTACAATTTAAAACCTCGCTTTTGACCACAATCTCACCTACCACGCTTACCTAGACACGTAACCTGCCGGTCGATTCTGTAAACATGTCGCAGTGAAGGCATGGGTGAAGTGTCAATCCATATAATCAAGATGGAATGACAACTCACTTCGTGATCGACCGGCAGTTCACTCCTTGACTTAACAACCCCCAGGTCTAGCCGTGTGTCTGGTATCATTCAAATCCGAGTAGCGCGTTGAAGCGCGATTGGTGAAAAAACATCCAAACTTTCACATTCATAATATGAGTGGGGGGAAGTAGGATATTCAAAGTAAACTTGATCCCATTCCCAGGTGAGAAGTACGTAGCTAAGAACAAATTAAACTTGTAGAGAAATATGAGTGAAAAATCAACCCAATGAACTTAGAAAGTCTTATCATTACAATTTAAACTAGTATATTCTGACTCATGAACAACAACATGTCTTAATCTAACACAAATTGTGTTTGGCCCAGTTTGGTCAATTGTGGCAGTGCAGCAGTGGTTTAATTTCTTGACCAGATTAAAACCGTCAAACAAGTCATGAATATGATACCCGTTAATTTAAAACATGGAATAGTTGTCAAGACGACATTTTAGCTGTTTTCATGCTCAGTGATATTGACAGAATTAACGAGCTCATCGTTAACGTTGTGACTGCTCAAGCGACTAATCAAATAAAATAATTTCGTTTGAAAACACGAGTCTAATATCGTTAGAGAAGTGAGAGTTCTAACTAACTAGAAGCTACTGTAAAGTCAAACTGTTTAGACACCGTTCTGCAAACAGTGCGATACTGTTTGTAAAATGGTGTATAAGCAAATGGAAATATCTTAATACAAGTTATTAATGATCTTATATTGTGGTAAACATGATAAATAAAATAGAAAAACCGCTGTTGAAATTATAGTAGCACATTAACTGACAATACCTTGATACTGGTACACTGGTTTTTTTTATGGATGGGAAATCATCAAATGACTTCTTCCGCTCTCTCTTACTGGCTAAAACCCATCCGTGTTCCTTCTAAAGCCCTTTGCGTTCCAGGGCCGCGATGACTCGTTCGAACAAATTCCGCAAGGATCAGAATTTAGAGAAACTACAAACAACAAAATGTTTAGATTTACCTACTAGTAAATAAATGTGGCAGCCATTGGTACACTAGTACGTCGTAGTGTGTAATACTTAGCCTATTCAAACCCAATCTCATAATCTCTTTTTATGACGCCCATGGGAGGACATGGGTGATCAAAACGCATCGCAAAGGGCAACAGTTATGGGTTCCAAACACAATGACAATTCTGCTCAATTGCTTCTTTTGTAGAGCACCCAGAACGACAGTTACAGCACTCAATATTTCTTCATTGTTCACTTCGATATGGAAATTAATTCATATTCCCCGCTCTTAAACAAATCCTTCAATTTATTAGCAATCTTCGTCGGTCGCAATATTTACAGTTTTGTCATTTACTTTCAAGTAAATTACAAAATAAAACTTTTCGCAAACAAAGTGGTTTGAGGAAGAAATATTACGATCACGTTTATGAATGCCAAGACTTGAAAGTAATTCAACTTGGCCAAAGAACTCGGCAAGATCGTTCCCCCTGATGACACTCCAACGGTTTTTTATTTTATGAAGTTTTATGAGTGAAACACCCGAAATGTTTTCCGTTATTTCGTGCAAATTGTCTCTCGTTTATTATCGTTCTTTGACATTGTTTGGCATACTTACGTACTTACTTTGCATTTTCTTTTTACTGTTACTTGTGTGTCAGGAAATCACGAAACATTTATCGGAGCAACTTTAAGTTTTTATGAATCACATGAATTTGTAAACGTTTAAGCCGTCGGGATAGTATGTCAAACAAATAAAACAATCGTAGAAAATCAATCGTGCACCTCATACAATACACTTCCCAAGACGATTCAATTTAATATCAGCATCTGTAAGACCTCACAAGTAGCAATATCACATTGTATCGAAGCAAAATATTCTAAGAGACAACACGTTTCATTGTTGCGAAAAGCAATTTTTCTACCATTCGCCTATTGAATGCGAGCTATCAATACAAGTAGGAAGCTGTCTCACGACTGCCACAATTCAATAAAGACTCTGACAATCCGAATGCAGCTGCAGCATTCCGGTCCAAGACAACGGCGGATATTTTGACCAAACTGTTCTAAGACGAAGCTGCTAGCGGGCATTCCAAACTTTGCAGTTTCAATTATGATCTTTATAATTATGATCGGATACGCATAGAACAGGATGAAAGTCCAATGCCTACTAACACTACCCCTCTTACATAAATTTGAGCCAGAATCATGGTGCCAAAATATCAATCATCATCTGCCTAGCCTTTTCCCAATTATATTGGGGTCGGCTTCCAGTCAAACCGGATGTAGCTGAATACCAGTATTTTACGTGGAGCGGTTGCCTACCAGACCTCCACAACCCATTAAATGGGTAAAACGGTACTCCAAAATACCAATAAAGAATATTAAAAAAACAATACAGATATCAGAAACAAATAGAAAAACGGATATTTTCACACTGGAAAGTAATGAACTATCAACAAACCACTTAGATAGAATATATTTTAACTTACACCGAAGTTTTACACATTCAGTCACAACTCACTGGTCTTTTAGTTACAAGTTTAATATTAATAGCCCTTAACTCTAATTAAACATAGTGTGAAAAGGTAATAATCCCAACACCCTATCATCCTTACACTTCAAAGCGACTCAAAGGCCCGGTGTCTTCTAAGGACCTCGACACCGATAAGCAGCCCCGAATCGGGAAACGGATATCGAATTATTTGCCCATGTCAACGATAAAGGATGACATGGGCACACACCAAATTTCCATCCATTTTGATAAGGGAATTTGTATTTACTTACGATTGGCCTCACAAGTTTTTTAAAGTAGCAAAAAACATTTACAACTTCGATAAATCCTCTCTCTCTCATGTCCAAAAACTTTTTGTGTGATGCCAAGATTACTTTTTCGTTGGTTTTATTTCAAAGAGCCAAAGGTAAATCTATTGTATCATTTCTATTATTTTCTTTCTGAAGTTTTATTACCCCATAAACTTTATCAATGATGGCTCTGAGAATATCTTCAGAACCAATAGGGTTTTGTTGTAAATCAAATTTTACTACTGTTTTATGATTATAACGTTATAATAATTTCTGTCCACTTTATAGCTGTAATTTATGGTTGCTGAAAATAAGTTGGTTTTAATATTATCAAATGATAAAGAGATACGTTTTGATAAACTAAAACCTATCATGAACATGTTGCAGACTTCCTACTTCTTTCATATCTTACTATAATAATTATTATGCCTGTAAAAGTTTGTATGTTTCGTTCGATGTTTGTTACTCAATCACGTCTCAACGGTTGAACGGATGATATTTACACGCTGGTTAAGTTTACTTTTTGTCAGATAACTTTAAATTTTCTAGCCATTACGAAAGTGAAGTTATATCCCAGTTCCTAGTCTGTTATCAGGCTCATAAGAAAAAACTAATCCTCAAACTCAAATATATCCTATCCTCATCAACCATTCCTAACTTGCGCCAGCATCTTCATCCAGTCTCAACCATTTCCCGACTCAATAATTTCCTTTGTGGTGAGTCCTATCGCTCCAGAACTTCATTGATTAAAACCGAGTGTAAATGCCACGGTCCATCGCCTGCCACTGCTAGGCCTTTGTTCATAGTAAGGAACTTTTTCTTTGTACCCCACTGAACAATTGGAAATTGTACAACGCTCCTCGATGACCGAGTGGGCAAACAGATGGCTGAGATTTTATTAAAGTGGTTGGCAAGGTTTTAAAGTGCGGTAGTTATTTTCCTGAATGAAGTGCCAAAGCAGCTTTTGTTACAATTTTCCAAACGTACTTTGTAACTATATTTCATTGTTTGCTCATTACTCCGTCTACCTTGTGGTAGTTAGTCTATATTATCTATACTGATCGATGATTTCATCGTATGACCATTAACTGTCCCTTTTGGATGCCCAATTAGCCTAGCTCTGTTCATTAAATTTGTTGATTGAGTAGTTTTTAATTGAACTATGATTTTTGAATCTATCTGCAAAAATGACTGTCGTATCAAATATCTGAATCATTCCATAGGCAAAATAAAAAACAATTCATCCAATATTAACATACCCAGAATAACAACAAAAGTAAAGTTACGAAAATAAAGCTATACTAGCGACGATATCCAACAGTTGAAAGTTATAAGTGTTCGCACTCAGCTTGAATAAGAATTAGTTTTCTCCTTGTTCCTCCTCCAAGTTTTATGAAGGCTCTCGGGAATAGTTTTTATTAAAAAGGACAAGTATACATGAGCGTATTATAAAACAAAATGGCTCATGTGGGAATGGGAGAACAGGAGGAATGTAGGATGAATGTTTGTTCCAAGGTTCCTTGAAACGAGGCTTCTGGGACGATGTGAAGGATGGTAGGCGTAATGGAGGCCTCAAATGAAATATTTTGTTTCTGATTTATGTAGTGGTAACTTTGGGAAAACTTTATTGGTCGATGTTGGGTTACTTACAAATTGAGCCAATGGCGTTATACGCCGCGCCGCTAAGCAAATATGAAAAACAATAATTAATATGCAATGTATGGTAAAGCACTATTAGATGCAGATATTCCACACAACAAAGACCCTTCCGTCTCCACAACTGCAAAAGAACCGCTATTCCATTCACAAATCGATGAAATACAATCATTCATATCGTTCAATAGCAAACAAACTCAAGCAGACTTTACATTTATCATTTCACACCCAGCGATTGTTCAGTCAATAGAGGGTGTTTAAACTTTCAACTGTATGAATGGAAGCCTACATTATTCACTATTTCGCGAGCACCCCTTGACAGAAGTAACGCAATTTCTGTGCGACATGTTAGCTTTTTTGTTCGGACTGCGTTAGTAACCCCCTGTTGTGAGGACCCCTGTATTTCTTGATAACTTCATTGGGAATGCGAGCAGCGATCTGTGGACGTTGTTCAACAAGAATGGAACATGATTTGCAGTTTTTATTTTGTTAGCTGTTTGTTCTCCGAGATGTTCTAGTTTTTAATTGAATCTTCTTTTGTTTTGTGTGATATCTGTTTTAAAGTTTGCCAACTAGTTTGGCACCTGGGGTTTTTACTCGTTAGGAGGTATATGGTCTTCTAGTTAATAGTTAAGTTATGTGTATCAGTCTTTTTGTCAGTACATCCAACATCCTTTGTTAAAATTCTTGTAAAACTTAATACCAATAGGCTGTAAATAGCCTCGACTATCTTTACTTTATTTTATAATTAAGATAGCAATCATAATATTAAAATGTCTAGTGAAATAATTGGAATGTCACAACAAACTTAACACGAATTTCGATATAAATTGGTCTCATTGGAATTTTAATCCGGAAATTCCAATATTGTGATTGCAGCAGTTTTTGGTAAAAATATTTATCACTGAAGATTGTGAACATCTATCTACAAGACTTTTAGAAAAAAAATTAAGATGCTAAGTGGACCTGGACAATGTCACATTCTATGAGCGATAACAATTGTTGAAGCGTAAGAAAATGTAAGAGATTGACCTCTTGACAAAGTCAATTTACCCTACCTTGTTGCTATTCCACCGATAACTAAGAGTTTTCAAACGTCTTTTACAATACGCACAACAAAGGAGTGGAACTCTCTGACTGCGTCTGTATTTCCGAACGCATACAAACCTAATCTCTTCAAAGTTAAAGTAAACAGGCTTCTTCTGGGTAAGCTCAACTCCATCGTTGACTTTGTCACTGTCACCTCTGACCTAGACTAGAGTCAAGAGCAAACTCGCCAAATCAAATAGACCATTAAAAAGCTTTTTTTTAATATTATTAAGGGTCTCTTTTTGTCCATTTGCAAAGGTAAATTCTTACGAAGAAGAACGGACCAGAAACTCCAGTTACTCTTTTCTATTAAAGTTTTACAATATTTGGTAGGCATCCACTAATGAATAATATTTTAGGACGATGCGCTTATTATAATTATATGTTAATACAGCCACTTTGTCTCTTAGAACCTTTACACTAGTTTCTAAAAGTCATATACCTACACATACTCATATTCATTTTTTAGAGCTCGAGGACAAAAACTCAATACATATTCGAAAAGCCTGCTCTTAAAGCACAGCCGTTCAAAATTCTCTCTAAAGTATTTGCTCTTATATTGCATGAACCGTGCTATGCACATATGCAGGTCGGATGCAGTTTGCTCCCCGGGGTCTAATTTTCGTAACCCTGCTCTGTGGGGATGTGACACGTCGCTATATTGTTTTCATGCAATAAAGTTTGAAGCAAGTATGTCTGACTATCATTTTAGTGTGACTTTTTTTTCAAGCAGTTTAATTTTAAGGATCTCCGATATAGGCAATAGAAGTGGTTTGAAATAAGTTCTACTCATCGGTTTAGAAAACCAATGGAATTAGTGAAGGCTTCCAACTTTATTCAGGTATTTACTCGTTAGTTTTACGAGTAAAGTCTCATTAAAAAGATCATATTCAGTTCACTTGAAGTCATCACTCGTTCCAAGTATTTAGTTATAATCAGTTTAATTTACGAATCTGGTTCAAGAGCGATTTCATGCTGAGATACCTAATGCTACTTCTGAGAAAAGACCCGTTTATTAAAAGTTTTTTAGAAGTTGGTATTTTACATACCTAAAGTCGTTATTCAGAAACATATATCTTTCCATTGTTAGTCACATTGGGTTGTCATTGGGATCAGCTAGGTCAAACAATAATAAATTAAGTAAGGTAATACCTAATGGTCTTGAATTCTTAATCGCTGACCTATAACATTATTTTATTCAAGCCTGTTGAAGCACCCTCATCGATCCTAAGCCTCCGCGCAAACGGGCCACCGACTACAGCCACCGGTGGGTGGCGACAAGCTGTTAGCATGATTTTTAATACGTTTTGTATGGAATCACCGCATACGTGTAGCGAGTGGCGTCCACTGGCGACTCAGTGTCCGAGACATGTCACCGGTGGCGGTCTCTGACCTCCTTCGTTTGTGCGGTACCAAAGGACGTGGCGCGCGATAGCCACCGGGTGGTTGTGGTCGGTGGCCCGTTTGCGCAGAGTCTTAGAGTTTAGACTACAAGAATATTTAAATAGACCACTACAGGTCCAAAAAGCAAAAAAAAAATACACTGCGAAAATAAACAAGACCGAAGTGAAAACTGCTCTAAGTATATCTATAATCGTTTAGACCTACCCTAAAAAAGGGAAGATATCCGTTAATCTACGCTTCGACTAGATGGTTGTCAGTGAATTGGACGCCATTCCCCGAGGCGTACCCCCGAACATATTTCAAGAGCAGGATTAAAACATCTTTATAAAGTGCGAATGCGTACCGTTTGCTCCCGACAGATCGCCTTAAAATTTAAAAGCTTTATGACCCAGAAGTGAGCCGGGAAATCTTTTTAATCCCACATACGAGCCATTTAGCAGGTCCGCGTTAGTTACAGATGTTTTTAATTTTATAATTTATTGCTTTTTTAAGGCGACGAATTTGTTCGTTGTTTTGATAAGTAAGTGATGATGAATGGATTTTGTGATCGTAATAAAGTTGTTTGTTAATCCTTATTTAATAAAAATCTCCCTTAATGACCTTTGATTAACTCGCAAAGAAGGAAATGTGTTCATGTTAATAGAATATAATACATGTAATAATTATGTATATCTTCGTATTTAACTTAAAACTAGATAAGTTTAATTTAAAGTATTTTTTTTACAACTTCCTTATGCATGCGGTGTTTACCTATAAGTGATTGTTGCACTGGTATATAATAATTTATTATATGATATTTTTAACATAAAACCAGTGTGAACAATTGTCGGTGAACCAAAAAAATTAAATAAATAAAAATGCTTGGCGCAAATAAACTCTTTTTCTTTCTTTCTTTCCATATTAAAAAAGGTAATCTTGAAAAATATTGATCCAGTTATGAAACTTCTTTCACTAAAATAAAGCTACACGATTATTAACTGCTATAACCAAAGCAGTTAGTACTCATGTTACTTTTTTGTATTATTATTGACGGGCTCGCGTTTAACCATAATCTCACCCCATCAGGTTAATCAGGTGAGATTATGGTTAAAGCGATGATAGAGCGCGCTTGCCTAGAAGTAACCTGCAGTGCGATTCTGTATACTGAAGTGAGCTGTCAATCCATGTAATCAAGATGGATTGACAGCTCACTTCGTGATCACTTCACCCAAGCCACTTCACTTCGACATGTACTTACAGAATCGACCGGCAGAATTGACCCGGCATTTCACTCTTGACTTTAAGATACCAGGTTGTAGCGAACAAGAAACACAGACTCCGGCAGGCATTTTGGGCACTTTTTTCAAGTAACAAACGTACAAAACAGTTTTAATATCTAGATTTATCATATAAGAGTTCCAATTCAATATATTTAAATATAATAGAGCCTGTGAATGTTTTCATTTAAATAAATACTTTGGCATTATTTTGTCCCGTCTTCCTTTTGACTTTAACATTTTCCATTCGGTTTCAAGCATTATTCAGCGTCAGTATACTGACATAGTCGCGGGTGCAACCAAGTACGTAATCCTATAGCTTTATCTTCAGAAGTTTCACGGAGCTTTATTTATGAATCAAACTTCTTTGAAATCAAGTCTGCCCGGTTTAGTTTTTTTACAATCTTAATTTATGACTTTTTGAAACACCGGCCTTGTTATTTTTTTGTTTTCAAGATCATCAATTTGGAAGACGAAGTAAAGCGGGTTTTATGAACACAGCAGGAATTAGGAAGGTTGGAGGAAAGCCCACCACACTATTTCCAAATCCAGGAAGCCAGAATCAACAGAGGCCACCTCCAGAAAACGCCGAGACAATGAAGCTCGCCGAGCCCCGGAGAAACGATTCGACGTCTTGAAGCGTCCACTACAAAAACAAAAAAAAAAGAGAAACTGTAAGAGAATATTAACTAAGTTTCTTACACCTTCCCTATTCATAGAAAGAAAAGATTCTTCCCTTTATATAAGCAGGACACAGAACAGAGCTAGTACTAAAGCTTCAGAATAGGTAAATATTGAAGAGATCCTCTTTCATTGGGACCGCGTTAGAAGTAAATGTTTTTTTTTTTTTTGTTCAAAGCACTCATTCCAATTTTATAAGATTGATACAAAGGTAGTTTTGAGAGGCTGCTAAATGCCAATAGGGGTTTTTATAACAATGCAAAAAGTAATGTTACAGGCTGAATACTCATCATCATCACCATCATATCAGCCTAAAGACGTCCACTGCTTGACATAGGCCTCCACCAAGTGTCGCCACAACAACTGGCCCTGTGCGTCTCGCATCCATCGTCTACCCGCGACCCTCACCAGGTCACCAGTCCGCCTTGTGGGAGGCTTTCCAACGCTACGTTTTCCGGTACGCGGTCGCCACTCCAGAACTTTTCGGCCCCATCGACCATCTGTTCTGCGAGCAATGTGCCCTACCCACTGCCACTTCAGTTTGGCGATCCTTGGGGCTATGTCAATCCTATATTTACTAAATTGCGAGTAAGCCTGTTATAGATTCCCACCAGTTTATAAATAGAAATGGCTTTTCCAGTCATAGAACCCGCTTATTATAAAACATAAACACTAATACAGGTAATATTAATTTTACGACACCCATTCAAATAACAAGCCTGAGCTGTTGACGAAAAGATAAAGTACCTTAATTTTAGTATAAAATTAGTGCGGCAAAGCCAAGGGGCATTAACAGTGCAATAACAATAAATCTCAGCTGATTCGTCGTAAAAAGTTATATCTATTCCGAATATCAAACGAATTCACGCTTCGTAGAAGTACTAAATACTTTACATTCTTTTCTTTTAAAAGATCAACGGAACTAGGAACTGTTACTTTTATGCGCATTTTTGTTGCTACATTATAAGTAACAGTAGATTTATTAATAGGTAAGTAGAATAAAACATAAGAAAATCTACGAGCCGTTGCATGCGTTAATTACTTCAATTTCAGAATCCGGCTTCAGTCCATCAGATATTGGTGGATGTAGTTGTGATTTGTAGTAGAAGACGATATGAGTCAAAATTAAAAAGCAGACTTTTGCACCCTCAATGAGTAGGTACATTGCATAATATTTTTTGACACATTTAACTTCAAATATAATATTAATATTTGTCTTTACTAAAATAATTACTTTGTGTGAACACATACTTTTTCTTCATTCTTTCTTTTTTGGGGTTCCGAATATCCGTAAGAACCGGAACACTTATAGGGTCACTGGGGTGTCTGTCTGCCCGTCTGTCACAGCCAATTTTCTCCGAATCTACTGGTCAAATTCTGTTGAAATTTAGTACACATATTAAATTCTGTTACTCAAACACAGACGCGTTAAGTACGTAATTTTTTTTTCATAATTTTAAATAAATTGTTTTGAAGTTATTCAAGAAATTAGACGAAAAATTACCCCCTTATCTCCAAAACTACTGAACCTAACATTTTGAATAAAAATACAGATCTTTACCTATAAATTCACAGGAAAACCTGCAAGAAATCTAAATTGTTACCTTAACATGTTTCAAAAAAGAAATTCGTTCGGAACCATTTGCATGCGAGTCCGACTTGTACTTGGCTGGTTTTTTCTTGCTTACATGCCAACCAAACTCCCACAAGGAAATAGCCATAAAGTACCTATTGTTTTTGATGTTGCAACTTGCAACTAAATATCGATAGCGATTTTTCTTTTCAACCAAAATTTGTAACTTTCGACCCATACTCTAACGTTCACAAAAACAAAAGCCTGCTCACAAACCATCAAGATAAACCAAACGACCCCTTTGGAACCAAACATTAAAATAAGACATTATTCCACTAAACTAATTTAGCATCCCCGGTGACCATTCCCGTGTTAATTAGACATAAGCTGTATACACTAGTAATTAATAACTCGTGATAAAGCACGACACTGTGTTAGGTAAAAACTGTAGCGTTTCGCATGACTTGAGGTGTGAGTAATATAATAACCCTATTTAAAGTAAGGTTGGCACTTTAGGCAGTTAATCAAACTAGCTATCTTCTGCGTCAAAAGATGATTTGAAAGATTGCATGTTTTACTGTTTTTTTTGTTATTCTGTTTTTTTTGTAATATTTCGTCATCTGTCTTTCCAGTTTTTTCAGTCTTAATTTATTCTATCTAGCTTATGATTTACACCGATGCACCTTTCCTTTGTCTCAAAAAAATATTTTTATTTTTCCCATTTTTCAATTCTAAGCTGATGCACCTAAATACCAGTAAACATAGCTTTTTAATATGTTTTGTAGGTTAGAACCATAAACTAGATTTATATATATTACGTACAGGTAACCTAAAGTAACTACTAAATACTAATAAACACCTAGACTTATACAAACACGTATAAAAACAAATTAAATCTAAGAACCCTGAAATCTAAAGAGAACATTCTACTGTTTTCCACACACATAAATAATTAATTTGACTGCCAATATCCATTAAACGAGAATTCATAACATAATTAATTGTTACATAAAAAAAAAAGTCTGTATATAAATTAATAAGTCCATAAAATGTCTTTAAGTATAAACAGCAGGTACCTAAATGCGAGTCATGCTTAGTTATACCTGTACCGCTTCTAAATCGTTTCCTCGTGAAATTCCTGGACTTCAATCAACGTCCGAAATGACGTTTTATTTAGAACGAAATGTAGTTGTCAGATTTTAAACATGTGTTATTTAAAATGTTATGTTATGCCAAAGCAGCAAAGGTCATGCTTATCCATTTTGTACACGACAGACAATATTAAAGGCGAGGTCATTCGGAAAAAAAAGTTTTTATTTATTTAAAAAAATGCCATCATTTTGAGGCTTATAAGTTGATCTTCGGAAAACTTGGCTTTCCTTTTATAATAACCTTATGAAAATTTAATTTGAATTACTTGTCAACTTGTCAGTAAAATTAATTAAAATAACAAATCATATTTATCTTATTTAAACATTAAATAACTTTACTTATTTTTGAGTAAACCGTTAAATAGATTAATGTATTATAACTATTAATCATAATTATTAAATTTATACATATTGCACTTAAATGAAAGATTTCATTGCGTACCTCTTTCTTTTCTCACTGTCAATAAAATTACGCAATCCAAATTACAGTGGCAACATTAACTAATTCGGAATTGTTTCAGTCACTGTGTCATCTTTAATATTTTGTAGTGACAGCCCTAACTACTATATAATAAAGACACCCTAAGTAATTGCTGCGGAGTGCGTATAATTGCAGTAAAGTATTTATTGACACGTCATAACACCATTTAATTTTTAAATTGAGTTTAATGGTCTAGTGTGTGGGAGCCTTTTGTTGATATTGATCTGATATGAAGTGACGTTAATTGTTAAATGAATGGTGGTAGGTATGAAAGTTGTAGAGATATTGTTGTGTACAGTCAACAAAGCTATTTGGTATGCAGGCAGCTAATTTGCAACTACTTTTAAACAATGTTGTGAGTGTACTGAGTAGACAATTATTGTACGCCACACTCGTAAGCATGTCAATAAGCTTCAAAAGTTATAATGCACACATTAGTAATAAATATTGGCAGTGCAGTTGAAATAATATATTTTGCCTGTATACCTTTGTTGACTGTACATAAAGTTTTAGACAGTCAGTATTTCTAAGGGGTATCGACGTGATGCCCAGTAATTGAATTGTGGAGGTCAGATCGGCAGCTTCATGTAAAATACTGGTGCCCAGCTGCATCTCGCTAGACTGGAATCCAACCCCAAAATAGAAACTATGTTGGCTTAATAAAAGGATCGGTGGATGTCGATTAGGTAGACAACGCCCCTTAGATATATTATAATCTATCTATCTTCTATATAAATAAAAATGGATCGTCAAAATGTATGAACATGTGTATAAATTGAGAACGACCTGAACGATTTTAATAATTATTTTTTGTTGTGTTTATAATTGTCAGGGCGAGGTTTGTATGAAAGAAAATATTGAAAAAAAATACATCCGGGTGAATTTTATTGCTTAAGAATTACCAAGGTATATAATAAAATTTATGAAAAATGTTCATGTTTATCTAATGATCACGAATATCCATAAGTTATACATACAATTACTTCTACATTTTTTATATAGTTATGATGTAAGTTTACGTACATAAATGTCGCAGGTAATTTTTTAGCCTTCCGGAAGCTATGCTACTCTTTGACTTACTTAATCAAATGTTAATTATAAACTTAATGAATTACAAACGACATAAACAATAAACATTTATTATTACTCGTGTCAAAGCTACTTTAAAAAAAGTAAGAAATACTTAGGTACTTACACCTGTTGATTGCATTGTACTTATTGGTAATATGTTTTTGTTACCATTGCCTTAGTTATAACGACCGCTTTTTTTTTTTTTGAATAAATAACTTAATTAACTTTTTTTTAGAATGGCATACCTTCTAATTTAGATTACTATCTTATCCAGGAAAAACAGCTTCGATTGAAATGTTTATCGCCTGAAGTATCAATTTTAATTTTATTTTTTTTATTAGGATGCAGCTGGATCTAGGCAAGTAATTTTGGACCGAAAATTCGCATGTATGTAGAGGAAACATCTCACTTCAAATTACAGATTAGTTTCAAACAGTTATCTATTATTAGGGTTTACATACTTCAGAGTTATTGTCGATTTAAGTTATGTTATGTAGGTATGCACTACACTATTAAAGGCTCATACTATATGTTATAATATAATATACAGGGTGAGTTTTTAAAGTGTGCGTGGATGGCCAAATCCGAAACTACAAGGAATATCGAAAAACACCGAAAGGAGTCTCGCACCCGATTTTGATGAAAACTAAAACTGCATTATTGGATTTATGAAAAAATTAAATATAATGCTAATAAGGATCAGATTCCGGAAAGTAATTAAAACTTCCCAGAACTTGATCCTTATTAGCGCCACTTTCGGATGGTTTGTTATTTTTTTCAAAACCAACCCGTTCGATTCCTGACAAGGAAAACAATTTTTCATAAATCACATTCTTAATAACTTCTTACTAAAAGGGACACTGTTCAGAGCATGAGCCACATGTTACAGTGCCCCAAGTGCCGATACACCTGTTGTTTGGGGGATTTAATGAATGCCAACAATGCAGCAATTAACGTAGTTACCTACTGGGTCCAAACGATCTAAGGAGTTGACCATCAACTCGAAAAGGAGAAAAACAGCAAAGTATTCAATCAGTAAATGCTGAAAACTGGCCCTTCCAAAAGACTATCGCCAGCTGCTGACCACCGTCGGCGGACAAACCCAAATACGCAAGCAGACCACCCTGTAGCCCGGGCCTGCAGTTGGGCGACCGTGGTATAGAGAATACAATTAGGAACGGTAAACGGGTATAAAAGCTCAAATGAGCGACGGATGACCGAAAGGCTACTGACATTATAAATTATCGTAAATAAACTTATCTGTCCGTCAATCAAATAGTTTTATGGTCCTGAAGAACTAAGATAGTTTTGGAGGTGGCATCTTCTATTAAAGTTAAGGAGCGTTAAAGTTTAGCACTGTGTAATTATAAATGAAGTAGTTATTATTTTACCTACGTTAACGAGGCTTCGCGAGTACTTTACCTATGTTATCTAACATAAAATATATCTATTTTCCACAAAGGGTTAGGCAGTCTCATAGGTATACCCCAGACTTCGCCATTTTGATTTAAGTCGCATATAGGTATTAGAGGCGAATCAGGCACATATTAAGATTCCTAACACTCCTGACCTATGTACAACATTACAGTAAAAAACAACATATTAAAGAAAATTAGAAATAACTTAAAGGAAGGCTTTATTATCCAACGTCCTTTAACAGGAAACAAAAGTGCCACATCCAAAAAATACAACTCTTTCATTCAACACCGACCAATTCCAAAAATTCTATCATCTATCGTTTAATTCACTATTTAAACATTACCCATCTCTTTCTTCCAACAAGCAAGCAAATGAGACAGCAATACAAATAATTCAAACTACAGAACAATCAAGATGGCGGCTCCCACGACAATTACAACGGTGTCAAAACGGAAGCGGAACCCGATAGCAAAGGGGAAATGGACGGAACCCTGGATTTATGTGTTTGTTGCAATAGCCACGTCAGTTCAGGGGTAAACAACTTTATTTATTGTTGTAGTTATTTTATTGGGCTATGAAATTGGTGGCATATTGGTGTTTCCCGTGAGTTGGGCGTTTTGTTTATGGTCACGTCAGCAAGTTTCTACCTATGTTACTAAGTGGCTAGAACCTACACTTTTAATAGATTTTCCATAACACGTTTGCACGTCTGCTATCCCCGAGGCGTAAGGCAGAGTTGAACCATAGATAGAAATCCTACATTTCACCAGTTATGATTGACAGTTTAAGTCGTATATTAAAACGTTTTATCCCGTTCCCGTAGAAATTTCTCTTTCCAGTATAGCCTATAGAGCCTCTCTCATGAATGTGGCTATTATATACTAAAATATTTTTCCAAATCCGACTGGTAGTTCCAGAGATTAGCGCGTTCAAAGAAACAAAAAACCTCTTCAGCTTTATTATATTAGTATAAATGTATTTAGGGCGAGTCTTTGGCCAGCCTTCGTGTTATTACTGAGAAATGCCAGACTCGAGAATCGATCAGAACATCTCATGTTAAGCAGTAACCTACTGCGCTTGCAATCACTTCATCAACGAGGTAGTTTTCTAAAAAAGAAATGTTGACAAAATCTTTCAAGTTTACCATACTTATTTCACTTAGATACATAATTCTATCTCACCAAGAAAATAAGCAATACAATCCTATCCGACAGACCCACATTCAAATGTGGCAAAGATTTACGGGAAAAGTGAATTGACCTCTCTCAGCAGAAGTGGGATAATCTGGAAAATATGAGGGTCAGGTCTATCAGCCCGCGGCTGTCCCGAACTCCCGACAAATAGCTGGATTATGCTAAACTAAAGCGCTGCAGCGACGATACGGTTAGAATCTCTAAAGAAGGTCTAAAGATATGAAATGGGACTATTTGTTCCGATAATAGATATTGAAAAGATATTTTTAGGGAATTTATATTAGTAAGCGGATTTAGTCTAGTCTTCTTTGGCAATCGAAAACGATATCATAATACCATTGGATATATCAATTTGTAATGAAATTATTGGGTACGATGAATCGTTTAAATAAGTAGATACATACAAATATGTAAAATACCAGATTTCGCTGTTAAAATCTTATTATCTTAAATAAACAATTTCTCAAACTTTCTCGGAAGCTCAAAAATAGAGGAGCAAGACGAAAACAAAGTTTCAGCAAAGAACTACTGAAGCAGCATTATCATCTGAAAGAATTCAAAGAAAATTCCTTTAAAGCAAGAAATGGAAAATCTTTGACAGCACATCTTATTTTTTCCCGCGGTTGCTTTGCTTTCAGTTGTGCGTTTAAATTCACGTTACCCACAGAAATCCATTAAACTAATGTTCAAACAAACACACATGAACACAGATTTATCGAACACTTCACACACTCACTTTGATCGATTAGAGGATATTCGTTCCTCGTTAGACCCATTCCGACCAACATAACGATCTCGGAGATAGAAATAGTGCACAAACACATCCCAACATATTGGTAGCGGAGAAAACACGTGCTATTTCTCTCCCTGAATACTTACGACATGGCGACAAGATAACTACCTGGTATTATCACCTTATTCCAAGACTGGAGGTAGTAAAATGGACCATTTTATAACTCTGCGTTCGGAGTTCGCAAACTACCGAGATACTTGTTGGAACGCGAAATGTAGGTGGCAAATTTATATACTTCCTATGTTATGTTATTTTATCGACAGTTGAATCTTCTGCTCGGTACTGAATTACTGAACGAATTGGTTCTAAACTAGTACCTAAGGTGCTCTCGTCCCGTAAATTAGATGTTATCGTGTGTTTCAAGACTTTGCATCTACTTCTCGGAAATAAAGTGACACGTTCTAGGTAGGTACTTGATTTTGCAAGTTCAAGCATATTTTTGTAGACGTTACCGTAAAACTCGATTTAAATTACTATGTCGTGTTGTGTTGTGGCGCAGGATACACCAATCAAACACAATGACATTGAAAATCCGGATTAACCTAATCAACAAACAGAAGATAAAGTTGTTGTTGTGAATGACCCAAAAAATAACTTAGTGGCAGACGAAGAAAAAAAAATCACAAACAAATTGTCTTCTAAAAAAAAAACACATGTTGTTGATGATACACAAACCAAATGCTGGCAGTCGACACTTCTGAAAAACAAATAAACAAAAGAGTAGCAATAATTTACTCGGTGTTGTGACATTCAGATAAGGAGTCCCTCAGTGCACTGTTTATTGTAAGACAAGTCCACAAGGCACAAGTTGCAGCTGAAACAATAATCAAGCTTGTTCTGAAACAGCTAGGATTAATATCTTCAAGATTTATTCGAGAAAAGTTGATATAAAATGAGATTATCTAAAAGCCATTTCAGCGCGAATAAAAATATAGAATAAATGAGAAGAGAAATAGGAAATGAGACTGACTTGCTGACCCCCGATTTCTGAATTAAGAATTTGAAGTTCATTATTAAATACTTTAGCCAGACAACCTGTCAAACGTTGACATTAATGTAGGATTTGACACGTTTTAAACACCAAATACTCAATTCAGGAACCAGCCCATAGTTATTTTATATTCAACTAGCTTTTGCCCGCGACTCGAATCCGCTTTATTATATTATATTATACTCTTCAGCTTTATTATATTATGTATTTTATAATTATATTGTTTATGGTATAAATTAAATCAAACGTTCACTCGAACAGGAAAAAAAAGAAATATTTAATAAGTATTTTTATTTCTTTTTTTCTATTTCCATATTCTTGAGTACCAATTACAAATGAGGAAACTACACGTATGATAAGACTCATATTATTAAAATGCCTACTGTACCCAAGCAGGATATTACGTTTTTAATACCCATTTTCATTGTACCTGCATTTAAATTTTACCATGCAAACTGTCAAATCGCGTTCACATTCCACACAAGGTTGACACATGTCATAAATCTTAGGGATTCGCAAGACATTTATAACGAAAAGTGAAATAACTTTAACGACCCTAAAAGTAACGTTTACTACGCTCTTCTCCCATCCAACTACGAAAAGTCTATAAAGTCGTACAGAAATGTCCCATAAACCTCGTTTGGCCGATTTTAGGAACAGATAGAGAGGCACCGTTGACTCAGTAACCTAATTCCGGCCGGGAATGGCGGAAACAATGTTTGGATGAATAGAAATCAAATTAAGTATGTCGTGTTTCTGTGTAATCTAATCTGAAGCGCTTCGGAGCTTTTAGATTAATTAGAAAATAAATACAAACAGTATGGATGTAGGTTAACGAGAAATGTTGACAAGAATTTAAGGGATGATTGTTTATACAGAAAAGCGTACGCAGCAGTATCATCGATAAATCGATTTTATTGACTGTTTGTGTCCCCAAATGTGAACCAATAATTCACAACAACCTATAACCATTACCGGAGATCATAAAAAAAACAACTATTTCCAAAGAAGATCAAATAAAAATCGATCCCCAAAACTACATACATAATTATTTCCCAACGTTTTGATGTCCCTACCTACCGCACATAATAACAGCCAAATAAATATCCCGATAGACATAAAGCTTCCTCCATCACGTATAGCAAGAAATCGAGGAAACAGCAACAAATGGAAATAGTATCGGAAACCGTAACGTCGGCGCAGACGGGTTTAGTGGTCGCCAGCTGCGCGTACGCTGACAGACAGATCGACTGACGACAACGCATGTGCTAGAAGCGCGGAATAAGAAGATGCAGAAGACCCGCTGACTGTGGCACGATAAAAAACTGTTCACATTTAATCGCAAGGATCTAAAGGCTGGAGATAAATAAACGCAAGCCAGCTGCCTGTGCGCAGCATATCTTTCTAAAGTTAAAACACAACACAGACTATTCCGCCGTCCTTAAAACAGTTGCTTTAGTAAAAAAACGAGTTAATCTCAACATATCTGTATCTCAATATATCGGTTACTAGCCCCCAAGTTACTGGGAAGATTTTATAGACTCGCTACAAATTAAACGCAAATCAAGTTATGCGATTGGCTTAATGGCTATCGAAAATTCAGTCAACCATTCGAATCAGTTCCTGCGTTGTCGAATTTTGCCAAAATTTGTCACCGAAACTGGCCCTTACCATCCAGTTTGGTTTCTGTTGTCCATGTAGCTTTAGAACCTTTTACACAGTTCGACCTAAAAACACAAATAGCAAACATTCAAAGTAACCTTTGCGGATTCCCTCAAAGGACATCAAAAGTTATTGTTTATTTCATCGCCCTCGTTCGTGCTTGAAATGGTTGTAGCTTCAAAACCATTTTCTGCTATGTCTGTTTTGTATGCTTTTTTCCTGCTCTCGTGAGTTTTCCTCTAGATAAAGTGACGATATCTATGTTCAAATTTTTGGTACTGACCACGTGACATTTCAGTTGCATAGTATATTATGTCAATCCCGTATTTTTTTACTTTCGGCATCGCTAATAAAATTTGATCCCATCAAACAAACAAACAAAAAGACGAGAGATGTAACTGTATACCCGGTTCTCTCGATGTTCCTTAAATCATAGGACCTCTCATGGAACTGAAGGCAGTTGTTTTTAGTTTTTTTTTATATTCTTAGCCACTCAATAGGGCGATTTGTCAAGTTTTTACCCAACAACTTGCCTTGTAAACACTGCCATGAGTCTAGATAGAAGGCCACGTTTTAGTCCTCTTACCCTCTCTCTTTTCGCACTACTTTGAACGTAAAGTACGTAACAGAACGTACCTTCTGCATCTATTTTGTATCTAGTCGCAATATAAAGGTAAGCTCTAGTCAAAGCTGTGACAATTAGGACCTCATACGGCGTAATAAACACTTTACTTAGACGCAAGATGAAGCTCAAACTACTTTGTAGTTTTCTATAGTAAACTTCCTGCTGTGCTCATTTATAAGCGCATTTTAAGACTAGTTGAGTTTTGGAAGATTTCATTCTAACGGATCGCAATAGAAATTATACAAGGAAAGATTAAGAGAAACAAACTTACTAAATTACCTATTATTAGGTGTTAATTTAGTGAAAAAACCTGAGAGGTGTCAAGGGACACCCGGATGGAACGAAGTTCCAAATAAATATCATTTATCATTTAATATCTAAACTACTCATCGGATTACCAACTCTTCTGCAGATTGAAAGCTTCAGTATCGCTGTGTCATAATAACTCATAGCACTCATTCTCGTAGCCTACTTGTTATCCTTGAAAAAAACACCATCCCTGTTCTGTTTCTTGATAGAGAAGTGAAACCGCATGAAATAGCTAGTATTTAATCAATTAAAAAAGTATTTCACAAGTAAAAAAATATAAAAGTTTTAAAATATTTGTATTGTTTTCAGCTTCAATTTGTTGCGTTCGAACGATCGCAAATTAAGTCTTACGCTAAATAACTGATACGTTTCATAGTTTTAAAACTGTTTGTTCATAAAATAGGGCAGATATCATGCAAAAATTTTTTTTTATTCGAATGTTTCGTTTGTAGTATTTGAAATTAATACCAACTTTCTATTCTGGATAGTGTGTACCTGAGAAGTTTTTGGGTACCTACTTACAATGACATATAAGTTACGAGACTCCTTTTTTCGAAATAGTCAATTCTAATAATTATTATAAACGGTAAAATTCTTTGTTCCGTTCTACTGTAGATACAGATCCGATTAAGAAAACTCATTCATGAAGAGGCTGTTTTTTGCCTTCGAAAAATCATCATATTTCAATAAAATCTTCTAGGATAGAATAAAAGGAGCTGAGCCGTGGGAAAAGTTAGTGTCTAATCAATTACTTTTATCAAAATATTTGTATCTTATATTTTGGCGCTTTATTTCGAAATTAAAACCACATTCTTCTTCGAAATTCAAACATAAAAGAAACAAAAGACAATCAAAAAAGTGTCGTTACAACTTTTCGTATGATTTTTTTCCGTCTAGCCCCCTTTCACAACGCGCGATAAGAAACTTCGTTCCAATATGAAAGTACTTGCCCAATAACATCTTTACAGACCAGACCCATTAAAAGCATCTTAGTTAATTAGTTAGTTTGCCTCGCCCTATGGGTTTCCCTTATAATGATAATAATAGATCCTTAATTTCAGGCAACTAATGCCCATAAAACACTTTCTACTTACAGGCATATATCAAAAACAAACAGACATATATCAATTCATGATGTTATTTCGCTCACAAGTTCGAATCTCAAGTTACACAAATTGAGCATCGCACAGCCAATAAATTAATTCAAATAGCCTCGATTGCCGCAAAGCATATCACGCTCGTTGGTCACAAGTGACAGGCTGATGGAAACGTCGGCTGCCTCGGGTCGTTGAGCTAGCAACAGTGCTGCGGTTCAGCTAAACGATGCTGATTCATGCGTCTTGTGTTCATGGATGAATGTCCTTTGGAGAGACGAGAGGTCAAATCGGTTATTTATGTATCTAGCTTCTGCCCGCGACTTCGTATGCGCATTTCCCGTTCCCGTATAGCTGATAGTCTTTCTCATGAATGTGGCTATCATATACCAAAAAAAAAAAAACAAATCCGACTGGTTACTGAGATTAGAGCGTTCAAACAAACAAACAAACTTTATTAGTATAGATAGATAGTATATAACTGCTCCGTTGGTCTCGCGGTCGCAAGCGCGACTACCGAGCGTAGAGTCCTGGGTTCGATTCCCAGGTCGGGCAAAAAGTCTCATTGGGTTTCCAATGGGAATTTCTTAGTGACAGCCCGGAATTTGGAAGTTGGTAGTGTGACACCCTCGTGCCTTGGAAAGCACGTTAAGCCGTTGATCCTGCACCAGATCTCTCTCCGATCGTGTCGGGTTGCCGTCCCATTGGAATATGAGAGTGATGGAAGAGGGAGTGCACCTGTGTTTGCGCACACACTTGTGCACTTAATATGTCTTGCGGCGATGGCTAGTCTCGGTTGAGATTGGCCGCCATGGCCGAAATCGATCAGATATGAAGTTCATGTCTATAATTTGAAGATGTTTTTTGGTCAATCGAACATAAGCCGGTGAACAGATTTGGGTGAATTTTGGCACACTAATTAAACATGTTCTAGCTATTTTAAATCATAGTCCACATTTATTAAATGATAAATTGTTTTTATTTTGTAAGTAGGTTAAACATAACACTTTTACACGACAATATGTTTTGGTCATTTTTAAACTAGATGAGGCCGGTGTTTCCTAGCTGACTACCCTGAGAAGAAACACCTAAACAAACTCAGAGGTCAAAGTCTCTTTTAAAGTCCATACAATCGTACTGGTCAAATCATATGAGAACCATGTAGGTTAAGTGGTGTTTTGAGAAAAGTACCACACAGATTTGAGTGGAGCTGTCCAGACAGTGCAAGCATTTGTCAGTTATCGTGTAGCTCAAACTTAGTTCTTTAAGGAGCTCAACGATTTGACGAACAATACCAAAGGATACGGAAAACCGCATTTGGGTAGGCCGCATAAAGAATTCATACTGCCAGACTAACATTGAATGAACCCCTAATATTGCGATCTACGATAGTATCAGGTTGTTAAATGACGAAAACATACCACTTTAATGTGAGTAAAACTCCAAGCAATGTCTAGTCTAGCCAGAATCACATTAACTCAAAACAGGAACGAAAAAAGAATTACCTCTGAAAAATTACACTCACAAACTTCTCCCAAGAGTATACAAACTATGACCAGAATGTTAACTCCTAACGATTTTTAAAGAAGTTCGCAACGTTTTTCTCATGTTCTTGTTTGATCTCATGTAAAATTCCCTGCAACTTTCGAAACTAAAGCTCGCTGGAAACTCCGCTCCTATTAATCATCGGCGAATGAACTGCAGTGCGCGAGCCGTTGATAATCTAATAAATTATCTAGGATACGGAAAACCGCAACTTCGAACGACCAGTTACTGAACCCAACAAGCTCACAATATACACGCTATTCTCGTCCTTACGTCCCATTTCATACGGAACATTATTGCCTCCGCTACACTTACTTTATGATCACAACAATGTTATAACATGTACTTAATTGAATTTACAGTATACGATCAGGCTTCAGATATTTTTTAAAGCCAACAACTTTTTTCTTGTCTTTCCTCCTTAAATAGCTGCGCTGTTTTTACCTCGTTAAGGCAAGTTTTCTAGTGATATGAAAGCCTTTATTTTACAGAATAAGGCATGAATAAGTTTTCAATTTTATGATGTTAACTTAAGCATGAACATAGTATCACGATCGTGCTATCCTTAGCAAAGATGGCCGATGCTGCATTCAAGTAGTAAACATTATGAATAGGTGTCTTATTCATGAATATTACAAAAGTTTGAAAGTTAACTTCAATCATGAAAACGGAAGACTAGGATGGTCATAAACTCCTAATACGTCTATATCTAATATATAGATATACATAGATATAAAAGCGTACCCACCAGGTAATAATTTTACATCAAGCCCTATTATCCTGACTCCCTATACAAACCTTTTGTGCTACAATGAGAACAGCACGGATGTATTCACGACTCCCACATAAATAACACCGGTTACCGGCTCATAGTAATAAACGCTCTCTTTACGAATGCTCAGGCTACAGCCAGGGTGATGAGCTTGCGCTGGGACTGAGGCGGAGGTGAGGTATACTTGGGATACTGCGATTTGCGTCCATATTGAAGTGACTATGCGTTACAAAAAAAACCGCTCAGATACAAAGAAAACCTTTTGACTAACTTTATGAGATAACGAAAAACTGAATAATTTATGGTTATCAATGTCCAGTACATTGTCCAGTGTTGTGACAACTATTTGAATATTGGCCTAGGGTTGTTTGATCGCCAAAGTACTGTCAGTACGATCCGCGTCAAAGAGTTCTTCCTGACATTAAAAAGTAAAAACTGACAATTTACGACTTGAGCGGTATTTGCATAGCTAAACGTGGCAGAGTGGCCTCGCCACCAAGCAATCGTCTATTGTTTTACCCTGAGGGTACACGAGTAGCCTCTATTGCCCGATACAAAAGTTCGCGATGCATTGATTGATGGCATTCTGTCAGCGTCAGCGTGGATTGACAAAACGTCAAAAATGTATGGGATTGACAAACGCTTATGAAATTTCACTTGATCAATCCTTTATATTTTGGCATTTGACAATCGCATTCGCTTACTGTGCCTTACTAGAGCCTTTAATCGCGGCCACCACCGCGCCCGCTCCCTCCCTAGTCTCCGCCCGTCCACTCTGGACGAGGCATCAAGTTTCTGGGAGCAGGCGCGTGATCGTCGGTAGGTGCGTGTCTGTACTTTATAGAGGATGGGATTCTTTCCTCCTTTGCTGAAAGAGTTATGTTTATTCGTTTTGATTGTAATTCGAAAAGAGTTTTAGTTAAAAGTTCGGTAGGATCTCTGGCTTTTTCTTCCGCTTTAGATGGTTGTTCGAAGCTTTTCAGCTTTGTAACTGCTTTTTGTATTCAGATATAACGGCCCCTGAAAAATTTATTGAAATAATTCAATAAGCTTCGACAATCTGACAAAATATTAAGAAACATTCCGAAAGCTTTATTTTCAACTTTCCCATAGTAAAAACTCTTTCCCCACACATTAACATTGACTAACCATGATCACGCTGCGCCATGGCTGCGCCTGACTCCACGATAAACATCAAACTATCCATAAATATCCCCATAGAAGTCAAAAAGAGCACGTTCAAATAAAAAGTAACATGTCAGACATCCGCTCACTAATAAGCATACGACCATTTCTGATTTGTTATTATAAAACAAACACATATGCAAATAAGAAGTTTACCACCCGTTGAGCTTTGGCACCACACGGGGCCTTCTTACACGTTCCAATCCTCAAACCAGCCCAATCTATATTGAATTCTACTTTCACTCTTCTAAAGTTGAGTATCCTTTGGTGTTTCATTGTGCTTCTCAAGGTTAAGTTCGTGTAACAAGTCCAGAATGTATGTAGAAGATCTGACGGCATGCGGGCTGGATGCATATATCAATTTCTTGCGGTAGATGATAAATTAACCGAGATATGGTATGCGCCAGCGTGGAGTAAGTAACCATATCTCTTATGAGTAACGACTTGTAAATCTAGTCTGCGTTTATTTTGTAAGTGATAACTGGCTATTGTTTTTGTGTTCTTATCTTTAGTTTGTAAAGAAGGAATGACAGAGAATTAATGTTCTTATGATTGCAACAGCTTGAAAATGTTTTGTTTGGATAATTGATTTTTTGTTTTGGTTTTTGCGTACCGTTTCTTTTATCGTGTACTTCTTCATAAGGAGAGTATTCTAGCTAATCATCAGCAGTGAATAGAAATGCGACTAGATTACTATCTAAGAAAGAATATTCAAGAGTTCGTATACAATTTGTAGTACCTGGAATCTGAAAGTTTGTTAAAAAGTTTAACCTATTTTCACTCAAAAATATTGTTCCTAAGGCTTGGTTCCGCGTTCCACGGAGAAAAACAGGGTTGGACGACTTTCCTCCATACATAAAACTGAACTAACTTCATTATTACATTACCGTGATTATTCGCATAAATTCCATCAGGCTGCCCCACTTTTTAACTTTTTATAGAATGGCTGTCGTGAGAATTTACATCACTTCTGTTATTTACGTTCAGTTCTGAATTAATGGAAGATATTTCTTTAAAAACATTTAATATTCGTACCATGGAAAATTCTTAAGTCATTCCAAACCAATTTAGTGGGAGGTATTATTATTTTTCTCAATTAAAAGGACTGCGTATGATTTAGGGGGTCGCGCGCCGCACATTTTTGCGTCGCTCCGTAGAGCGATAAATAACGAAATTAGGAAGCTCCGTGCCGTAGATTCACTGCCACGTTCATATTGAGAGACTAGATTTTTGAAGTGAAATTTCTTTAGGCGCGTTAAGCACTTTTTGAGTGAACAAAAATCATGGAACTCGCGTCATCTTCACCGAACGCTTTGGTTGAATAAAAATCATGGAACTCGCGTCATCGTTACCGAACGCTTTAGCTTTCGCTTAGTTTTCCCTTCTATCGGCAGTCCCCAAAGACTGCCCCGCATGTTTTTTTTTTGCATGTACATGCAGGTACTGTTTCTCTTATGATAAAGCTTCCGGTACGTATTTTATTTTTTGTCCAGAATAAAGAAGATGATTATCAGTAAACTGAATGTTCCTGTTTGAGAAGGTTCTCAAAATGTTATCTGTAATATTCGATAGTCATAAGAGTCTAAGAGGATTTAAGACAGATATAATTATTAGCATTGCTATTCAACGTGGCAATGCTGCCAGTCTTCTGGGCACGTTCCCGGATGACAGCGATGCGGAGGAATACTTACTTCGACGCCTGAGTGTATTTAGTTTTTGTATAATGTACATACTTAGGTTTAGTAGATGTAAATAGTTTAAGTAAATAGTTTTAAGATAGTTATGTACATACATTATTGCTTGATATTAGGTTTATTATAACTACGTGGAATCGTGTTCGGACGGATCGATTTCCTCTTTCCCGTCTTATGCGAATCTATTAACCGACAGGAAAGGGATGCATCATGTCGTGATAAACAAAGTTGTGGCAGATATAGTAGCGGGTGGCATTTAAGCAAACATCATAAAACCAACTAAGCTGCGGTGTAGGTAAAGATGATTCTATATTTTTGAACAAACACTTGAAAATAATAACTAAAATATCCTTTAGCGCCTCTGAAAAAGTGACATTATATTTAGCAGCTATTAAGATTGTCTAAAGTCAACATGGAATGAGATTACGAAGCTCGTGGTCCATCCCAAACATTTTGGCATTTCACCAATCGCTACTGCCGATAGAATGTCAGTTTATCTATACCCCATGGACTTCAAAACCCTTAAAGAAAACCGGCCAAGTGCGAGTCGGGCTCACGCGCAAGTGGTTCCGAACGAAACATAGGTAGGTATTTTTAAACATGTTTTTTGAAACCATGGACATTAAATAGAAATATAGGTTTCCCTGTAGGTAATCGAAACGTTAAGAACCATTATCTACATTTTTTCATAATTTTGTAGTTATTGGTTGGTTTCGGAAGTAGGGGGGGAAGGGACAAACAGACAGACGAGGTGATTCTATAAGTGTTCCGTTTTATCATACAGAAATTCGAAACCCTAAAAGTATGCACAAAGAACTGCAAAGCTACAAACAGCAATCCTTCTTCTAGACAAGCGATATTAAAACAATTAGGGAGTCAGCACATCTTCCAGTGTAGACGAGAGTTGCTGACGCGCGCGGGTGCACGCCTCGGCAATAAATCATATGGCACGAGAGGCAAGAGGAATGGCCGGCTCTGGGCGCGTTTACGTGCTGGACCTGCGAGACAATGGACTTTTGTGTCTTGAACTGTAGACGTTAAGTGTGTGATATTCAATGATTTAATCACGCAGTCTGTTGGCAAATCCGAAATTATTCAAGAACAAGGGATACAGGCATTTTGTGCGGAACAAAGGAATGAAAACTAAACATCTACGAAGTGAGATGATTATTGCAGGAACCAGCAAATATGTGGAATAGTGGATGAACCCTACAAAGTTTGCAAAACCCTCGTGGAATTTACGCAAAGAAGAGATTATGGTTGTAGGAAGCGGTCATATAAGTGATATACATAAAAATAATCGTTAACTGCTTGATTTTACAGCGATGTTGAAGTTCTAATAGGAGGGAATGTTCACAAAGCTCTTCAATTTCTGCGAACAAACTTCAACGTACCACTTTCGAAAAATCGGAACAAGAAGTTATGTTGAAGTATGAAGTAGAACACAAACAACGACTTGACTGGCCTGTTGGTCGAGTGGTTAGTGACCCTGACTGCTAAACCGGAGGTCGTGGGTTCCATTCCCACTTAGGACAAATCTTTGTGTGATGAGCATGATCATTTGTTCTGTGTCTGGGTATAATTTGTCTATAATATGTATGTATTTAGAAATATATAAGTATGTTTATCAGTTGTCTGGTTGCCATAGCACAGGCTCTGCCTAGTTTGGGATTGGATGACAGTGTGTTAGTTGTCCCAAGATATTATTATTATTATATTATATTATAACGTCAAAGGAAACTCCACCGGCCACATTAGAAGCTCTTTCACTCAAGTATGCATAAAATATAATATTTCGCATAGCAATAGCAATAAGTACTCTTATAATGGCCCATTTGGAGCGGAGTGTGTGGGAGTATGCGAATGACGCTGAGCGATGCTGTACGTATGCTAAACAGAAAAGGGTCTGATGGATGGCCACGAGAACAATTTGTTCCGAACCGAAACTATAGAACACTTCTAGAGATGTATAGCGGATGGTAGATTGAGACATTCTTTCCAATAAGGTATCACATGTTTGTGAGAATGAGGCCCAGTTTTTGTGGCCTAAGTGCGTTTTAACGTTCTCGATCGCGTTAGTGTAAACGTTAGACAATTTGTATTAAAACTGATTAAGTGCCGTCTGGTGACAAAAACGGAAAACCTTTTTTCATACAATTTGACATAAGCGAACGTTTATGTGAAAAACTCGAACTAAAGAAAGAAAAAGATATTTATTTGGGACTCGCAAAAAACACATAGAAAAGTACAACAAATTAAAACTAACAGTCATAAAAAAAATAACAGCAACTAAAACAGCATGAATTTAATATTTGCGAGGCAAAAAAGGTACCTATCACAGCATATGCTGCGTTATTTAAAAATAAATAACTCAGCCCTGGTATTTATTTAAACTTTATGTAGGTACAATAGTGGTACATGGGCAAACTTAATGCAAGGCATTCTCTACCAGTCAACCTTTTTGTTATAAAGACTATATACTGTGGTAGGTGTACAATAAAAAAAAATAGAATACTAATAAAATACATATATATGCTAAAATAGTAAACTAATAAATATGATATATAACAATCATAACGATTAAGAGAATTCATAATAGTCATGACGAAGAACATCTAAGAATGTCAATGTCTATTCTGTGATGCCACGGATACACTCACGGGACACATGCTAAAATGAGATATTTAAATGCAAATAAAATAATTAATCTAAAATTATGTGAATTATAACAGGAACTCAGGAACAAAAAATATATAACTACTTTAGACATTGATGTCAGATTCTATATCGGACATTTCTCTCTTTCTAACTTTGTCACTGGTGAAGATACTTCAATAAATTCTTTCAGATTTAGTTACAAGAGCAAATACTTTTATTAAGGACAAAAAAATTACATGTACTCATATATTCCCTATTCTGTGAAAGGAAAACTGAGTAAGTAGTCGAATAGGTAACGAACGCTCATTTCATCACGATTCTATGCATAAATTAAAACTCAAAGCACTTACGAAAGTCTAGTTTCTTAACGACAAATTGTAATCATGAACATGCTAAGTGAACATAAATATTTCTCTTATATTATCCAGCTTTTCTCTCAGGTTTTCCTTTGGGATTCGTGAAATGGACAATTAATGAGTATTTTAATATGCTAAGTGTAGAAGCTTTGTTCCTAAAGGTGGGTACCTACTGACCGCTGTTACGAGGCGTAATATAAAATGTTACAAAGCGAGCATTCGGGCAGTCAGTACGTGGACGTGGTACGAGCACGAACATGTGCGTGTGTGTTTTGTTTTACACGAATTTAAGGACACGACGTAACATAACATGCTCGCTGCGAATGTTACATTACGACCCAGCTTTAGAGGCCGAAAATTAATAAGGACTTAAAATAATTAGCTGATAGTTCAATACAGTGAAATAGGGGTATTTTGTAAGAATCTGGGTATAATTTCTGGGTTGTAGAGGTCGAATAGGCAATCGCCATTTATGTAAAATGCTAACACTCAGCTGAATCCGGATAGACTGGAAGCCAACTCTAAAATAGTTTGGAAAAGTCTTGACTGAATAATACGAGTTTATGTTGTTTAAAATAGTGCAGATTCAAGAAAACGTTGGAAATTTATGTGGCATTAACAATATTCAAATACTTCAAAGGGTCCATATAAATCGTCGAATTTCTCGGAAGGCTTGGAAGATGGGTTAGCCTCGCAAATTCGCTGACATATTACTGGAAATATTCGAGATATAACGCGCATTCAGTCAACTTCATAGCCATCCTTTAGGGTGCAAAATATACTCATTTTTAAGGATCATAAACTGAACAGGGGTTGGAATATGATGAATTAATGCATGCAAATAGTATCGTGTGTAATATTTACTTCGTGTGGTTGGTTTTATGTCTGACTTATATTTTGAATGTGGCCTATTAAATTGGTACTTTTTAGTTGATCGCTTCTTTTGACTACTTGAAGCAAAGTTATAGATTACTAGGTTTTGCCCGCGACTTCGTACGCCAATGACCCGTTTTTCTCCGTTCCCGCAGGAATTTTGCAGGAAGCTAGGTACATGCCAAAGTTCAGCATTCTACGACCAGCAGTTTCGGCTGTGCGTTGTCTGTCAGTCATTCACTCAGTCATTCAGTAACGGAAGAATTTTATAAATATTGTTTTTTTACTTAATCAGTGTGATACCAGTTACAGATTTTGTAAGACCCGTAAAAGACGTGGTGTCAGGCCGAAAAGAACGCTTTTGAGACTAAACCAAGTACCTATGTATATTTTTTTAAATTTATCTACTCCATTAACTATCCCTCCTGTACCAAATTCACAATTAAAATCCTCTTTTCTGCGGCCAAGGATCGCGTAAGGGCCAGGGGTCAGGGGTGCTAACCATAAAGGTGATTTATACCAGCCAGGGCTTCCGTGTCTTCACTCGCAACGGATAAATCGTGAAATTAGAAAAGATCTGCGGATGATAGATAGTCCCTGATTCCTTTGGGTACGGGACACATTATTCTTATGAGTTTGGTGGAAATTTTATTATTTAAGGTTCCTATGCTTGATGGAATTTGTAGTTGAAATACTTGAATGTATTGCTATTTAACTTTGAAAACAGTTTCATCTTTGGATCGGCAAGAAATTTTCGGATATTTTTCTTTGCCTTCCTTTCCTCTGCCTTCTGTTCCGGGGGGCTACTCTCTAAGCCCAAAGTCCGTAGTTTCGGGCTTAGTTGCGGGCCTATTCTAGTCCGTATAACCTAACCACTAAGAATTAATGACAACACGATTTGACAGTTACTGTCAAATCGTGTTGTCATTCATTCTTAGTTCGGGTTCGGAACTAATCGTAAGTCCGTAGGTGATACGGAGTAGAATACGCCCGCAAATAAGCCCGAAACTACGGACTTCGGGTTTAGAGAGTAGCCCCCCTGATCGGACTGTAACCTTACTATTTTATTATTGTCTAACTGGAATTGTCTCTGGCCTGCGTCCATTTCCCGTCTTTCATGTTATTTTATCCCTGTTACATGACATGTAAAGCGAAATCTACATCATTCCTCAAAGTTATTGCCTACAAGCTAGCTACAATATTGGCTCATATAATCCGCAATAAGTATACAAGGTGTAAGCTATCCGGCAGATCTACGGATTGTAAACAAACGCGTAGGGTTGCCATACTTGCCATAAAACACGGTGATGTATGCCGTCCGGCTGTCTCGCGATATTTGCATCAAACCAACTCAGTACGTCATGACGAAGAAGAGTTATTCTGCATTCTAAAGTTGGAAATAGTTTCAACACTCGCTCGTTTCGTTTTTCTTACTATTATTAATTTGTTTAATTTTCTACAAATTGTCTTTATCAATATTTCAACCAGGAATTGGACACAGCTGTGCTTTAATAAGCTTCCCATTTCATGGTTTCCTGTTTGTTCAATAAATTATAACTCATCACAGTCATCACTTATGTTAGGTACTTTAAAAACCTCAGAATTTTAAGACAGTCCAGAAAAGAACCCCATCAATACTAATTAATCCGGCAACAAACAATTTCATTTCATTTAAATGCACCAATTTTCGAAACGCCTAGGTACCTGTAAAAATAAGACGAATCCTATAAATTAATATTAATTATAACAAGTACGACTGTGTTTATGCAGCCCTTGAAATATTAAATGAGAAAAATAATATGTATTATTTGATAACAGTATTCATTGCAATCCAATTTCCACTTTCCATAACAATGACCCTCAGTCACCCGCCATATTTATAATTCTAAATCTGAACTCCCTTCGTGCGTTTCCCGCCATTCTTCCAAATAATCTTAATTCTGCACCTTGTCCGTAATCAACAGCCGTAGCAGCCGCCCCCTGGCGGAGATTTGCACAACAATAGCTGAATTTGAATCACCTCTAATGCCTGTCGTGTTTCCAAGAAAAGCCTCTCCGAAAAGCTAAATCATATTAAAAAGATGGTTACGGCGGAAATTCTATTGAAAACTGTGTTACACCATGCATATTAATTTTGAGATTATCTCTAACAATATTAGTCTGAAAACGTAAGCAAATGTACTACATAAAACCGGCCTTATTAAAACAACCTCAAATTATACACAGAAAACGTTTATCGACCGAAATTTCACACCTTAAATCCAAAACATTTCTCAGCGAAGAATAACAAACTCTATTGATACAATTCACACAATGGAGCTTAACAATTCATCGATTAAAACGGTCATTATTTTTTGTTGTAATTTCACACCAATTGTACTGATATTTAGCGGCCCCCGTGAAATATCAAACGTCATCAAACACGTCTAAATCTGCTATTGTGTTGGATGGTGACAAAAAAAATTGTAAGACGCCATATGGTGGCTCTCGCGACAAAGCGTGTCGGATTAACCGTCGACATGCCGTCGACTAACTTTGTTACCAGATTGAATATGACGCCGGATTACAAGGGGCTTCGCATATGTACGTTTAATACAGAAACTATTTGTAACTAATTGATGGACGGCCTGTGTGTATTGGACGCAACGCGCGAATAAACGCTGAAACCTGGCAGCCTTCCAATGTTTTCAAAAAATTGTGAGAATGCTGCCAAAGTTTTCACGCACTGAAAAGATATGAAGGAAAATAAAGGTGTTTATGTGACGGTTACAAGTCATAAAGGGATGAAAGCGTACCCATTATGATGATAAAATGAATGAGTTCTAGAAATAATACGAAAGGTACGCTTTGAGTCTTTGAATAAGCAAAGCATCTTGACATTTGTAAATAAAATTAATGAAAGAACGCAGAAAATACATCTTTAGACTAGTATGTCTAAACGAAGCTGGCCGGGATAGCTTTCTCGTTTGCTTGGTTCTTGATGTTCTCGATCTTGGAAGGTACAGGTGCATAAAGGGCAAGAAAGAAGTATCATAGGTATCCTGCAAAGGGGCTCCACAATTGCACTGTGTTTGGGATGGGTCTATACAATTCCATTTGGCTCGTTTTTCAAAACTAATGTACATATAAAGAGGCAATTTTGTTTAATGCTTGTAACAGGAAACCTCTAGAAGTACTGACCCGATTACAAACAATATTTCACTGACGGAGAGCTATACTATTGAAGAGTGTCATAGGATAGGTATGTTTTATGAACACGCGGGCGAATTTTGGGCAGATGCTAGTAAGAAAAGAATACGTAAAATGAAAAATGTAATTAATAACAGCTCCATTCCGAAGTGAAACTGGAAAATACTTCTCATTTTAACAAGAGCTTAATTTATTTAAGTTGAAGCGAATTTTATGTAGCAGAATTGTCTCCCGCCGCGCCACGATAAATAACCGGCAATTATAATACACTTGAGGACAATAGTCGCCACCAGAGGGGGCGGGAACAATACATCGCATGTGCCAGGGTCACCAGCATATATTGACATTTAGCGGTAGCGCTGCTTGCGAAGATAAATGTCAAGGAAATGTCAAACGGGCCGTCAAAAATATAGTTTCATTTTTCGCCGCAGCTCAGGTTATGCTGGATATCGAACACGTTGTGAGGGCATCATTCGTACATTAAAATCATTACAAATCGGCATTGGATGGGCGCGAATTACATTAACAAACAAAGACGGACTATTTCTAGTGAATCGAGTTAGTAGGAGCGTAGTTTATTGAGTTAAATCGAAATTATGTTCCTCTTGTTGCTAAACAAATTGATGCTGGCTGTGCTGTGTGCTGCCGCCTGCCACCGTATCGAGACGAACATTATTCAATTGCTGCGTTTCAAAATGTAATTAAGTTTGTCGTAATTTAAATCATGGTGAGTAGTATTTGTACATACCTTACCTTACGTACTGGCTTTTGTTTAGAAGCAGGAACGAGTCTTAACACGATAAAAACAAATTGTGGTTTATTTTATGAAATCCTTTTCTATTGATCATAGGTACATACACACAACTATTTTGTAACAGTCAAAAGCAAAAAATCCAGTGCCAAAACTCATTGAGCTTATACGTTTTGAGTTTAGGAACTGATTTCCTAAATTGACTGAATCAACAAGTTTTCGTTTAAACGTTTTGTTAAAACTAAACCCCTCACGTTCCACTACATTCCCGTATTCCTTTTCCCGGTAATGTCTATTTGTTAGCCTAGTTCAGATCTTAATAGCCAGTCCCGTAGCGTTAAGGCCGAGACTTGGAAGCCGCGTGGCCAACGCAGCGAGTCAAGTGGGAAGCACGCGCGCTGCCGGCTTATCGGAAACAACACCCGCGGATGGGACGGCTTCATTGGCGCACGACATAATTTTGGAGAAAGGAGGAGCTGAAATAGTATCAAGTTTGGATTTTGGCGTGGAAGTAGATTTTATCTGGACTTCTGAAGCTTTTCTGTTTTACTCCTTTCTTAGGCTGTGTTTCCACGATGTGCGAGGATGCGTAGCGAGGAATGTGTTTGTGTGAACCAATAGAATCACTTCTATTACCTAGCCTCGCTACAGGCTGGGCGAATCTATGGGTTCTTAAAAACACATCCCTCGCTAGCGCTACGCATCTCTGGTGGAAACGCACCCTTAATCCTGAAGAAATCACGTTAAGTCGTTGGTCCCAGCTGTCAAATCTGACTCCAGTCTTGCCAAGAAGTACCGTGTTTAACAACACGGTACTTCTTGGCAAGACTAGTTAATGGGTTGTGTAGGTCTGGTAGGCAGCCGCTCCACGTAAGTTACAGGTATTCAGCTGAATCCAGTTTGACTGGAAGCGGACCCCAATATATGTAGTTGGGAAAAGGCTAGGCGGATAAGGCAGATGATGAGTTTTGAAGAAACTTTTATGAAGCTCATATTTGTTATGGATTGAATTGTATGTAGGTTGATCATTTTTGGGTTTTTCTACATTTAGGGCCATCATCTAGTTTCTCTGCATTTCTGCTTTGTTACTCTTGAAGAAACTTTTAGTACGCTTTTCTTTTGTTATGGAACAAGTTGTGTGCATTTAGTTGGGCCAGTTTTAATATTGGGTTTTTCCATTAGGAATGTCTTTGTTACGCAGAATCTGGATTCGTACCCAGTTGATGCTTTTCCTCCTATTACATGGGACTTAAAAATATCGGTCAAAAGTGGGTGTTTTACAACGACACCTTCCCTTAAGAGAATACAGGCGTTCTTTATGTTTTATCTTAAATCATAGTTTACGAGATATTTTCTTAATTTAATTTGGCCATAACTCCATGAGACGACGGTTCCTCCAAACAGGCATTAATTAAATCAGGCATAAATACTCCCGACACTGCGAGTCAAATGGATGCCGACTAAAATGGTTTAGCAACGGGGCTGCAGCGAGGAGTAATCTGATTTTAAAGTCAATGTGATATGTAAATATAGTCAGCCGGTCGATTTTGTGAACATGTCGAAGTGAAGGCGTGGGTGAAGTGATCACGAGGTGAACTGTCAATCCATATAATCAAGATGGAATGACAGCTCACTCCGTGATCACGTGACATCTTGATTGTATGGATTGACAGCTCACCTCGTGATCACTTCACCCAAGCAAGCAGGATACCATTATTTGAGGATTAAGTGACAGTTTTTTCTATGCGCCAAAGTTACTGATCTATCGGACTAGACCACAGGTTTCCAACGGGGGTGGTGCCGCCCCCTAGTGGGCGCTGGAGCTTTTCGTGGGGGCGGCAGCGGGTCCAAACACAAATGAGGGGGAATGTATGATCATTGTCTGAATTAAATATTTTTATAATAAGATTTTTCACAGCCATGACCACGAGGAGTACGATTACACAGTGAGAGGGAGAGAGAGAATTATTTTTTAATTATTAATAGATAATAGACAGACTTATAAAATTGATATAATTAACCATTTCCAAGGGTAGTCCATAAAAGGTTGGGAACCCATGGACTACACTTTTCCGAACTATGTGTCTAACCAGATGCACCTGAATACCAGTATTACCTGATCTCCGAAACCCTGTTACCATGTAACGCAATACTCCTCCGAAAAGTTTTTTCCTGGGGTATTGTGTCATCTAGTTATCGTACTCCTGACCACCTCGAACGACGATTTTTAAAAATCTACAGCCTCTCCTAATTCTAGGATGATAGTCTCGGTTGGAACTGATGTCACGATGGTCACAGATATCAGCAAAAAATGCTCAACCTTGAAGATCGACCCTCTAATAGCCATTGCTTGACTTAACGACGCTTCTTGCACCAAAGGTAAACCAGTTCGAAAATAAGGCTGAAAAGTCCTTTCTAAAAAGATTCTAAAGCAGAAATACACTAGGCAGAAAGTACAATCCCATGTTAAAATAACGCAGCGACAATGGACGTGTGTTAGTTATAGTTGTTCGACAATGGCGCTCGTTACACCTCAGCCCAGATTTACGGGCACACAGCAGAACAATGCCGGTTGTTATCGCGACCCGCGAGCGAGCGCTGAAAATATTTAGTTTTGTTTATTGTGTCGCGCCCACGTGCGACGTGCTCGGTGGTTTACGCAGAAATGAGTAGGTAAAGTAGGTTACTTACCTACCTATAGAGTATGAACTATGCCGATTCTTATATTTTTTTAAATGGAATACTCTTTGAAAAGGTTTGATAGGAGTGGGTAGTTACTTAACTTACTTATAAAAATATGTTTTGTTCATTTTTGTCTTTCTTTTTTGTTCGTTTCGCTTACTATGGTTTTACTGTTGTACGTTAAGTCCCGTACCTACTGAATACGCAAATGCTGTTTAGTGAATAATTTGTGCCATCACTCATTCTCTTAAGTTGTAATTGTTTTGATATTCTTTTTAATTTTGTCAATGTGTCAACAATTCCACATTATTTTTCACTTTTATAATTTCTTTTCTTTTTTCTTTTCGCCACTTTCTAGATAAACTATAGCTTTGTCAATGCCGTGAAACTCTATAATTGGCTTAAGAGATAATTGTTATCATCTCGCCATCAATGTTCAGTCTATGCAGGCTTTAAGATGCCAGTAACTGTGTTGCAATTGCATTTGGCTGTTCATTGATGGGGAGGTGAACTGAACATTCATAACTCATGTATGTTAATAATAAGCTGTTGAGTTTCCTAATAAATAAATAAATAAATAATAAATAGGTGCTTTTTTATTCGGAATACGGGACTGACAATGGTGTTTCAGATTTTTTATTAGATTCGTCGTAATTTATTCTCATGAAGATGTTCAGCTATAAGACATCCTGTATTAAATAATCAAGCGACGGTAACGTCTTCTGTTTAACTTTAAAATTAAATCTCAATTCCTGTTACAGCTTAACTTCCTAAACTAAACTTCCACCAGAGAGTTCAACATTAGTTAAATCATATCGTATTGGGAAGTTTGCCAAAATCGGATTAACTATAGCGGAAATAAGCCTATTTCCTGCTAAACAATACCTTAGTCTATCCCTTGAACGTGAACGTACGAATTTTGTGGTTTTCAGTACAAAATACAGTGCAGGCGCGGTTCCTGATTTTCAATCAAAAGGGGGGCTAATCCTTGGCAATTTGGAACTTTTGATACAGAAAAATAGCTTGTGTGTGGCATTTAAATACTTTTCCTATCTTCTTTTTTCTTTTTCTTCTTTCTTAAGAATGAAGGAAGGGAAGAAAAATTGTAGGTACTTAATTAAATTTTAACACCCCATCTCAGATAAGCTACATTATTTTTGACCAGTCAATCCCGTAATATGTTGCAGTCACATTGTGGCAGGCTCAATGACTAGTATTGCGTACGATGAGCAAATCACAATTATCGTAGGTTAATTGTAATTTGTTAATTGTGCTAACGAAAAATCTGCATAGATCTGCTGAAAGTCGAGAATCTGGGCTCCTTCAAGGATGACGACAATTTGTCATTATCTTAGTACAATGTACCTAGATAATAAATTAAAAATTAGGTAAAACTATGGTTTAATAATTTAGAGCTTATGCGTTGTCGTATCGCCCACCGCCCCCTCTACATATATCCGCGCCTAATACAGTGTATCATATATTATATTGATTAAAATTTAATCAAATTGTGTGCGATTCCCGTTTCAATTTGAATATAAATGAGTGGATAACAAGGTTTGCGCGCGTTAATTAATATTGCGACATTCAATACCGCCATACGACCTAATGTATGGGAATATCCCATTTGTGAATTACGCACGTGTGTTTTAGAATTAGGGCGGTATAGCGAAGCCTTTTATGTTAAGTGTGTGTTTTCAGCTAATGTGTATCACAGGGGATTATATTATATGCAATTAACACCTTATAGGTATCAGGATACAATTATGATTTATTCTCGTCCCTTTTATTTATACAACGTGTAACAGAATAAACGCAATACCTGAAAAGGGGTAATTCTACTCATAAATTATGAACTACTTTTACTATGGACCAACGCTGCATTCGCAAAAAAAAATCGACTGTCCCATACTATGTGCGCATAACACGACAATTTTTTTTTTTTTAATTTTCTTAAATTGCCAAAATTTTCTATTGAGATTGATAAAAAACTCTAATGTTAAAAATACATTCCAAATAGATTTAAAATCGTAGTTATGAACTTGATTATGTAATGTTATATCAAGATTGCAAGCAATATCAATATTATTTTTGTTTTTTTAGTTTTCAACAAGAAATAAAGGGATATTTTTATTTTTAATTTTATTTTATTTAACTCTACAAACTGTAGGTACTGAACATGTGATTGTTTCTCGCGATTTTGTGGTTGGTTCCATAGTAAAACTTGTTTAATGATGAGTAGAATTACCCCTTTTCTGGTATTGCGTTAATTCTGTTACACGTTGTATAGGCCAGAGGAGATGGACAGACTGCATTCTGTTAGTAAATTCGATTGCCGAAATGAAAAATATCAGGATCATCATCTATCCAAATACAGGAAGGAGGTTTGCCAATCCCATCCATGCGCGTGCATTAAGGCTACAGTAAGGGTAGGCCAGCCCATACAAAATGCCCAAAAAAAAATTATTCGTCGACGAAAATTCGCATCGTCAGTATCGTGATTTCAACCCTGAATAATGTGGTGAGTTTTTTTTTTGGGCATTATGTATGGGCTGGCCTACCCTTACTGTAGCCTACTGCACGCCCATGAATTCCCATCCATTTTATTATTAAAAGCTTTAATTTAACTTCACTTGTATGTATGTCCTGGAATCTTGCAATCAAATATTTCACTCACTTCCACTGAAGCTATCGAGCTGAAATTTGGCACACATATTGACAATCACCTTCGCTACGCTACTGCTGACAGAATGTCACTTGTCGAGAGCCCCAGGCAGGCTATGCGTTTCATGGTATTATGGAACAAAGAATATGTACCTATGTAACCATCGCTAGGACAATTTGTAAGGCATAATGACATCTTATAGACATTGTATCATCTGCCTAGCCTTTTCCCAGCTACATATATTGGGGTCGGCTTCCAGTCAAACCGAATTCAGATGAATACCAGTATTTCACGTGGAGCGACTGCCTACCAGACCTCCACAACCCAGTATCTGGATGACACGGTACTTCTTGGCAAGACTGGACTGTCAGATATTCGGCTGCTGACAATCCGTAACGACTGCCAAAGACCTACAAATGAAAGCCTAGACCAACGGCTTAGCGTGCTTTCCGAGCCACGAAGGAGTCTTGGTATGTTAAGATGGTCACCCATCCACATACCGACCTCAGCAACCGTTGCTTAACCTTGAAGATCGACCCGTGCAGCTGTAATTTGCCACGAGTTCTATTTGTATCAGCGGCAACAATTGTGTTAAATCCCAAAATGTATGAGATTGAAATGCACTTCCGAAAAAATGTCACGTTTGGACTTCTGCACATAATGTGACACGATATTATAGTGTCTTTATTAGAGTCTCACTTCGTCAAGGATCCTAGGACGCAGCGCAGCAGTGCGATTCTATAAACAAGTCGAAGAGAAAGCTCGAATGAAGTGATCACGAAGTGAGCGTCAATCCATGTTATCAAGATGGAATGACAGCTCTTTTCGTGATCACTTCACCCAAGCCTTCACTTCAACATGTTTATAGAATCGACCGGCTGGCCGAACAACATTCAAAGTTGATGAGCGGCTTCGATTTATGTAATCTCCTTGATTTATCCATAAAACACAACACAACTCGTGCCTTTATCTTTACATTTAATCCTAACTCATGCATTTGATGCCATTTTGTAAACTTGAACAAAATAAGAGGGACAAAATAGACTAATTTTACTAAGAAAAGTTTACAAAACACATAGGCCTTTCCAAAAATCATAATAATAACCAAGGACGAACAAAACCTTCTCTTTTAAATTCCTTCCTTACTAAAACCATTTAAAAATCACACATTTCCCACCCTTTTACCATGAAAAGCCCACAAAGACAGGCCGAAGGTATGTCAGACCACGTGTCGGGGTCGCTGACCTATACTAAGTACTCGCTAAGTGAGCAATGAGCAGGTAATTACTTTAATCACCTCGCGCGTCTGTCGCAGCTTAGATGATGCTGAGCCATGGGCTTTTAGGAGTGCCGAGATTTGAGGTTTGGTTCGGAAAATTATCGGAAGGAAGGAGTGAAAATTCTTGGTTTTCATTTCTTGGTGTTCATCACAATGTTTAACGTAAATTACTTCAAAGTCATCATTTGGCTTTGATATTCTTATGCAAAGCGTAAAGGATGGTTAGTACCTACTGAAGCCATTTTTTGTTAAGGATGGTTAATCATCAAACGCCTAAGTACTTTCGCTCTAGGTGGAGCGGAAGAGCGTGTCAGACTGTTACTGACTAAAACCCATCCGTGTTCCTTCTAAAGCCCTTTGCGTTCTAGGGCATCGGTGACTCTTTCGAACAAATTCCACAACCCTGGTAGGAGTACTGAAGCCTTACCGGTACTGCTGAGCAAGCAATGAGCAGGCTATTACTGTAATCACCTCGCGCGTCTGACGCTGCCTAGATGATGCTGGGTTTGGGGTTTTAGGAGTGCCGAGATTTGAGATTTGAATCGGAAGGTTTGTATCGGAGAATACCGCGTGGAGACTTAAATACTGCAAACGATAGATATCAAATTGTAGCTTTTTAAAAAAAAAACTCAGCTCGGGAGAAGATTTTAAGCAGCAAGCTTCAAGCGGAAGTGGTTTCATACAAGGTCAAATTAAATTGTTTTAATTGAGGTGAAAGGCTTCTATTTGATATTAACCTTTTGAACGCCAGAGCATGAACGCATCGGCGTGCCCCCGACGTCATACCACAAATTCGCCGTACTTTTTGTCACATATTTGTGACGTTTGGCGTACAGGGCACGCGCTTCTTTGTCATGTATACGTGACAATGGCGTGCCGAAGATTAAATGTTGTTCCCCATAACGTCCGCAAGTATCTACTAATATACATCTCACAATCCTACATCCACAACCCACATCCCGATTAAAACAACACGCACTTTTAACTCACTCATATCGTTTTCCTCTCGTTCACTCCTCGTAGCGCTTCCTCCCACGTCCCCTATTGTCCTACAACTGTAAGAACTATTAGTACTGAGCCGATCTTCTTGTAAGCCCTCCACACTCCACATACATAAGTTATTAGAGTCGTTACTTACTCTTATGACCTGGCCTTATGCCATTGTTTCACTTTGAAGTAAGACTTGACGCTTCAAAGAGCTATCTTAGTTGCTTTAAATCATGTTTTGTGTGCTTTACGTGGTTGAAGAAAAGGTTTGAGGCGTGGGAAGCTTCAGTGTTTATAGCTTGAGTCTTCATAAATTTTCTTGAATAAAAAATTCTCTTTTCGCAAGATCTTGAAACGAAAAAAGAAACACAGATCTCTTAATAAATAAGCTGATGTAGCGGCATTAATTCCGCCACATGAAAAACAAAGAAGCGAAATTTGTACGGCAACAAAAAGAATCGCAACGCCATCTCCTGTCAGCGACGAACTACCAACGATATCCTGCATCGCGCAAGAATAGTTCTCCGTGCGATTTGAATATATACGTTGGCCAAGACACAACAACCGTTTGGTCGGAAGATCCTCCCTTTTCAATGGCGGTTTGCGGGACTTTACTCTTCCTTTACTGTTCCGCATACCTCTACACAGTGATTTCTAACTTCTTGTTCCAATACAGATACCATGGGCGTATATGTATAAGGGGAGTATTTAGGGGGTCCGGACGCCCACTTAGCATACGACGAAAATAAAATCTATAGTAAATATTATTTATAATGACAAGTACTATAACGAATGACATTGAAGTTCAAAATTCTCCGTGAAGTACGGGCCAAAACTAGCATCTTTGTACCCTTGGAAACCCTGCGAAAACTAAAGCTACGCCTGTGACAGATACCACACCTCCATGATAACAATTCGTATTTGACCGTGCCTTTATGTCCTGAAAGGTTCAGATACGGTTAGACTTGAAGCCGACCCTGACATAGGCTGTCCTGATTTATGAAGAACGATTTTCGAAGTACCAGTTTAGTTACCACTGAAGTGCTGATTGCTGTAGGTACCTACTTAACGACTAGTATATAAGTACACAAATAAAGAAACAGGGGCATACAATCAGTAAAAAAGGTATGTAGTGTCCTAGTAATGTCGCCACACCATATACTAACCTACAAGCCAAAGAGCTACCTAGCAATATGTTTTGGAACTAATTACCTCATTAGGGATCATAAAACTAAAGATACGTTCATACGTAACATTCCTTTAACAAACAGACGTTAAAAAATTTAAGGTAAGTACCTATATACTACAAACACATTATTCTAATCTAGCCAAATCCAGGCACACTTGGGCAAGAGTGTTCGCCTAGGCAAGCATATTAGGTATGCATTCCATTTCTAAATAAAACGAACCAGCCTTAACTACATTCTTATACTATTTCTAAAGCCTCTTTCTATACCTATTTCGTCGACCCATGTTCCTACGCCGTCACAAGCTACTGCGGGCCAGAAGGCATCTTACTCAATATTATTATAAAGAAGTAAATTGTTTGTGTATTTGTTGTTTCAGTAATAAAATCTTATGTTTAATTACGAAAATTATTTCGCTGATACTCCTTACGCTCGGTGGAAAGCGGAAGGTAGTGTCAGACTCTTATTGACTAAAACCCATCCGTGTTCCTGCTAATGCCCGTTGCGTTCCAGGGGGGCTACTCTCTAAGCCCGAAGTTCGTAGTTTCGGGCTTAGTTGCGGGCGTATTCTACTCCGTATCACCTAACCACTAAGAATTAATGACAACACGATTGCGAGCTGTGTGCTAAAGACGTACAAACATATAAAATGCTCGGTTTCTGTGGAATAAGCCAAGAGAGCGAAGCCACGGGAGCGAAGCCACGAGTAAGTCTAAAATAAGGCCAGACAAGTCCATCTGAACAAAAAGGTAGGTAAAGAAGTGATAAGCGAACTCTATTAGTAAAGCGACCGACACCAATAAATTTCCCATTTCCCGAACTAGCACAAAGAGGTATCGCGTGTAAGTTGCTATATCATTAACGGTTTAACTTAATTACTTAATGAGCTAGCTACCTTCTCAGCCAGTAAGTGTGTAGTCTGTTTTACTAATTAGGTTATAGAGACCGACATTCCTTGACATAATTATAGATTTCATCAATGTTTTGTTATGAAGTTGTCACGTTAAACTATCGTCCGTAAACCGACTTTACAGACAAACAATTTTTTTTTTTTAGGATTGGAAATCATCAAATGACGTCTTCCGCTCTGGGTGGAGCGAAAGGCGTGTCAGACTCTTACTGACTAAAACCCATCCGTGTTCCTTCTAAAGCCCTTTGCGTTCCAGGGCCGCGGTGACTCTTTCGAACAAATTCCGCAACCCTGGCTGTCAGTGCTTGCAAGACGCACAAGACCGGTCGATATATACGGTGACCGGCTGAAATTATGTCCATGAAGCAGACTTAACAGCTTCCAAAATTAATATCTATCTTCTTCAGTTAATGTTGTGCTAAAACCGGGATCCCAATTGCGTAACACAGCTTTTGACAGTCAGAAACACTCTGTTCGTTTACCTATTCTCATAGTCCGATGGGAGACGACCGGGGAGAGACCAGGCGTAGGACCAGCGACACGGGGGTACTACACCACCCACTTCAAAACTTACAGCAATGAAAAACCCAATAACACTTTGCCCGATCCTGGAATCGAACCAACGACCTCACCACGCGACTAGTAATAATATCTCTTTACTCATCAAGCCAAACAAATCGTCCACAAATCAAAGCTCACTAATAAATTGGACCTCCTATATCAACCCTTAATATTCTTACGGCTCATTAAAAAGAAAAATCTCGCCTCATTACTAGAGATATTTGTTACAACAGAACAATAGAAGAGATTCTAATAAAAATTCTGCCTTTGTCCGCTCATCTGTACTGCCTCAGTAGACAATCTCTTGTGCGCGACTGTTCGCGATTGTACTGAAAAATGTTCAAATATCCGGGTTTGCGTGCTTTTGATTTTATTGCTAGAATGCGCTCAGTATTGCATGGCTGTCGAAATATATCTAGGATGTGCTTTTTCCACTTGTGTTATTGGTAAACGGTGCTTTAAGTAAGTACTTTCGAGTTTTTGTATAAAAAGTTGATCTTTACTTTAAAAAATCCTGAACGTCGACGGAGTTATTTTTACTGATAAAGAACTGTTTGTTTGTAACCGGTTATCTCTGAAAAAAATTGGTACAGCCAGTTCTTTTCAAATATGTAATATAGAGCTTAGTGAACGATTCCACTATTGATTAGATGGATTGACAACTCACTTCGCGTTGAGATTTTTACAGGCTTGCACCGATTCTGTAAACATGTCGAAGTAAAGGCTTAGGTGAACTGATCACGAGGTGAGCTGTCAATCCATATAATCAAGATGTCACGTGATGACGAAGTGAGCTGTCATTCCATCTTGATTTATATAGATTGACAGCTCACCTCGTGATCACTTCACCCAAGCCTTCACTTCGACATGTTTACAGAACCGACCAGGATATAGAAAACGAATAACGAATGACGAACGAAAATACATCGCTCAGGGCCTTTTCTATCGTGAAAAAACTCGATTCCTGTGTGATGATAATAACTGATGAGCCACTAAAGCGAAACTAGGCTAAATACTACATAGTTTAAAAAATACTGTTAAGCCTTGCTCATAGATAACGGATGCACTAACCATATCCACAGGATGCACTTATATGTACTTAAACATAAGTAGTATTCAAGCTGATACCTCAAGCGGTGACTCAGCTGGAAACTATAGGATAGAACTAACTACTAGTACTTAACTACTTACCAGTGCCTGTTCACACCAGTGTTAGTTGTGCTAGTTTGAACAAACAGGTACCTAACTGTTTTATCACTGTAGTTAATGGTGACACAGTTCTGGTTATCTATGGTCCTTTCCTAGATTTTGTTCCGTGTAAAAGATTTGATTTTCTCTTCCTTGAAAAGCGCTATACTTTTTAGCACTACTTTTATACAGCTCTTCTTTTCCTGGGAAAACTACCGTATATGTTTCCAACACTACTGTTATACAACTAGGCGAGCAACTGATTAGAATACCAAGTAATCTGAGCGTAGGAAGAGTTGAAAAAATGTGTGTTAGGATCGCAAGACGTGTGCAGAGGTAAGTGTCAATAATGTGGCTGGTGAAAATGGGCAATTGTAATAATCAAATCCCTACATTAAGTTTTATTTATTTACTTAGATATTTACAACTGTTTTAAAAAATACTTAACTAACTATATGTATACACTACAAATGTGTGTCCGTGGCGTCCGAAGCTGTTGACAACTTCACCACAGTAGCAGTGATGAAGTACTATCGTCGAACAAGGTGCCAATGTTCGACGACGGTAGTGCGTGAAGTCACAGACCCGACTCCCATTCACCCACAGCCAGCAGGCGCCCACGCTCTGCAGTAGTACTTTATGTTGCAATTGCAAAAAGGTTTACCTGAACTTGCCTGCAGAGCGGCTCATCCCACCGTCTCTGGGATAAAGGGTAGTCGGGCGGATTTGAATTCGGGCAAGCAAGTCTCCAGGCCTTCATAGCCTCGGTGAAGCACGGCACATCAAAATGAATTAGTGTAGAAGCTAGAATATTCCTGATTAATTTATCACTGAAAAAGTTAAGAAGTTAAAAGAGTTCAGTTAGTTACAAAATTTCAATAAATATCCAACTTAAAACTGCAAACTATAGCGGAACCCACCTCAAAATTATAACAGCACTCGCACTGCGGAACCACATTCATAACTACAAATTCTCGCCACGCGGCGCGTATCGAGCGACCTACAAGCTCCTCAAGCGACATCAGCGACATGACAAGCCCGTCTTCCGCTACCTCTTATCACGTCTAGCCGACACGCTGCAAAGATACGACGTGCAAGGATTACTTACTACGGATGTTACGGAGCTTCCACTCCGACTAAGATAAGTCGGAACTTCCGATTGAAATTACACCTTCGTCTCCGACACTTTTGAATCAGAGACCGAAGCGTAGCGGATAGCGTTGGCGCCGGGAAACCTCCTTACCATGAGTGTTCTGTCGTCGATTTCTTCTTATTAGGCCCTTAACACATTTTCTTCTGTCACCACCTCCCACTGTGCCTCCACCTCCAAACAATTTTAAAAACTCCGACACCCACTTCGGTTCCGACCTCCGTTACATCCCTATTACCTACTTATCTTCACGCCGGGGAGGTTGCCTCACTAACATGGTTGCTACGCTAGATCCTACAACGTGATTAGGAGTGCAAGCGTGAAGCCTGTATGTTGTCACGCTATAGAGGTAATCTATTCAGATGAATACATGCATTAACTGAACTTTGGTACCTATAGAAGGGGTTATTTGAATTTGAAAAGGGATCCATGCTACCTTGACAGTGCTCCTTTCCTCGTTCCACGTTCGTGCACCTTTTCATACATCCCTCGGGTTGAAAAAAGTAGGTATCTCCTATGACACACACATCAGTTTGAATGAACAGGGCCTTTTCTCAAAAAAAAATGGTTTTAAACACAAAAATGGAGTCTAATAAAAATGCGTGGCTCAATTAAATTAACGAAAACGAATAGCCAAAGAAAAAAGCTTAACACAACTATTTATTATAGTAGTAGTTTAACTGTTGAAGAAAATACTTGAAACGCTCCTAAAAAAATTACTTTTGTGATTTAAACCCTGTTCATCTTAGTAAGCTAGTAAGTAGAATGTAAAACGCTAGGTATTCGCCAACAAGTCGACATTCAAATTATGCATTTAAAGTTAACCCCTCAGTGGTTAACATCAAAGTAAAACATACTCAATTCAATATATCCTTTGAGAATACAAAGCATACTGTATGCTTTGTATTCTCAAAGGATATATTGAATACACCAAACACGAAACAAGTCAAACAACGCACCACAGCTTCAGCAAACAATTTACTTAACACCAAACCGCAAATCATCATTTAGAACCAAATAATTACATTTGCGAACAAAATTCCTGCAAAATTCATAACAAAGCACAACTTTTGAGTAACAAAAAGGAAAGTTTTCAGCGCTGATTACAGTATTACTCAATTCCCAACTTAACCTTGCAGTTCAAAGTGGCGCTGCTTGTCAAGGGAACTGTCAACGAAACGTCAGATTCCGTACACTTAAAAGTAGTTCCGCATTTCGCCACTTGCAAAGATAAATTGGTTATCTGGTACACTTAAGTTGTATTGCTGATAACCAACGCGGAATTTAATTATTATTTCACAGTAATTCGCGCCCCACGTCGTTAATTTTCCTTTAATTTTCAGCGGGTGTTTGTTTTACCGAAAATGAGGTAATTGCGCGAGGGCTGAAGAGTCGACGTTGATTAATTATATTTGCTCTGTTTGCATAAAAACGGTTGAGTGAGCACCTTGATAGCGTTGCGTTGCCAAATCTGAGGGAGAGGAATAAGGAATGAACTTGATACGCAAGTTAAGTCGTGCAAAGATGGCAGAGATCCAACGCTCCAGGGAAATGATAGGCATGAAATTGTAATAAAATCCTTTTACAAGGATTTTTTATGCTACTGTTAAAAGTGGGCAAGATTTATTTACTTACTAACTTAGCTTTCGCATCTAAGGAAGTAGGTACTACGGAAGTAGGTTAGATATAAATATCTTGATCTACTAAGTAATAACATCCCTAGCAGATTAAGTGATAAGTAGGCAATGATGTTTTAGTTTTCCAAAGACAACATACCTACAAAACATAGTCTTCTTATGCTTTTTTACTCTACTCTATGGAATTTTATTCTAACCAAAAACAAATACATACCAATCTCTAAAAATACTCTACTTATCTACCTACATTAAAATTCAACATTGTCTCCAAAAATCGTATGAGGAAATGTGTTCCAATATCATCGAACATTAAACACATTCGTCGGATAAATCCCTTGCCCTACCTGTAATGTTATCTCTCGCCATTTTCATATCCACAGACAGGTACAGTCAGCAAGAAAAGTCTAACAGTTGAGAAAGAAAGTAATACCTCGTCAATAGGGATGTTGCCTGGGTTAAAAAAAATATGATTTTATTTAATCCGTCAGTTAGAATATCGACAAATATTCGATACGTATTTTTTATTTTATCAAATCAATAGAAAATTACGAAGTTAAAACGCATCAAAGATAAGGAGTGGGGGCTTGTAACGTCAGTTTCCAGTAAAAATCGTACTGGTAAGTGACGTACACGAGTTTTCAACGCACTATATCGTCTTCTTTTAATGTTTACGTGAGCAAAGAAAAAATACGTGTCCATTATGTTTTGGAAATCTATCTGACGGACTTATTAGATTTTTTTAGTCAAATACACTAATTCCACATCACATCCATGGGCGCCGGCAGACTTGTTTTCGAGTAAGCACTCGCCTTCAATAGTCCATTCATACAGAAATAAGTAAGACAAACTTGGTCAACTTATGCTGAAACACTCATGACACGAGAATGTTGAGCTCGAAAATGTTTAATAGGTAAGTTTTTGAATTATTTTCAAGACAATCTAGTTCCTTTACGAAGAAGCAAAGCGATTCATCATCTGCCTAGCCTTTCCCAACTATATGGGGGTCGACTTCCAGTCAAACCGAATTCAGCTGAATACCAGTATTTTACGCGGAGCGGAAAGAAGAAGCAAAGCGGTTACTAGATTACGAGTATTATTTTACCGAGAATAAAATAACTTATTCTAAGTACTTTATACTTTGCAACGAATTTTAAGCGTAGAGAACTAAGTCACTTTTCCAGCCGACGGTACCTACGTGTAGCAAGCTATGTCAGTACCTGTATTATTTGAGCATGGCAACACATGTCGTATAAAAGGGCTGAAGAAAATGAAGTGTCGGCTTAAAGAAACCTTTGAAGGATCACGGGAACTCCTCCAGGCGAAATTGTGAAGGTTTAAGACGTATCATGGGTTTTATTTCAACGACGACAAATCGATATGATGGGCTGCGTGGTCAAAAGCTTGGGTTTATTTTATAGTTATTTCAGTACGTGAAAAAAGTTTTTGATATTTCTGTAGATAACCTTTCGAAATTATAATAACTAAAGGGAGTTTTTGTGAAATACATCAATTTTTTTTCGTTGTGGATATTTTTTTCTGAGTTTCCCAAAGATAATAATCGACAATCTACCTACAAATAACGTAGCCTAAATAAAAAAAACTCATAAAACAGCAGTTGCCTTAAGTAAAAATCTCTATTCAAAAACATTACCTATCTTAAATAATAGTTTTTTCACTACAGAATATAATCAAACGTCACTAAAAAAAAAACAAACATTAAACTCGTCCAGAAACAAAATACACATCACCGAACACACTCGTCCAACAGTTCAGCCTAATGAACTGCTAAGAGATGCGCCCATTCTCGGCCAAGATTCACGCCGCCACAGCTGACTGGCCCAAAACGACGAGTGACGACAGCCGACCAGCTCCCCCTCACAAAATGGAGAAAAAGTACACGTCCCCGGTAAGAATGCCAATCCGGGAATATTAAAACCGAACTGTAACGACAATGTGCCGTTCTGAAATGTCGTTGTTATATTCTTGTTGCTGTTGGCTTCGTGTCAGGTAAGTTTGAAAAAAAAGGCATTGTAAGATGTGTACAAGTTTATATTTTTGACTGACCGACCTTGACTATTTAAAGTGTCTCTAAATGGTTTATTTGAATTAAATGCTTCCATTTTTTCTAAGGTTACCGACATAGTCCGAAGGCTCGCCAAACTGAAGTGGCAGTGGGCATTTACTTAAGAGGACATTACTCGCAGAACAGATGGTCGATGGGGCCGAAAAGTTCTGGAGTGGCGACCGCGTACCGGAAGACGCAGCGTTGGAAGGCCTCCCACAAGGTGGACCGATGACTTGGTGAGGATCGCGGGTAGCCGATAGATGCGAGACGCACAGGACCGGTTGTTGTGGCGACACTTGGGAGAGGCCTATGTCCAGCAGTAGACCGTCTTTCGACTGAAATGATGATGATGATGATTTTTTAAAGATTAGAATTAAAGACTTTATTAAGAAGTAAAGTACGGACGCCAGCACTTCAAACTACAACCATCCGACAAAATTCTTTGATAGATTTTCAACTTTATCGCTGAAGCAGTAGGTTCAAGGTTGATTAGGAAAACTTGACAGTTTCGGGTAGCTAATTTCTCAAAGTACTGATCCGATTTCGAAAGTCTTTCACAGATAGAAAGCGTAATTTACTCTGAGTGGCATACGCAAATTGGGAAAATGTATGGTTCCTACGGGAAAAGCCATGGGAATGAAGGCACGGGAAAAGGAAGAACCTACTTAACTAATATTCAATTAAAACAACAACGCTCCAAACTCACTAAACTTCTCCATCAAACAAATCCATCATTAAAGAGCAAATTCGAAAGTACTTACTAAACAAAAGCATAATCTGCATTAAATCCCGAAAATTAAGATATCCGGATTTGAAAACAATCAAATTGATTTTCCGGAGACGACGCCGGATGATAACCGGAGCCGTTTCATAATCATAACGATGTTTTGAAGACTTATGGGCCGTTGGAAATTCATTATGTAGAAGTATGAGTATGTCGCAATAAACTTGGAAAAAATATTTTTTGTAAATATGCTGGCATTTTTTCCAAATATTGGATTAGCATTACGCCAGTTTAGGTACTAGTATAAAAACCCAAATTATCTTGGTTAATCGTTAAATTAAAACGAATGATATTGAACGAAAACGACTGATATTGAACGTGATCATGACATATTGATTAAAATCTACATTTCAGCTATCTTTTTACCATCCAGAACAAAAACATTATTATATTATCTTATCAGCATTCAAGCTTTCAATCAAAACACAATTTTTTTGCAAAACTCCTGATCTGGAGTTTATATCGTACTTAATTCATTCCTACTTGCCAAAATTCCTATATTTTGCATAAATCCTAGGTTTTTCGTAAGAAAGCGATTTTTCTAATTATCCTGCGACATAGAAGGGATGCAAGGTATCACAAACCGCGTCCAATGAAAGGAAAATGAAGTGTCACCTCTTCGCGGGTAAACAGGGGGACAATGTGACACGCCACCTACGCCACTGACGCCACACGGCGGGGGTGCTGGGGGTCGGGGGTCGAGTTACGAAACCGCAAGCGTGGAATGTTTTTCGCCACATTGGACGCTGTAGTGTTTTTTGAATCGTAATGCGATCATGTTCTGTTTTGAATATCGGGTCATAGGTTTTGGGAAACGAAGCGTGAATAGCATCGAGTTTTTTAAGGGTATTATATGTATAAGGGATACGAGATTATTGAAGTGAGGATTCCAATGGAGATTAAAAATATTGTAGTGTAGTAACACGAATCAATTCAATTATATCTAAATTGATGTCATATTAAGAACAAACAAATCATACCCATAAGGACTCATTTGTACCAAAGTAATTACTCGCCACACGTCCACAATACAACTAGTTGAGAACCAAAATATTTTAATAATTATTTTATTAAATCAATTAATTAAATCGGTCCCCATCATCGAACTCATTACCAACACTTTTAATCTCGCTAACGAACCTCACGACACATCGACACCAGGCAATATTCATTAATAAATCTCACAATTTCATAGATGAGCAAGTAAATTGATTAAAAATGAGAATGATTGATTGCGCGTCCCGCTCGCACCTGACAGGAGCGATTTCACTTCACGCAATCAATCACGACTGACAGTCGCGACAGGTCAGTCACTCACGGACACTCACGGTGCACCGAGCTTACGCCGCGAGCATTAACGACCTGATAGCATAATGAGCTGAATTATACCAACATGTGTAATATAGCAAGTAATCATAATGATGATAATAATGTCAGAATTTTAATGCAACCGATACATTGTCAAACAAATGTCGTTGTCAGAATAATGAATGTCATTTGCAAGTGTTTCCTTTTTGTTTTACGAGGCAATTAATACTAAATATTATAGAATTTATAAGCATTATAGTGTTGCCGCTGCCTTAAGATATTCATAACCGGACGTTTAATAACCATTATTAATGAAGAACATGTCGTTTTATAATTTGTATTAATAAGTATAAGACACAAGTTACGTTAACTAATTTGAATTTGTTATTTCGACTTCAAAGCGAATAAAAATAAATACTAAATGCATGTTCCTGTCAAAATGCAACCATTATAATAAATATCGATACTAAAGCTCATAATTTAAGCGTTTACTATGTAAATTGAAGGCTCAGCAATGTTCAGTGCTAGCGAAAAGTCCATGAATAAATCACTAACATTGCTGGCAAACTGGTAGAAACCCTTGATTCCACAAACAACACTAACGATCTTCCTTAAACCGTTTTTTTGCGTCATGTAAATGAATATGATGATAGTCATCAATCACCGTTTCCGTGGACAGATTAAATAATTCCGCTTTTACTCTCCCTCCTTCAAAATTCTTTCCCTAAGGCTTGGCAAACGATCAGGTTAATTTGTGCTAGGTATTGTTACATTTTTTTTAAAGTACCTAAGTATACTTATTTCAAGCAACACATTGTGAGGTGTATGAGCTATGTTGCAAAATATCAAAGCATACTTAGGTAAATTGGGCCTGACAATAGGGATCAACCGGCTCACGTCGAGTGCACTATAACCATGTTTTAAAAGAGAGTTAAAAAAAATGCACAACAATGACCTAAGTTACTGGAATGCAGGTCTGCCATGTCAGATAAGCAACTGCAATATGCAAAGTCTCAGACTTGCCCTATTGCACTTCCTCAAAATTTGAAATTATGTTGTCGTCACCAAGCTTCAGAAAGTTGACAGCATTAGTACCAGATGTTGTTGAATGTTGCATACAACATTAACAAACTGCTCTTGTGAACCAGACCTTAATGTGAAGCAGGTAAATATTACAGTGTTCCGTTCTCCCCCGCTTTCCTTATTGTTTTTCTTCCGCAGTTCGTTTAACTTGGCAAATATTTGAAATATGAATTAAGTACGTACTTAATTTGATAAAGTGATAATTTGAAGTAGAAATGACGCCATTTCTACATTATATTATGCACAAACTTTGTTTTACACCAGAATATTTTTATTCTTTTTACTACCTGTAAAATTTTTAGCAAAAAATAATTACTCTCTATTATTAGTCACCGTTTTAATATAGGTCTGCACGTTTAATTTTACAGAAAAAAACGTGAAAAAATGCAAAGCCGAGCCAATTAAGTAAGTGTTCAAGCTTAAATACGCAAACATTTTTTCACAGTCTGTTGTAAATGAGAAATTCCAGACTACCTGTGTTTGGGAGGCAGCGGTGTAATTGTCGCGTTTTTCCCTCAAAATTAGGTGCCTACAAAATATATTGCTTCTGTAAAACGACTAATTACTTTCTTCATTTCAGTTGTATGGAACGTGCTAGACGTTTTGAAGGAAAAGGTAGAATTGGCGCAATTCTGTCTATGAATGTGTACAAATATTCGTTTTATGTCGCGAAACTGTCACATAAAGATATAAACACATAAATTGATTTTCTTTGTAGGCTGAATAAAGGTAGGCATGTAAATATGTCTGCTTCGCAGATAGGTATGTTTTATGTACCTAGGTATATTTAGGTCACTATTATTCTTTGCGCACTAAGCGCTTCCTTTGCAAGACTTTTAGAATAGTTTACGTCTTACATCAGCAGTGCGAATCTGTGAACCTCTCACTATGAAAGCTTAGGTGAAGTGAGCTGACAATTCATACAAACAAGATAGAATGACAGTTCACTTCATGCTCACTCCACCTAAGTTTACATGATGAAACGTTGACAGAATATAGACCGGCTATATATCTACTGTTAAAGCTGAACTACTGAAACTAAGCAATAAAAATCTTATCTGCCTCTCCCTTTACCTCTTATTGTGGTATCTCTATTATCAACAGTTTTATAAATTTACCCATTATCTTGATGATATTCTCCGATTTTAATTAAAGATCGCTAGTAGTGATTGCTCTCTCCATCAGCTGCGGTGGGGTGGCTGTAAGATCTCATCCCATGGGACATGGGGTTTCACTGATTTTCACCGGCAGACTTGTGCACTCACTGATATTGTGCCGAATGCACCCTTCGTTTGAGCCTGTAACTCGCAAAATTATTTTTACACTTTTGTTTCCCCAAAAAATCGTGATGGAATGGGTTTTTGTTGAATTAAATGTAATGAAAACTTAACACAGACTTGACTTGCCTGAAATTGTGAATTCCCGAGTTTTACTTCGGTTTGCAAGTTGGCTTCTAGCGAAAACCTACGATTGATTCTTCAATACTTGCAATCACATGAAATATTAAAGCTTGTCTTGCCCCAAGGGGTCAGGCAGAGGTGTACCCAGGTGTACCTTTAATTTACAACTATATTTCGCATAGGGACGGGGCATAAATCTAGAACCCACGCCCATCAATAAACCTTTTTTGTTTACTTAATTAGTTTTGTGGATAATAATTATTTATTTATTTATTAAAACTTTATGCACAAGTAAAATCACTGTACAAAGGCGGACTTAATGCCTTAGGCATTTTCTACCAGCCGACCTTAGGGTGGTGCAGAGACAACATGGCAGGTGCAATTTAAAAAAAAAAACTAAAAATAGAGAAAAGTAAAATAAAATAAAATTATAAATACATAGATACATACATACACTTAAACAAAGTTATTAAGAAAAAACGAATCCAACGAATTAACGCTGTAATGATTCTACCAACTTCTTGCGAATGTGCTCACGTGCACTTAAATTATCTGTTATCTTATACCTTATCAATAATCATTATCTTATACACGAAACCAATATAAAGTGAAGTTTTTGGTTAACTACTATTTTAATTTTGCTGATAATTATAAATACTGAATGTATCAAACCAAATATCAAAATTGATTAATTATAAACTAACACAAACTACACATACCTAACACGACTGAGGGTCTGCGACCCGTCCGCATACCGCACTATCTTGTAATTTCCAATCGCTGTTGTTTCGACCGCCATGTTATCAGCTGGCAGGATTACGTTCAGACCCCATGGCTGTTATCTGAACACAAAGAGACCCATCAGTAATTACTCCCCCATGTTATAGGACACATAACTTGAAGTTCATTATGACCGCAAAAGTACAGGGTTGGACTTGGTAAGTGTTACTTACATAGGTAATTGAGTCAAAAAGCAACAACAAAACAAATGTATAAGATATGGACTAAGATATTGCTATTCTATTTAAAAATACCTCGGTATATTTAGTTCAATAAAGGCACAGGAAGATCCCCATGTGCTTTTATTTACTTTATTATCTTTTGCCCGCGACTTCGTACGCACATTTCCCGTTTTTACCCGTTCCCATATAGCCTTCCTCATAAATTTGGTTATCATATATGTATATGATAGCCAAATACATAAATATGATACAAAAATAATTTTCCAAATCTGACAGGTAGTTCCAGAGATTGGCGCAAACAAACAAACAAAGAAACAAACTCTTCAGCTTCATCATATTAGTATAGCTAAGCCGACCGAGGCATACCCTCGTCACGCCCGACGACTCTACCACTCTCCTCCAAGAGAGTCGCAAAGAGACCAGCACTCTTCGCAAACCACGACCGCCGTCCTTCCGCCCTCGCCGCCGAGGCCCGCCGCGACGTCCCCGTCAAAATCCGCCCCGACCCTTGCTCGAGCCAGCCCGCGCCGCTGAGCCTGTAGTCTTAAATTCGCCCCTAAATAATAATTCCAGTTCGATCCAGCCCGTCCCTAGCTGTCCTCTCCCCAGCGAAGCCCTAAGCCGAGGCCCGTACCCCACAGGGGGTGCCCTTAGCGTGTAGTCGCTTAGTTTGTAAGTTTTTTATAAGCCCTGGCTGGAGGCTTTAATATTATATTGAGGCCACCACAGGCAAGCCCGGTTAAGCAGTCGACAACCTTATAGGTTGAACTGCGAGAAGCCACTCAAAAAAAAAAAAAAATTAGTATAGATAGCTGAGACGACCTGATAACAACTAATAGAGATGTTAACAAAGAACACACGTATACACAATAACACACTTATAAAATAAAATAAAAGAATAAATTTTCGCTGATCCCAAACAAAGTCTTAGAAGAAGAAAATGACGATTCATTTTCATATTGTAGGCAATTTAAACAAACCCCAACTCCCGCCCTGTGTCCGCATTTTGAGAGGCTCGATATTTCCCCATTTTCTTAACAACAATTGACTATTGAGAGTCGTAACCGCTTATCGCGCTAAAATGTGCGACGTCAGACGAGTAATGGACTCGTTCTGTATGAAGCAGTGAAATATTTAGCAATAAGACCTCTTTATTGGCCATTTCTTATTATCTGGAGAAAGTGCTGGCTGTGACTATAAATATTGTGTGTGTCATCCACAGAATGGACGATTTTACCATTGTTTGATTGTTATCTGAGTAGGCACTGAATAGTGGAATGCCTTGTGAGTAATAGAAGTTTAGCATGTATTTCAGCACGAGACAGTGAGGTTTTTCAGTTTTTGAGGCAACGGACAGACAGGAGAATAAAGTAATTTCTTTCAAAGCTTGGTGTGTTTACGTAACCAAAGAAAATAAGTATCCTTACTACATAAAACGGCGTCTCGTTAAAAAATATGTGTGCCCGTGCGAGAGCCCCAGCATTTTTTTTTTATTGTTCAAATTCCACACATTGTTAAGTCATGTGAACTTAATGATAACAATAATAATTAGGTAAGTAAAATAACATTAATACTTTGATGTAATATTACAACATTATAATTTTAGTGAGTTAGATACTTCCTAAAATGCTGACCTGGGACTTATAGTAGGCGCCAGATAAATGTGGAATAAAGTATATTGACCTTTCCCTAATAACTGTTCATAGGTACCTGAACAATTAAATATGAATCGTTTTTCATTATTAGACAATGTTAAGGATCACGAGAGATGATGATTCGGGACAGCTTTGTGTCATTAATTCCGTTTTTCAAATTAAAAATGTCAATAATTGTAGGTGGGTCAATGACCGTTATTCCACGATTATCTGGCGCCTACTATAGTATAATTTAAATAAATAATAATATATTTATGCAAATTCAGTTCCCATTTTCAAACTGGATCTACTTACTTAGTACTACAGGAAAACTTTCCATAGAAGGCTACATAGAAACCTGTCCAATCTATCCTGCTATATAATATCGTAAAAAATATTCGATCCCACCATCTTAAATGATGATCTATCGTGTTATCCACACTTGAAGTATTGTATCCCATCTAGGGTACGACTAGTGCCAACATGAATAAATACACTCCTCAGAATTTTTCTCACTCCATAAAAGTTATACATTAAAATTGCAAATTGTTCAGAAAAAACCTGGTCAATGAATATTTATGATATCTTGTACAACTGCTAGTTAGAAGTAAAGTTTCTTAGACTGTGGTAATCCTTTTTAATCTTGAAAAAAGGCCTGGCTTAGGAAGTGTGGTTGTTGTCTTCGCCATATGGTAGGATTGGGAACACACGCTACTGCAATTAATCTGAGCTTAGAGGCTGGGCCCTGTCTTAGTAGCTTAAAGTGTCGGGCTTTTCTTAAGGCAAATTGGTTTTCGGGACTGTAGGAAGGCAAGGGGAAACAGGTCTTGTAATATTATCACCAGAATGGCAATCACAATTTTAAGTAAGTAAATAAAGTAACAGTTAGTTTGTCAAAGTGCCTTCATTTATTTTTACATTTCTCTTTTTAATTTAAAAATGTTATATTACATCTTTAACCCGTTTTTCTATTGGCCAAAAAACAAACCCAATAAATCCATGGTCCATGTGAATGTAACCATGTGAATTTGTTCGCATTTTTATGACCGAGCACAACAATCGGGTAATTTATAGCCTAATATGGGAATGTCCGTAATGCTCCTAACACATATAAAACGCCATTTTAATGGCTTCGGTGATAAACAAATATAGCTAATTAATCGAAGGGGAACAATACGTAACCCCCTGTCCCGCGCATTTTTGACGTCATTAGACCGAACCACATTTTTTTTTGTAAAAAATTTAATCTCCAGGCGCAAGCAAGGGGTTCCTTCGTTCGAATTATGGGAACACGTCAGATAACCACTTAATGAAATACCGCACAAAATAGTGCCCGTGCGTGCAATAAAACGATCGTTTCGTCTACAATCGCAATAACGATGGCTGATAAAAAATAAATTACCCCAATAATCGTGGTAAAGTGGCAATTAAAGTCATAATAAACACAAAAAGTGTCCGCAGCCGGTAGGATTCGAACCTACGCTCCCAGAGGGAATCTGATTTCTAGTCAGACGCCTTAACCGCTCGGCCACGGCTGCTATATATAATGTTGTAAAATGAACCATCTATTGCCATTGAATATTACGTACAATTAGAAAGTTATATAAAATAATATTAGCTGTCCCGGTAAACTTTGTACCGCATCATAATTAATTTTTGCTTCTATTCGTTTCGGTTATGTTACAGAAATGGCGTTGCGTACGAATTATTGTATGAGAAAATGGATTTTTCCTATGTTTTAATAGTTATTCTGCTATTCGGGGTAGAGACAAATCCAACAATCAAATCCAACAATAGTTTGTTGGATTTGTCTCTGGACTGATTTTGAAAATCTTAATAAGATCTTCAATTCTTCGTCCAGCCGTTCTTGAGTTATAAATGGTGTAACTAACCCGACTTTGTTTAATATCGCTATTAAAAAATAGGGGTTGGTGGTAAAAGGGTGAAAATTTAGGGTTGTATGTATTTTTAATGCCGAATCATAAATAAATCAAAATAAAAATAAAAAAAACAAAAAAAAAAACAACACTTTGCACTCTGGGAGTGTCGGCAGAAGTGAAAACTTGAACATTAACGTTGTGCATTTTTGATATTTTGGAATGGTTAGGGAATAATTTCGCACGAATAGCATAATGCATATGCATGCATTGAGGGATACATTTTCGCCGCGCGGTCGAAAGAGAGGGGGATATTACTTCCTCTCCTCGGTCGGCGGTCTACTCTCCCTCCGTCTTATGAATTTTCGTTCAGATCACGTGTCCTGACGCGAGTTTAGCCGCTAGAAGTTTTCACTTCAAATATGTTTTACAAAAAAAAAAAAAAATTGGGGTGGACCACCTTTATCATTTAGGGGTATGAAATATACTTAGTTTACGTCCTATTCTCAGACCTACTGAATTTACACACAAATTTCATAAGAATCGGTCAAGCCGTTTCGGAGGAGTTTGGTTACAAACACTGTGACACGAGAATTTTATATATTAGACGAGAAATTTTATATATTAGATTTCTAATGAACACTGATAACTTATCGATAAGTGAACGGTCCCAAATTAGTGTGATGCCGCCAAACTTAATATCTACTAAGTTCCCAGCTCCCCTTTCATAGCATAAAAATTTGTTTGTAAGTAGGTGCATAAAGAAAGAGAATAGAAGAAGACGCAAATAGAAAGAAAACAATTTTTCAGTCAATTAAACTAGGTACCTATCTGAACCTATCGCAGTCTACCTATTACAAGCACGAAACCACACATCTCAGCCTTCCACATCAAGTCTGACCCAGTTACTTGTTCTATAATTGTAGCTGAGGGGTCGTTCCGAGCTGTACCGTCTTTCAGATTCAACGCATTTTTTTCAAACAAACCATTTAGGTACCTACATACACAAGGTCAGTCAGTCAAAAACACAACTTAACGCACCGCATCGTATCGTATCGTATTCGTATCGTCAATCGTAGAGTACATACGGGTGAAGACCAACTGGACCTTGAGAGTAGAGAAGTTAGAGGCGCGCCATAACACCAATTTCAAGTCGTTCACGGTGCGCGTTCCAACTCATCATTTGGTGACCTTCCTCAAAGAGAATTTTGGCCGAACGGTGTGCGTATCGGTGTTACCGCGGCCGGCTATGCGTCACCTCCATAGAAATGTCACCTCGCAGCGTAACACGACGCCGTCACTTCGTGTGCAGTAGTTTTTAAGTTTTGTTTATCAAATATTATGTATTTTTTTATTTAATATGGGTTTGTTCTTGACTCTAGTCTAGGTCATAGATACCAGAGACAAGGTCGACGATGGAGCGAGCTTACCCAGAAGAAGCCTGTTCACTGTATTAGGTTTATAGTTATTGTTTTTAAACTTATAAATGTATTTTGTGTAATGGGCCTTAGTTGCCTGAAATAAAGGATATATTATTATTGTTATTATTAAAAACATGTAGCTATTTGTACGTTCCAAAGCGTAGATCTCTATGATCTATGCAAGACACTCCACGGACACTCTTTTAAATAATTTTATTTATTAAAAAAAAATAATTTAAAAATTTTAGCAGCACCTGTACACATCTAGATTGATGTTACTAGTTCAAAAATAAAAGAAACAATACCTATCCTATCAAATTTTGCCAATCAACCTTGAACTTAATGCTTTGGCGACAAAGTTGAAAATCTATTAAATAAATTAATGACAGATTGTCGTAGCTTGATTGATGCTGGCGTCTGTATATTGCATTAAGTAACGATTTAAGGCTCGTATCGTGCCGTATCTAGCCACGTCAAGTACATAGTACAAGTAGGTAACCCCTACTCTACTTGGGAAGCACTACCAAATAAGGAGTGTCTAGAAGCTATAGTGTTCACTTACAAATTGCAAAAGTAACATAAGTCAAGCACTACTAATTAGAAATCCTGCCGCAATCATTATTATCGTTAGTTATGTAATTATGTAAACCTAATAAATTATCTTCGCACTTTATCGATAATAACAATGCTCGGCAACACTGTTGTAATCATAATTTAATTCAAACACAATACAAATTGTTTATTCAGGCGCTCATAATAAATTCTCCATTATCAGCAAACTAAAATAAATCTTTTGTAAGTGTGTGAATGTGTTTCAAAATTTCGGCACTCAGACATAAGGCGCCGTGGCTTAGTTGGTTAAAGCGCCTGTCTAGTAAACAGGAGATCACGAGTTCGAATCTCGTCGGGGCCTGGTGTGTTGAGAACCATACTTTTTGAGTTCTTTTTTCTGCAAATTTTATAATTTCTGTTGTTTAACTTATTATTTCCGCTGGCTTTTCTTTTTATTGTTAGCCAGGTCCATAAACATACCGAGCCTTAAATAAGATATTCAGAGATATTATTGTTTGTTATGCATAAATAATGAGCATTGTTGTGTGAACGTCATCATTTTAATAAATTCACTGCGGCTCTTCTCTGACGAGTCATTGCAGTCTTAAAATACATACACATTATTTTAATCCCTATGACTGGAATGTACGAACATTTATTTTTCTACTGAAATTAGTGTCGATTTGTATCACTACCCAGTCATAGCTTTATAGATAATAGGGCAAAACGTAAATATCGAGCTGTATTTGTATGTAAGGAGAAACAGAGGCAATAAAACATGCTCATTTGTTTGAAAAATGCTACAATTTGTTCCTTGAATACGACATGGGGTGAGGCTTGTGGTGACTCATTTACGTGCGTGTGGTATAAAAAATAATTTTATCTGTGGTGAACTTGCATTTGAACTTCGAAGCGTTTGAATTTCGTAGTAAGTACATGATTTTTTTCTAAAAATCATGAACTTACTCACTACGAAATTAACGAAATTATGGACTTTTGTCCATGAGAAGGATTTCGAATTTATTGGAGGGAAAGACATCCACAACAGAACAAGGGAAAGATGAAAACCAATCAGGCAATAGTTGCCTAGCATTCGTGAGGTACCTCACGAATGCTAGGCAACCGTACAGTACCTACACAACACAACTTAAATGCATTTTTGTGCATTTAGGTATATTGTGTGTCCTAATCTGGGTTTTGACGTGACGTCTTATAATTTGATGGAGCCGGCTGCACGCACGAAAAAACATGACGCATGCGGCGTTACCTCGCTCTGAGGCGTTCCAAACAAAATTAAAATTTTCTTTTGAACAATGAAACCATTCCATCAGTATTTTCTTATGACGTTGTCACGTTCAACTATCGTCAGTAAACCGACTTTACAGACAACCGATTTTTTTTTTCTTTTAAAAGTTGCTTTCTTACGCGTCATTAATCATGTTATCGCTGATTGTGTTGTTCTACTTATTGCAATAACTCAAATCTGTTTTTATAATTGTTAGTTTTATGAATTTAATTTCCAACTTGAATATGCCCTCGGTTCTTAATAAAATAACATGATATTGCGAACGATCAACGGGATCAAAAGATGTTGAATGTAGGAAACTAGGTCAAGGCCAAGATGTGAAAATAAGCTGCTCTGAACCCCGGAAAATTACGTAGCTTCCCGCGCCTAGCCCATGGGGATTTTTGTACAAATTATGGTAGGTCAAATTAAGAGGCAAAAGGAAAATGACTTAGGAAGTGTACCCTCAGATTGTGTAATCGAATAATACCCGACCACTAATTGCGTTACGCCACTCTCATTCACGTTTGTCTCATATGTTTGAAAACTTTGTAGCCAGCCTAAAAAATAAGAATAAAACATAATAATATGTTTTGCTTGACATCGTGAACAACGGAATTAATGTTGTTGTTGTTTAAAGACATAGCGATTGATGGAGGGTTACTCAATCATCCTTCGTTTAGGTACAGGTAGGTAATCGTAAGGAACAAAAACACGTTTAGAATATTAATCACTCGTATATTCACATTTGTGTAGTCATACAATATTTACACATGTACAAAATTTATTGCTGCCCCAAATAACAGGTCAAAGTATACACATCGATTAATTTATTAAGTATAGATCAACTCTATTTTGGAAATATTTAACAAAATTATTGACAAGTACTAGAACTAGATCATTAGGAATACTGTTTATGGACTTAACATGAATGGTACAATTTCTTGGAAATTGTAAAGACAATAAGTAGGGAATATACATGAAAAAAATATTTAATACCTATCTATACAGTTTGTATAAAATATACAAAAATATAATACTAACAGGGAAAATAAAATCAAAATTGATCGAAAAACAAACGAGATATAACTGTTTGAAACAAATATATCTGTCCCTCTCGCGAAGACGCTGTTTTCTATGGCAGCGGTATTAGGCGACATGGTATTTGACGTCAGAGTTCGTATCGGACTTCTCTTTCTAATTGGCTTTCTTTGAAGCTATATAACTTTCTCGCTGTTGAAGGTATTTTAAAAATTATTTCATAATTGTTTACTAGAGCCAATAAGTATTTTATTTTGCAAACAAAAAAAATGCATGCATATTCCCTATTATTTGAATGCGTTGATAATAAATGTCGTATTTATAATGCCAGTTCTAATTATCAGTTCCTAATGTTAATAAAATATTGAGTTTTAGTCACATGAATGTTAAGTCTCACAAATGAACGAGTTTTTGGTCAATACGAATAATAAAATTAATTGGGTTTTAATCATTAACACTTATAACTTCAAATCCTTATTGATTTAGTAGTTGCTAATTTAATCAGTACTTTTCTACTTTTGCATGATTCGATCATTAGTTACTGTTTAATAATTTATTACAAGTAATTTTCATTAAATCATTATAATATTTTATGCATCCTTGTACATGACCTATTTTTAAATGTGAATTAATATAAGCTGTTATGGTGTACAATAAAGAATTAAAGATTAAAGATAAGATTTATTATTTAATTTTGTAAATAATCATGATTATGACAGGTATTCCAATAAATTAATATTTTTTCGAAATTCTTTGTTAAAAATTCAAAATGACACCATAGATTATATTTTGTTCAGTGCCTGATTAAAACTACTTCCGAATTAAGAATCATAGTCCATAGACAAAGATATTGTAAGGCAGAATATTTTATTATGTAGTTTATGAGTAAAATTGTTTCTAGTCCAGTCTTAATCAATAATTATAATACTCTAAAGTTCTAAACACTTATAAACGTCTTGATAAACTCTGAGGCACATTTAATATTACGTATTTTACAATACAGTCGCTATCTTACAAATATTTACAAAATTTAACTATTCTAATATGGCAGTATCGAGGTTCAAATAATATTTATTAGTGTCAATTTTCTAACAGTAAACAATATTGTTTCCTACGATGAAGTATTAGAGAACAGACAAATGGTATCAATAGTGATCACATATTTCAGGTTTTGATAACAAAAAATCTTTATAGATGTCTCAGTATGACCACAGTGTAACTATCCGTTGCAGTATACCAACTCGAAATGTTGAGCAGTGAGATGTTATGGAATGTCCACACGATACAGACTTCCATATACTTCTATAAATCGTCAGGGTTCAAAGTCTAGTCAAAAAATTCTGTCTCGCGTGGACAGGTGTGGACCAACTATTAGTCACTGAGCTGTAGGTCTTGAAGAACTGAGTTGCAAGCGTGGATAGTTGTACTGTGGTGATAGACCATTAAAACTAACTTCTTAATAGATTCAAATATGGCAACATAAAGTGGCCATTTTCGCATAAAAGCACGCCATGTTACTATGATTCGTTAGTGGAATTGTTATAACTTTGTAATCCAATACTTTCAAGAAATAACAATAACTGCCTGCTGCAGTTAGTTCGATATGTAGCAACATGTCGAGCTGACTGCAGTCTGAAGTATTTTGTTACTAAAACGGAAGTTTTCATCTTAGTTCAGAAGAAACCTTAAAGAAACACTGCTTTGGCCACGATTTACTCAATAACTTCCAATTTGTCGATATTTAAATAAGGTATAAACCACTTACTTGGTCCACTACGCCGTATTCGTCTGCCATATGTACGAGTATAACGAGTATATTTTGTAACTAACTACACTGGTGTTGAATGAGATCATTCTAAACAGAACACAATTACTGCATTTCGTACTTCGATGGAGAAATATATGGCGTAATGGTGGTTCTTTACCTTGATTGGAAATAATTTGAACAATTATCAAGTAATTCTCGATATTATATTATTCCAAATACAGCACAGTGTACCAGAAAGTGAGTTAAAAAAAATCGTGTTACTCACGTAACAAAATCGCGATCAGAACAGTACATCAATAGTGGGAAAGCACTACAAGATGAAAACCAAATATGTGATAACTATGTCAATTAAATAATTTAATACAAATCAAATAAACGCATAAAAATCAGTCTCTTTAACATTTTCACTGTACACAGTCACTTGTCACTCACGTCACGGTAAGGCCTCTCACCTTCTCCATATCTCACTATACTTGACTTTATTCTTCAAATAACACTTTATTGTCGTCTTTGGGATGTCTTTAAGAGTTAGTAAGGAATGCTTTACACGAATCTCGTGAGTTGCGTGTGGAAGTCTCGCAGGAAGATCTGCAGTTGCGGCAACGTCGGCCGATCGTCGGGCGACATCGCCCAACAGTACGCCATCACTGCGAACCTAGGAAGAAACACGAACCTTAGTATATTGAACGAACATTTAACTTTGGCGCGTACTTCTATAACGAGGAGAATGAACTTTACATTAGCGAGCATAAACACCACTCAACTACCAAAATACTATTGCAATTGGCTGCGGCCCAGACAGAAGTTTACGTGCCGAACAAATCATACCAGAATACTACAGATGCTACTTACAGTTCATCGGGACAGTTGGCTGGCTGCTGCAACCGGTACCCATCTCTTAGGTAAGCAGCTACTTCGAAGGGGTCCACCTCCGCGTATGGCTGATGTGCTAGGGTCGTTAGTTCCCATAGCAACACGCCTAATGCCCAGACATCGGCCGCTGGGCTGAACTGTCTCTTTGTGAGTGCTTCTAGTGCCAACCACTTGATTGGCCTGTTCTCGTTGTCGCCGAGGCAGTGGTAGTCCGCAGGGAACAGGTCTCGTGAGAGAGCGTTGTCCGCGATCATCACTCGGAGATTTTCGTCAACTCTGTTGAAAAGAGGATTGGTTAGGATATTTCTTTGGAGATTGACTTTGTTTTTCAATATATGAGCAAATGAATTCAACCCAAACTAAATAAGGAATTTTATACTTACATGCAATTCCTAGCAGCGATATCTTTATGTAAGACATGCTGTGAATGGAGGTATAGCAGTCCATCTAATGCATGAAGTGCCATCCTGACGACATGTTGCGTGGTAAGAGGGGGCGGCGGTGGAGCCCCACCGGCTGCACCGCCCACTGTAACTCCTCGACAAGCCAGGAGGAATTGCTTCAAGTTCCGCCACGTTGAATTCCAGGGGTACAGCAGGAATGGAGCCGTTTGATCCTCGATGCTCACACCAAGGACTGATAGGAGTCGCTCATGGTGAAGCCCGTATAGCATGCAGCCTTCTTGAAGCAGCAGTGACACCTAGGAAAGAACATTGTCGTTACTAACTGAAGATCTACGATCATGTATATCTAGCACGTAATTATGTTCAAACTACACAAACTGATTGGTGGCATAAGTATTAACAAATTACAGAACCATAATTACCTGCACTTGAGAAGCGTGTTCAGCAACCGTCTTCACGAGCACCTCCTGTTCCCTTGCGTCTTCATCAGCGTAGGTTCCTCTGTACACGCGCCCGAAGGTTCCCTCCATAGCCACAGAGCGCAGCCTCACTCGGCATCGCTGTATCGTTAGCTCCGCTATTCTTTGTTGTAGGTCCCTTGCTTTCTCTTCAGCCGCCACAGCAGGCAGTGACGTAGGTCGACGATAGCTGGTGTAGCTGGCGGCAGATTTGCAGGACGAGTCCGGCAAGAATGCATGGGCGTCTTGTTCGTCACTTCGTGCTCGTCGCAGCTTCCTCGCTCGAGCTCTACAAGCTGCAGCGGCCACTGCCGCTATCAGCAGCGCTCCGCCAGCGCAACCAGCTCCCGCGTAGAATATATCAGCAGATGTAGGTGCATGCGGCACACTATCCACTCTAACGGCGGGTCTGTGTGCCTCCTTTAGACATATCTTTTTCCGTCTGAATCGCAACGTAGAAGATGAGGAGCCTGTCGACACGTTCAGAAATATAATGATGTCCACTTCAGCAGCGACCGTGTGCGTACAAGGCAAGTCAACTCTCCATGTTTGTGGCTCGGTCGGCACAAACCCCTCGTTTGATATATTGACAGTTGGCGGGTTCATTGCATTGTGCTGGTCCGTCACGTCCACGTGTAGCGTGTATGGCAACTGTAACAAAAATCATCAATTTGTGACACAAGCCCAAAACACCTTAAATCTAAGTAGAGTCGACACATTCCTAACGGTACAACCACATCACAGTGTAACTGTATCAGTACGCAATTGACGGACCACGGCACGCAAGGTGACCCTAAACGGCCCATCTGATCCGAGTCAGAAGAGATCAAATGTCGAGACTTCGAGAGTAACCCACCGTGAGAGCACGAACATCGCTCCTTTATCGGATGAGTAAACGACATACTTTGTTACCGTTGGCCATCGACTATATTTGCATATGTAGATGTCGGGTCATTCGATGTGGTTTATGTTTCCCTTATGTGGATGACGTGGACGTATAGTGACACGCCGCGGGGAGCTTGCTGCACATATGTTGTAGCTCGTTTGGTTTGTTTTGAAGTCGGTCGTTAAACATTATGATCATGGGACGCTCATTATCCAACTAATCATCAGGCGGCGTTACTTGAATTGTTAAACAAACAGCATTCGCCGCGGGCACTTTGGCCGGCTCATCAGAGATGCATCACAGAGGCAGCGCCTGTAAGTGGCGGCCGCGGAGCAGAGACCGCGGAGGTGCGACACCGCGGCCGCTAATTAAATATTATCAGTCGGTGCGGTGCGCACAGACAATGGCGGCGGCCGCTCATCGGCGCTAGTTAACCGGTTCCCAAATATTTGCTCTGCCTAGTCAAAGGCGCCGCCATATAAATAAGGGAGTAGCGCGGTGGAGTGAAGGGGAATCGCAGATCTGATAGTGTGCGCACAAAGCTCGCCGAGATGCTGATAACGTGCTAAGGGCTCGGCGCGTGATCGCAACCGAACCATACCCAGCACTTTGTTTATTTTTTAAATCCAGCAAAGCAGAGCGTGGACAATTTCAAAGCAGTTTTAGTGTTATTCATACATGTAAATCCCAAAGCCTTCGTCTTAGATGTTAGGCGGCAACATCTGAAAGCTATTCATTATGTTAAGCGCTGTAGGTACGTGGAGTTAATATAGCTGACGACATCAAATCCTGCAGACGGCGCCATGAATACATTCAAATTGATGAAGCATCCCGTAATCTGGCGAACGTACGTATGACTTGCAAATAACATCCTAAACAAGCAGATGTCTTATTGACAAGTTCGCTGAACTTGTTTGCGGGGTTCGTCGTATGGTCGGATGCTACTTTTGTTGGAGTTGGTTTGAATATGTAAAGTGGACGTCGCCGCCGCGTCGCTCCCGATCAAAATGCAATGCCGCTCAAGGCTCAACTGATTTCTTTTACTCTATGTTGCCGTGTGTGCTGACGGCTACGGATAAAATAAATAAATGCACATAATATTTGGTTAGAGATGCAGCGCCCGGGATACGTGGTGCATAATGCGGCGCTGCGTCGTGATCAGCCAGCGGCGGCATTATCATGAAAAGCGATGCAATTTGAATTAGAACCAAACGAGGAAAATGTAAGGAACAATCGATAACACAGTATGATCAATCAAAAGCCGTAGCAGATGTGTGTAATGATGTTTTAATAGTACCTAACTAAAAGAAAGTTCTCTAAACTCGGGTAGGGGATGCTGCATTACCATAAGAATGGCTTGTCCGGTAACTTGAAAGAATAAACTTTCCTCTCAGAATTAATTGCTTTGGCTAAGGTTGCTGACGCTTCCAACAATAAGTAAAAAAGTTTTTAACAAAACAACTCGCTAATTGTGCGGATAAACAGTTGAGAACGTGCGAGACTCGATGATCGTGATCAATTTCGCATTCGTTCCGTGTCGCACATTACCATAATAGCGCGATTGTTTCATCAAATCAATTGTTCGTTAAACCAACACAGCTCTATTTCTATCGACTGGTTTCAAACTGGATAGCTTTTACCTACGAGTTTTTGTAATAGTTATTTAAATTCCGATGAAATTGTGCTCACTATCCATTTTACGATTTTGTTTGCTTTAAAAACTAGCGCGAATTGAGGTTCAGCTTATATTCAATAGGTACCTATACTCTCATGAAAATTCAATATCATGCGAATTTGGTCCGTAATATAAAGATACTCAAACAAAAATCTGGAATAAAACATTTGAGCAGACATTAGTATGAAATTGCCCATTTAATTTGAGTATACTTTCAAATTAGCTAGTAATAATATCATGGGTATCGTCGCAGACAGCTCCTATTAGGGCCTATTAGGGCAATCAAGATGTCACGTGATCACGGAGTGAGCTGTCATTCCATCTTGATTATATAATCAAAATGGAATGACAGCTCACTCCGCTGTAATCCATATGGATTACAGCTCACCTCGTGATCACTTCACGCAAGCCTTCACTTCGATATGTTTATAGAATCGACCGGCTGAGCAATTTCAATTTTGACATTTCGAGCCTGATAAATTCAATTTAGTTTTCTTTTCTTGATGAGCCAGCTCTTAACCTCAATCACGCCTCATGGAAAGCGATGGAAGGGTTCGACGATGGAAATAACTTCAACGGTTAGATTTTTGCTCTCGAACTCACCCTGGCCAACAGCAACTCGCACGTAATTAAAAAATGTTGGCGTTTAAAAGCTTTCTCACCTTTTCCATTCCCATATAGTCTTTTACCTATTTCTACCCTTAACACCTTAAAGATTCCCGAAAGAGACGGCAACGCAACAACGTTTTCATAGCAAATTGTTCTTATCCGTAGGACCATTTCTTGAGTTTTCGCATCGTTATCGAATTGTCCCGTCCACGACGGACTGTGGAACCGTCTGCAGGAGTTTTCCAGGAATAAAATCAGTTAGCGTAAAACAGTTGTTTAACAATTTTTGGTGTATGTACAGACGTCAGCACATGAAGCTATAACAATCTGTCAAATTTCTTTAATAGATTTTCAACTTTATGGCCAAAGCATTAGGGTCAAGGTTGATTGGGAAAATTTGAGGTTCGGGTAGCTTGATATGCTGGAGTCTGTACAATGAAGTATATATTCTATGTAGTATTCTATCTATTAGTGTGTAATATTCACCGGTTTCCTAGTAAGACTCTGCCAGGTGAAGTGCAGGTCCGCAATGGTCGCAGGGACAGGCACCACGAAGTTCAGCGCGTACTCGTTGATCTGCCCGTCTCGCACGTAGAACAGCTCCGCCGTCAGACCTGGAGGCAAGGGAGAAGGAGGTTATTAGTCAGTCAAGTAGGCTTCACGATTGACATGGAAATTATGGGTTCGGCTTCGGAGACTGTAGAAGCGAAAATATGAAAGCTTTGGTTGCATAAATACATCCAAGGTTTTCTAAGAAGTCTCCCAACGGGTAGATTTCTCAGAAAATGTCGAGGATAGATAGACAGTCGCTCCATGTAATAAACTAGAGTTCAGCTGCATCCGGTTCAAGTAGAGAAAAAGGATTGATTGAAAAATTGTGGTGTATATTGTGGATTGCATAATGTATAGGTAGCTAACCAGCAAAAGGAATACGCTTTTTATGAAATACGAACGGATATTATATTTCCATTCATAAAAATCATCAAAATGGTTTGTTATTCCCTTTTATTGACTTCCCTTTATTACACAATACGAGAAATACGACGCCAGTCAGTCTCCCTACTTTGAAAGCTTCTCTAAGCACTACCGAATCTATTGAGAGTTCACAACAAATCAGTACGCGTCAATATCGAATCTGACGCAAAAAGTTTTGTGCGCGAGCGTACAATGAGGCGGCACGATCAAAGAGCTACCTCAAAGACGCCGCGAACGACGCCCGCGCCACCTGTCCACAAATCATGAGAACCTGGTTTAGAGAAAAAAAACTTCCATGGCCAAAATCGAGCTACTGAGCGGTTTTTTGCGAGCGAAATTTTATTTGGATAACTTGAGGAAAGTTTCTAAAGTCCTATCTGTCATGTGATAAACCTTGGAGAATTGTGTCTGTAAAGTTGGAGCCACCAGTAAGTTTTACGGCCGGTCTCAATAAGGTACCTTTAAACAACTGTCAAATTAGCTACCAGCAGTAGCTAAAACGTCATGTTTGAAACGCGAAAATGACATTTCAGCTACTGTTGGAAATAGTTGCGGAATTTGTTCGAAAGAGTCACCGCGGCCCTGGAACGCAACGGGCTTTAGAAGGAACACGGATGGGTTTGAGTCAGTAAGAGTCTGAGACGCCCTTCCGCTCCACCCAGAGCGGAAGAAGTCATTTGATGATTTCCCAAACTTGAAAAACAAAAAAAAAGCTACTGTTGGTAGCAATTAGACAGTTGTTCAAAGGTAGATGCGTTAGACAATTCGTTTAATATTTTATACCTTCCATAAAAAGTAAAAACACTTTTGTATCTCGCTTATTATCTTCCCTGTGGTGTAAGCACAGTTTTAAGTGCACACAGGCCAAATTGGAAACTCTTGAAGGCACTTAAAATAACAACAAGTGGGCTTTCGTGATTGTAATATTATTAACCCATTGCAGACGGGTATTCGTTTCCAAGTTTTAAAGCTTACACGTGATTGCATGTAGCGAATAATTATAATGAATTAGCTTCGAGTTATTAAAATGTACATGCCTATGTGAGCATTTCACGTATTTCGCGAAAGGTGGATAGTCTAACGCCAATTAAAGTTTTTTATGGAGAAGGTATTACTTTTCACGTCGTAAAACTAACAGAGGACGGTGAATACATAATGTTATTCAACTAAAACCCTTCCGACATTCCAAACTAATTGGCGCAATTTAGGTTTTGGCGACTGGCGACTCATGTTTGTTTTTGGAACTTCTCTTCAATTATAGCGTGTCAGCCGAAATTCGATGCCTATAATTTGGTCAAAGGTAAATGTCCTTTAAGCAGTCTCCTGTTCAAATAACCTAATGAGCTACTGTACCCACGTATGAGTTATGCCTGTCATACCGTAGATAACCACCACCTAATATGAGCTTCCTGCGCCGAAGTCGTTTCTCCGAAGTCGCGCAGTTATTATACGTGTCTCGTTAAGGACCATATCATGTTCCAACATCATTAACTTTATGATTTTTATGAACATTTTTTTGGTATCAAGTTACTCCTGGAGTTTATGTCAATACTGTCGTAATATCCTTGAGAATGTCCTGTCTGGGTGTGAAGATACAGAAAGATAATTGAATTTATAACAATTGAACGTTGCCAAAACGAGATGTTGCTAGACAATAACTAACACCTACAGTTGAATTAACACAATACAGAAAAATAAATAAGACCCTGTCCTTTTACAGCTTCGTAAAAAATTAAATAATTTAATTTTACGTCCTGCTTGCTAATCGTTATGAATTCTTGATTAAAATCTAAGTGAGAAAAATAATAAGCGTCAACCTCGAAATACATTTAGATTTGTTGGAAGTGTCATAAACGTATAATCGTAAACAAGTTTAATATTGTGACCGGTTCTACAATCATAGCAGCAGGATCCTTGCAGCGGGTATGACAGCGACATTATTAACACTATTATCATAAAATAATAAAGTCCTATCTAAACACATGGTAAGTACACAGGTATGCATGCAAATGAAGCTCCGAAACAGGCGTCAATGCGATTATATTAATAATTTTAACGCTTTTAATGGGTATTTGTTTATTCGTGGCGCGATACAGGCGATTAACCGCTAACGAGTGACGATAAAGAACGATATAATTTGCATATGCGCCGCGTGCGACGACTCGCCGCGACTTGCGACAAATCGCTGCGACCTGCGACAGGCGCGAGCGCTTTATATGTCCGAGTTTTATCGCACCGTTGCTTACGACTGTACCTATCTACACTTTAATATGCAATATTTTTTATTTAATTGGCTCTTTAAATTTGAGATGTTATTTATTGATTTCAAGATTTTACAAGGTATTCTGGATATTGCGATACCTATAAAATCTGAGATAAAAATAACATGATAAAGATCAAAACGTTGCGACAATATTTTATGTAAATATTAAACAACTGACTTTTAAATCCATAAATATTTATCATATTATTCAGATAATCCAAACGAACTTTATAATAACATACATTAATAATGCATAATATTTATACGGTGATAAATTATTTATAGTTTAACAAAATGATTATAAAACCGAATGGTGGTACAATAAAGAGGTTGAAGAACTTTCCAATAGAACACCTAATTTATTAACAAATTCTACAACCGGTGTTGGTCGCTTATCTAGTGAAGATATCTCTCAAAGTTAAACCAATAGGTACCTGAATAGTTTTAATAGATTGTTTCCACGAAATCAAAGTTCGGTGTAGTTTAGGAATAGGCCAGACAAGAGTTATCTCTAACTTTTACGAGGAGCTATAAAAAATAAATACGTATGACATAAAGCTGTTCTGTTACATTCCCACATAGTAATAAGCAGCGGGAGTGCTACCGTGCGCGGCGCCTTTGAAGTCGCGGCGGGGCAAAAAGAAACTACTTGATACGACAAATAACTAGAGATAACCGGCACCCGCCTCCACTGGCGCCCGCTTTTTTCTGCTTATTCAAACTAATTCCCCGACACGCTAACGGAGCTTTTAGCCTCTTATCGCGGATTCTTGCATGCTTTGCCACCGAAATTCTAATAATAAAATTCAATAAGTTGAATGCCAACAAAATGGCGCGCGATCCGCGTGCTCCTCACTATTGACGCATTCTACATTCGCACCTCCGAATAAAGCCTTCATTACACTCGTACAAAAACCCATTTGTGAAGAATAAAATAGAAAGACGCACAATGGACGTCTTGATATTTCGTATAGAAAGTTCCCCTTCGAGGAATGGATGTAAAGATTTTAGGGCTGAACAGAAGCTTTATTGTGGAATTATGCGGACGAGGCGTGCGAGAAATAAAACAAAGTGCAGAGGTGTCGATGAAATATAAAGGTGAGAAAAGAGACGTGCAAATGTGTAGGAAAACATTACTCGCGATATTTATTTGATCAGGTGACTGTAGACTACTGTTGATCTTTATCGGCAGAATTTACTACTTAACATAAGAACGGAAATCTTCAATTAAGAGCTCAGCATTAATAAAATTAATAGCAAACGAGCCTTTCTAAAATAACCATAAACTATAAATCAACCAAACTCGTTTCGTATAACGTATTAATTGTACGTTTAATACAATAATGATAAATCGTCGCTGTACTCCCTAAGCCTAATTAATTAGTCGATAAAATGTTTGCAACGGTACAACACTATACCATAAGGTTGCACGTTTATATGTAAAATGTACTTCAGTGGTCGAAGCGAGGCGCGGGGGTAAGTTTCACAGGCGGAGAAAAATGTCGTCATTTATTATTTCTCCCACACATCTGCATTATGAAGTACATTTTGTACGGCGGAGGGAACATACAACCGGCCGGAAAACCGCTAAATAAATAACTGTTTAACATTTTACAGCATTACCACATCCCATAACGACGTGTGATAATAGATGCCATAAAACACAGTAATGTGCTAAGAATAGATAGTGGACGTAAAATTAAAAACGTTTTAGGTGATACAGGTTGCAACAGCGGTGATATCATACGTGTTCTCAACGTTAATGGTGTGAAATATCGAGTATGGTTATCGGCAACTGTTTTTCTATGGTCTTGTATGAACTTTTTAACTATATAGTTTTAAGGTTACCGACTCTATGTATAAGAGACTGTTGAAGAAACATATTCTCAGCACGGAACGTCCCGAAGAAGCATGAATTTGTCATTTTTGTGAGGTGACATTTCATTATCCCTGCATCCAATATAAAGTTTTCATTAGTCACAGCAAGGGCGCGCCGCGCTAGACAGAATTAGCCGATTATAAATCTGCGACACCAGCACACGACACGAACCAAATTTGTCGCCTTAATTGTAAACAGCCATAAAATATGGGATCGCAATGCTCTCGAGATAGTCGATTTGCTCGTAAAAGACGCTCGTAATCGGTTATTTATCGATACATATCGACGTTCGTAAAAAGGAAACATGTTCCACACATCCTGACATGGATTGTAAAAGTTACGAACAATTTTATGTTTCTACCACAATAAATTGTTATTTCCCAGAAACGATAATGGCCTTAATGCAGAAAAGAACTTAATAATAACGATTTTTCTTGTGTAATACACATAAAAGTTGTCAAAATAAAACATGTGGGAGGAACAAACTGATAAAACGAAAAGGTTTCGTGACCAATTTGGATGTGCAAAAACTAACAAAGACCCTTGAAAAAAATAAATTGACTACATTATCGACAATTGAGGACCGCACGATTCGCCGCATGGTGGAGATACTAAAAAGGTAATATATCGCGTTACATTAAATGGCAATTGGACCGTAGATAATTACGTAATGGCATTTGTCGAAAAAATGGTAGACAGAAGTGTAGTCAGGTGTAAAACTTTGAGGTTTTCGGAGTCAGCGTGCCGGAAGTGAGATGGGGTAATGCGATCCACCATTGTTCGCCTGTTCGTCCGTCTGCCTGCCTGGGCTTTGTCCCTAACAAGATTTGGATGAACGTCTTGCGATCAAAGCTGATCGACGGCGACACAAAAGCCTTGAAATTAAAGCCTGTAAGAATGAGAGGCGCGAAGAGCTCACTTTATTTTTATAGATACCATGAAAAAAGTCAGAAATAAATACGAAACTTAAATGTTTTTTACACCTTTTGTTTAACGGAGGAGGATCAAACAAAAGCTTTAGATATCTAACACAGATTTACAGCCGGTTTCAATAACGCATCTACCTTTAACCACCTGTCAAATTAGCTACCAACTTTAGCTGAAATGTCATGTTACAAAGGCAAAGATACCGTTTCAGCTACTGTTGGTAGCTAATGTGACAGTTGGTTAAAGGTCGATACGTTATTGAGACCGGCCGTTAGACTATAGTTTAACAGCTTTTTGTAAATTGAAAAATAAATATGCAAGACAGCATGGTTTCCAAAAAAATCAGTCTGCAATATTCTTGTAAAACTATTCCTTGGATCGATCCAGAGTCAATTTACGAGCTTCATGCTGAAGAAATACTGAAGCCATTTTAATATGAATCCGAATAGAATTGAGTTGAAAAAGCGGTGCTTGCTTTTGTGGATCTACATCTATTCTCGGAGATACTATTTTATAAAACACTAAGTCACTTATAGCATACAATATTCTACAGGATTAGCAAAAGAAAAATATACTCAAAAACCCAGCATCCGAAGATGTTTTAGATTTGCACATTTTGAGGTCAAACTAGGTATTATCACAAGGAAAATAATAAAGTAAGCAGTGAGTTTTCCTCAATAAAATCAAGGTGCAGAATTCGAAGGGGCGAAGACCTTGGAGCAGATAATGTGTGCAATAATCACGACCATCCCTCCGCCGCGCCCTTACATGTCCCATTTACCCCGACCTCCCTTCCATTTAATTACACAGTAATGCAACAACACGTGCATTCATTAAAACAATTTATTGAATTAATCAGAACAATACTGTACCAATTGAAACAAGTTAAGCAAACAATAAAACACTGCTGTCTTCAGAAGTTCGCAGTTCGCGCACTTTATTAAAACAAATTGCAGTTTTATTGCAACGATTAAACCAAAGGCTATCTTATCTACCGATCAGAAAATTACGCAAACAGAAATCTCAAAAAAAACTTTAACAGGCATTTGTAATGAATTAATTCGAATGAAAACGATCAATTAATTGAGGTATAATCACTAATAAGTGTGATATGCGTGCCATCGCCCATATCAAGCAAATTAGCCGCGGTTTTTCTTTTATCTCAAACAAGTTTCGACGACTGGAATGATGCTGGGTTTACATTGCTGGTACTGTTGAGGACGCAGTTTAAATTAGCGAAAGCTGCCAGCGATACTCGATTGAATAGTCGAAAGAAACGTTAAAAAAATATCCCGCGGCGCATTGGCGCGTTGATTGATGCGTCTTTTTGCCCGCGTGCCCCTCAAACGTAATCCCGACGAATTAGTTTGACAGTCGGAATCTTTTCCTGAGTTTTTGTCTGTGGATGCCACTCTACCACATGTTTATTGAGATTTTGCCCCTAATGATGTGCAGCGATACGGAAACAGTGTCGATTATTTACAGCTCTGTCTAATTAACTATAAGTTATTTTATATTTACATGCGGGCAGGAGAATGTTGGCTGTTGTACTTTGAGCAGCAATTATCAGACGTGCGTGCGTTAACGATATAATAAATAAGTGTTGTAATAAAATAAACAGTGTGTGTTTACGATCAGTGAGGCGAAGTGCTATGCGGACTGATCTACGAGTGGTGGTAGTACAGCACCTGACGCTGAATTATTGCGGATACGTAAACATTACCGTTACATTAACGTAAGTAGCATTAATATAGGAACATCAAAACAAACACGCCTGTCTTGTGTTTGTGCTGTATAGAGATGAGGAAGATGGCGAAAGGCTAGGGTTATTACTAGAGGTGAGGTAGAGTTATTTGTGTACTTGCTTCGAAATGTTGATATTAATATGGATCTTCCCGGGATTTCTAATACACAATCCCGTGTGGCCAACAATATTACAAATAAATAATAATAAAAACCTCGGAGATAGATAAGACAAATAAAACAAAGATAATTCACATAAGTACAATTTTTATTAGTATTTAATTCAAAATACAAATTATTATAAATAGTTTTAAGCATATTCTCATACTTATACTTCGCCTTTTAATACGAAAATGCTTTTGCTTCTAGCCTAAGTAATAACTTTTTTATTTAATAAATCAGAATTTTTTGTCTGAAAAATTAATCTCGGGTTTTGAGGCATATCCACTTTATTCTTTCGCTGTATTAAATCAGTAGTACACAAATAACTCTCACCTAATTCCGACCTCTGGTTATTACCTCACCAAACCAAAACTTACTCTTGTTAAACTGTAAATATTTCGTTGTACTGACATGATACGACACTGCGACTCGAATACGATACAACGGTATTGTATACACATTATTAGGATCGAGGAGAATACTTATTGAACACCACCTCGTCAGCTAGACATTTTTAAAGTACCGACCAACCACCTCTACAGTACTTTTCAAAGATGAATTCTAGCAAAAGTTTATTATTGTCAATCTCGAATTCCAGACAATAGGCAACCCTAGAAGATTCGCCAAAGCTTCGTCGGCAGAAGTGTGAAAATTTATGACATCACGTGCGCTACACTTCAGAGGAAATTAAGTTCAACTTAGTTATGAGCTCCTCCGCTCATGTGATATTTATAACTTTACACTACTTCAAGTGAAGTCTGGCCCACCTAAATGTGTAATAGATGAAATTCACGACATTCTAATAAAAACAAGCTCGTTCATATCATGGAAAACATAGGTTAGTTGTGCAATCATCATCATACCAGCCGGAAGACGTCTACTGCTGGTCTTAGGCCTCCTCAAGGGGGGGGGGGGCTTGGCAGCGTAGGAATCATGCAGCTTGGATGTAAATTGCTATCTATCTAGATAGCATTTACATCCAAAGTCACAAGTTTATCGAAAGCGATAAGTGGGCCCCACATTTCCATCTAGTTTGTCAGAATATTTGCTTCCACTGAGATCAAGCTAATCCCAGTCTAGTTACGCGAAGCAGACCACACGAAGTCGTGACCACATAACGCGACCATACCTCGTGTTCGCCCGCGGACCACAGAAACCGCAACTAGAACTTAGCACCGCTACTCCACCATCGCTTCGGGAAACACTCTAAAGGCGAGGCCACAATACTGCGTTGCGGCGTCGCATCGCAAAACGACGTCGCACAGCAATGCATTTACAATTCAATTACAAATAGACTTCTGCGATGCGACGCCGCAACGCAGTGTTGTGGCCTCGCCCTAATAGCGATGCTGAAATATTAAATTGCCTGTCTCTGCAGTTAACGAAACATGCATCTCATACAAAAAAGGAACCCATTTCACTCGGCAGCTCGAGGCCTGCGATGTGACAAACAGAACCACGTAAACTAGAAAAAAACTGAGCACGAACACAGTCGTGACATGTTTGTAAATGTTGCGAGATTATAAGCAACCCCTCCGCATGAATTTGTGTCTTGTATCGTTTATATTACAATTACTGAGTCAGTCCACGTGCACGCTCGTACACACGACGACGAATTTCTCGAGCTTATCTATTAGATTACCACAATCCTTCCGAAGAGGTTATCGCACGGTAGCCCTGCTGTTAAAATCGATGCCTTATCGTCCGATATGATTTATTTTTGACTTATCATCGCTCGATAAGAAATACGTGTACAAATATCCGTTGGCTACTGGATTCCATTTATTTGGGAAAATGACTCGCATCGTCAGATGTACAAACAAACAGCTGTACCGGACGGAGGGCCACCGCGTTCCTGAAAACTCCCATTAGTTTGTGTCAGGGCAATTCAAATAGAAACTGTGTGCGGAGTGGAGGTGTCCAATAACAAAACACACGAACACGCTTGTCAAACAACGCTCACCAAATATTATCCGACCGCCACACTGTATTATGTCGTGGATTTGTACCAACACGACCACTGTACGGGACAGAAGCACGACGCGGCCACTGTTTGCACTCGAACTTAGAAAGGTTATAACGCTCGCCAGGAGGAAAATATTACACAGAACGGGCAAATACTTTTTTGGAATTTTGACACCAACTGCGCCTCTGTTATTTGTGTAGGAAAGAAATAAAACGAAAAGAAGGAAAACAATACGGACGGGCAGTTTAAAAAATCGTCTGTTGAACGAAGGCTTGAAGAGAGCAGTTTGTGAAGTGCTCTCGACGAGGGCCCTCCAAACGAGCGTCGACGCCAGCCAGCGTGCTCAACCTGCCCTGTTTACACCGGCGAACACCTACGTATCGTATCATATACACTTGTAAACCTGAAGTACGAAATTATATTCCACGTTAAGGACGTCGCTGCGCTGAGCCAGCCGATCCAAAACCATTAAAAACACGTAATTGAACACCGGACCCCACCAAATAAATTAAAGGCAATCGAAAAGAATCGCACACACGATCTGGAATTATCGACTTGGCAACCGTTCAGAATATAATTTGATCCGCCGCCGCCGTCAGTCATAATGGAAATCATAAAATTTAAAACACCGCCCGTTAAGTAAACAATGGGCAAAAAGAGCAAAATTTATAAATGGTGGGTGTAAGCGAGGCCTGCCCTCCGGACTCGGGTGCCTGCCCGCACTCGTGTTATTTCTCATCTCAGCTCTTATAAAATAAAATTGTAAGTATCAAAAGCACCAAGCGGGTGGTTACGGCATGAATTGTGGCGGAATTCTCGGCTTCAGGAACTTCGGCCTCACGAACTCGCTTGTAAAATGAAGACGTTTGAAACACTTATTTCTACGAGTAGTTCTTGCACTGGCAGATATAATTTTAATACTAGATAACTTTCCTGGAGAATTTTAACTGCCGTCTTTACTAACCACATAGGAATCTGACCTATGTGCCCTTCAAACGGAGATTACTTTTTGTCTCTTAATACTTTTTTGACATAGGTAACTACAACACAACCGAAGACCTTAACAAAAAACGGGACTTCGATATCTATCAGTTTATACTGCCCACAATTTCTATAAAAAGGTATGCAACGAGCAAGTGTAGAGGATGAGGTTATTTAGCTATTTAATTACACGGTTCTCCACGCCTTCCGTCACGGGACAGTTTCCGGGCCGACAATGCTCACAGCTCCGATCACAAATTGGATGCGCCCCTCACTAACTAGACGTGTTCGATGCCCAACAGACCAGAACGAGATTGGGCAATCGACACTAACTACAAATGATCGGTTTGATATCACTCCAGAGCCTACCATTACGAGCGACGCACTTGAATTTTAACCAGCTAGGTAACCAATTGATGGATATTATCCACCAGACGTGTAACTTTAGTAGCTAGTTAATTCAAATGTGGGAACGTTTAAATATGCGTGTGATTCGAATCGAATAACAAACAAAACAAATTCAATTAATTTCCCGACTATAGCCGCAGGATAACATCTGTTTTGAATATAAAATACACCAACACGTAGCGTCGTCCCTTGTTCAAACCCCAATAAAAATGAGACCTACACAACTGACTATAACAAAAAACAATACATAAAAACGCCTACACGTACGTACATCTTAAATTTTGATCTAACGACCCTGAAGGATCCATTATTATTAATAAATCGATGTCTAAATAAAACATACGGGCAACATAAAAATATTGAATAAAAAAGGAGGATAAGATTTTTTTCGAATACGAGACATTTATTAACACGGACGCGCAGTGGATCGAGATAAAACAAACATGGCGGCTGGCGCGCGCGCATATAAACATGGAGTTTATCGTGGGAGGCTGTCACAACACGCGCCCATTGGGCATCGCTGACGCACCGGTGAAAGCTAAGGAGACACCCTACGATACAAGACGAGATGATGTTATCTCACAGTAACATTTCAAGCCTACGCATCGCCTACCTCGTCGTCATTTTAGTGGATACAACTTCAGATTCCAATATTTCGATAATCATTAACACAGTTCGATAGTCATCAACTTCATGAATCATTGGGCAACAACCACAAATATTTACCGTATCGAATACCTTCTAAGTTACTAGCTTTCGCCTGAAGTTTGATTCCCGACAGCCGTAGTAGTTAACTGATTCTACGAGCTTTCAATCTTCCGGAAGGTTTTCTAAAACGTCTGAACGAAATTTGAAAACATATTAACTTGATACTTTACTCTTACATGTTGAAACAAGCACAATCTTTGCAACAAGAAATTGAACAGATAAATAAAGCACATTTCAAAGTATCACCACTAGCAGATAACCAATTAACTTCATAAATAACCTATTCAAACGTAACAAGGTTCTAACAGGGCGGAAAAAGCGGCGCGGACGCTGCGTTTATCAACAAAACAAAACAACAAAGAAACGAGTCGTGATCTCCATCACAGATCCATCATCGAGTGCCGGCTGCTAAGATGGATTGCCCGTATTATCCCAACAAGCACCTCCGGATAACCGACCGAGTTTCAATTGCCGACAATCTGTCCAAGTCACCTATTTGTACAGCGGTTCAATTTTGCTTGAAGGAATAACTAACAAGGATAGCTTGTCTCTAGAAATGGCAATAATAACAACGTCCCCGTGAGATCTATCTGGTGTCTCAGTGTACGGCAAGTGATTTACGTTTACCGCATATAGAAGGCTGGGATATCCGCAACAATGAGCCCTCGTGCAGCGCGCAGCTGCACTTCCTGCGAAACGTTTGGCTCCATTTAAAAAATATTAAAACTCTAACTTTACATCAAAAGACTTTTGAAGTCAGTATTTTAATTAAGAGTTCTAATTAAGAATTATGAATGAGTTAATTGATATTATGACTTGGGAACGTCGAGGGGAATTCACCCGTCGCAGGAGATGTAACCATAACTTTATAATAACAGCATGCGGTGTCTATAAATCAGAATTAAGGACGTAACCAGAGAGATTTAGTTTTCGGCGTCGTTTAAACTCGACTCGAAAACAAACAGGATCTCAGTCACGCCTCTCGTTTCTTTTTTAAAGCCTTCGGGCGAATCCGAGAATTATTCCACCTGGTTGCTGCCTATTACAATTAGACGGACCTCTTTTGAAAGAACCGGTAGCAGATTCTAACAAAACTGTCAAACGACACATCACATTGTTTCTAAAATACTTAAAGTCCTCGAGTCACGAATAGCTGGACAAAAACAAATAAAAATTGTGTAGCAGACCACGCAAGGTTGCGAACTACGATCAGTTAAAACAGTAGCGTTCCAAAAACAACAGCGAAAAAGCGAATTACAAACGAAAATAAAAACCAAATACGCCGCGGTCTCGCCAGTGTAAAAAGTAAAAAACTTATTCAGTAGATTTTTAAATGATCAGGAAAAGTAGAGGTCCTACCAATCGAAGTGAACAAAAGAAAGAATTTAGTCGAGTCGTTAATGAGGGAACATGTAGAACGGAGGAGTCTGAGCAGTCTCCTGTAAATTATCTGATGCTCTAAACTCGAGCGAGCGGGTCTAATGGTAACCGCCGACCTTAACAACCCAAACAAAACCGCATATTTTGACTACAGTACCCACGGGTGAATGTGGAAGAGTATTAGCATACTAGTCAATATTAATCTTTCGCACGACTCCGCTACACTGGCGAGCTGGCAAATAAAAACATGCAGTAAAAGAGTAAAGTAAACATTTCCATTCGGAATATTCTCGTAAAGATTTCCGAGTTGTAATTGAATTTGCATTTGCAAAAAGAGCGCGAGGCTTGGTGCGCCCACACCTCGCTTACATTAGCTCGCGTACTTGCATTCCTCTTTATAACCACACGACACGTCCCCACGCCGACCAGCTAGCTACACGACAGATTTTTTCTTTACAGAAAAACCTTTCCATAATTTATACATAGGTATAAAGTTGGTATAAAATGCAGCTGCGACGGTAAATCCATATTGACTTTTATAGCACATTATTTGCATGGGTTTTATGTCTTTTTTTCTTCCAGGTAGAAACGTGACCGTAGAGCGGAGGCGAGCATTTCCCCGATCACGACGGTGCGATGCGATCAGTCGACAGTGGGACACTCGTACATGCTAATGTGGGCACAGCGCACGAGATCCACGATAGACTCTACGGACACAATTAACCTAGCAACCCAGCATGCCTCGTTAGCTTTAACGTTCTTCACATCTAACCAGTATTTGAGGACTCCTGATTTACTTGAGATTAGGGTTTTAGCTTGTATTACTAGATCTTAGAATTGGACTACTGAATCTTGCAGTACTTCAGTTTACATATCTAACAGTCGTTTGACACTGTTTCGGGTACTTTCGTTTATTTTACATAAGACATAATGAGGCATACGCCTTGAATGATGCAGATAAGATATCATCGATACACCATCATTCATCAAAAAACTTGTACTTTCAATCATTACCCAATAAACGTAAATCATTTACCAGAAACCTCATTAAGCTTATTAACACCTAACTAAACAGTCTAAACTTAATCCGACAAAATTGATGGACGAGGCGAGGAAATGACGTACGGTGGTACTGCAGACATCTTTTAAAAATCCACACGCGGCCATAACGAGTCGAGTTACGAGCGGTTAAATAAACGCAGTCTCCCATTACTGCCATTAATACGTACGATTGCCTCGAACTCACTGAGCCAGAAATAAAGTTTAACCCTAACGTGAATGTAATCGTATCGAGCGACATTACAAATTAAGGAAATGAGTTTTACGGACGTTCCGCTATAAAATAAAATACAAAAAATAAATCCAAACGTTTACTTTGGTACTCAATTGAGACTTTCTTGAATATCAATTCGATAAAATTGTGGGAACACATTAAAGAACAGATAATTTCGATGCAACTCAGCCACATACATACTTATATTCTGAATTCCTTCGTTACATTCCCACAATATGGTTGAAAATAGAATTAAATCGTAGTTTGGTTATGAGTATGACCACCTTTAGCATGTAATAACGACCTCTAGTTACCAAATATTAGTCCACGCACACCTCTGAACGGATTCAACCAATATTTGTCCTCTACAACTGCTTCCCAAAAGTGTATTTTCTTATTCAACAACTTCTACCGTTCAACGCCCGCGAGGGTGTCACGATGTTTGACTAACCTGCCTCCACTAAGCAAACATTCACTTCTCATGAAGACAGCATCGCTTTATTTAATTAATCAGTATTTGTTTTTTGTTTTGTAAAGGCAACTGGCAATAAAACGATAAACATCTAGGCCCCCAAAATTTACAAGCAGCATAATAATACATTCCAGATGAAAATAAAATATCCAGTCACATCGGGTGATCGGGACGACTGGGTAATGTTTATTTACATTCTTAATAAAATAAACATCGGACACAATAACCAGTTTGGGAGTCCAATGTTAACAAAACTAGAGGACAAGGCCAGGGTCGGTCCCCAGTGATCGCATTGACAAATGTGTGTATTTTATTGATTCAAAAGTGACTAGACGTTATCAGACTGCTAGGAACTCACAGCGCATTACAATAACCCTTACTCGAAGTCAGAATGTAAATTTTGGGGCATGCGGGTCCTCGCAGCGGGCCCTGCGCCACGGGAGGTCAGGCAACAGAAACACCATGACTCGACCCATCTCTACACCATGCTGCGAAACATACGAATTCACTTTGAGACATGTTAAGATTTTCTGTCCAAATCAATCTATGTCATACGTTTGATTTCTTAGAGTCCTGTGTAAACAAACTGCAGGTCCAAACAAACGTCACACGATGCAACATAATAAGATGTAAAGATAACGTAGGATGCCATTTCACGCTGTTTTAGGACCACTTTTGGGTGGTCGTCCCTTTGATAACGCACGTATGGGTAAGCCAAATATATCGCCACTACCTCTCCTAATGTTTTAACAATAATAACTTAAGGGATTGTCCTGTCCACTATTTCAAGGAACACCCATTGCATTAGCAATAAACTTGGATTTTCATTGGAAAACATAAATCCAGGGACACTTTGGTTACCCATCGACGATAAAACGTAAGTGTACATTGTACATTCGTCAATTCTACGACGGAGGCCTATAAAATGTTATTATTTAGGAGCTCATAACTGAAAAGATTTACTGATCATAAAATAAGGTCAGGTGACCACATCCCAACACGAATAAGAATTCCTTTATTCATTGTTGGTCCTAGAGCAGTTTCAATTGCCAGTGCGCCGTTGACCAAGTCCTCATTTAGAGGCACATGATGGATATGTTCGAGTGGCAGCCATATCCGGTGCAAGCAAATTTAACTCCGAATAGCCTTGTTTATTCAGGGGTGCACTGAACCATTAAAGCTCAGTTGAGTCGTAACAACGTCGACCGCGTTAAATTCTTCAATACTATCATAATGCTCAACTTTAATTGCTTTCTTACGAACCCATAAAAATCTAAAGTGGCTGCAGTTCAATATTTACGACTCCGGTTTAAATTTAAAGCGTAACGTTATTAAATCGAAACAATTACCACATTAGGGAAGAGAATTTCCATTGTTCAGTTCTAACTAGTGCAAGTTATGGTTCAATATTAATATCGGTACTATACATTAAAGCTATTTTGATGCCAAACGTTTAGGGCTTTATCGACACCCATAAAATCTATTACAAAAGGGCTTGTGGCAAAAAAGTTAAATACAGTCGCGACCCCATTGATTAATTTGTTTCACCATTAGAATTCTCTTCACGGGCTACAAAAATGTCCCGGCGGAGAGCATCGCAGCCGAATTTTGGGCCATTATTTATGGTGTGCCATTCTCTTCAAAGGACTGTATGATTTACAGCCGCCGTACAAAAGCCACTGCCTTATTATGACGTGCTGGCCCGTGCATTGTGCCAGCATATTTATTCGTCCGATTGTGAGCGATGTTTGTTTATTTTCTGTCCTTCTTCGTAAATACAGTATTGTCACAAAACTACGACACAATTGAGTGGGACCATATTTCACGGTCCTTAATTACGACAATGTGAATTGAGAAAATGTTTTGCCAACAAAGCACATTTCAGAAACATTTGCCATGGCTTTTGAAAATTGTACACTCAACGCAAAACATTGGATGCTGGACAAAAACTGGTTAGGAGAGATTGGATGGTCAAACAAAATGAGTAGATACCAGTGATCCGTGAAAGTACTTAAAATTATCGAGCTGTTAACAAGGAAAAGAATGGTGTTCCATAATGATAGTATGTGGTATCGTGTTTAGAAGTGATTAGCACCACGCACAAGCTAAGCGGGAGTGTACACACAGACAGAAGCTGGGAGAGGCAGGTACGCTCGGTGAGTCAGAGCTGACGCCAGCCATGTTTGCTTCCGCGCGCCCACCGGCCCGTGTGTGTGGTCCCTATTTTATATTTTAAATAAAATAACCAACAACCAAAACAGGAGTATTTATTTGTTTACACTTGAAGTTAGTAAAAGTTTTCCCGATCAGATCGAACATAAAAACCCTTCCCCCATTAGGTAGCAAACAGTCATACTAAGTTTACGATGTGTGAAATTTTAACATGTTAATGTGCGTTCCTTCGCGCTGTCTCTTAAGTGCATCAAACAATTAAGATAATGTCTCTGAGACGCAGGAGCTTTGCGAATATTCAAAACATTACGACGCTTTTAGAAGCGCAACGCCCGTAGAAAGAGAATAACAGCTTTGATTCGTTTAATAATGTGCGTAAACACACATAATATTACATTACATTACATTAGACGCATTTATTTACACATTCTCTCCTAAAGCAGAGCTGGGTCGCGTGCGCCACCCGGCCGCCTATTCAATTACGCTGCGTAGCCAACAAAATTGTCACAGCATTATCCCTAATGGCACATTTTTGAGCTCCCACAAACACAAAGGGAATATAAAATACTAGTCGTGTCGTGTGCCATCACTACGGGAGTTCTAATATTGTGCTCGTCGCATCATAGTCGCGCTGCGAGATACTTCCTTCGTGGGCTATTAAAGCAGTCATTAACCATGGACGTGGGATTATGGGTCAGCCGGTAATCCTTCGCCCCAAAACAAACACACATCTCATCTTTAATAGCCGAACAAAAACAAAAATGAGCCGTAATGTCATTAGCTAAAACGTTAACGAGTGTCCATGTCGAAGCGGCTGCTATTTCGGTTTGGGCACATTCCACGCGGTCGTATATCATCTATCATGCCGGAGAACTGTCAGGTTTTAAACTGAGCTTAAACTGGGTTCGGTGCTGGCTCGTCAGCGGTGGCAGTTGATGGACGCGTCGTGACGGCTCGCCGACGTTCGCTTACCAGCCGCAGGGACGCGCACAACATCTGACCTCCCTCTATCTATGGCACAATGCTACATGCGCTACTGTTTTGCGCATTACTCGCGGTAATTGTGCTAGTTTTAGTCATCGAGTGGCGGAAGCATCTCGTCGGGCGGCCGTTGCACCTCATCTCGCTCGCTAGTGACACGTTTTTCAGGCGCATGCCCATTGTCCTAGTCTGGAAGCGCTCCCCCATCCTCCCACGGGAGATTTGCAGTGATGGGTATTTCACAGATTCTACTGTCCACGATTGTTATGTCACACTTGGTTATTGAAGCGAATCTTAAAACTAGAATTATCTATATAAATTGTGTTTCAAAGTTGAAAATTAAAAATTGTTCAAACAAAATCTCATCGCATAAAAGCAAACAAATCCGAACTAACGAATTTCTAAACACATAGAGGGTCACAGAAAAAGCGACCGCGTGCGACTTGCGCTGGCGCAGCATCGCTGATCGATCGAAGCTTTTTGTCGCGTTGACATCTCCATCCATTCGGGCAAATTGCCGAGCGGGCACAAAACCGAGGTGTGATTGAGAGGTCGACCCTCGCCGACGCCCGAAACCATTATTTTGAATATGTTCAACTATCGATCACGCAGAGAAAAGTAATTTTAGAACGTTGATCTTTCCACGTGATATGTGCCGCGTACAGCACAAAGATTTTTCATTGTCAGCTCGACAGATGAACGAGCTTTCTACACGTTTTTTTGTTCCATTGCCATGCATAATGTATGGTTCATAAGGTTCAAATGCAGTTTAAAGATTACAATGTGTTTTGTGTTAAGGAAGCTAGAATATTGAGTCATTAAACTAGAATTTTCAAATTATCAAACAAAACCCCTCACCTGCCACCAACCTGCCTGAAAACAACAGATTTCTCACCAGATTAAGTCCAATTGACAAGGGGCCAGTGAGGTGCAGTGAACAAATTAGCCGTGCCTTCTCGCGGTTTATTACCGGCGTTTAGCGGTATTTATAAAAGATCTATTTATTCAGCTGTTGTCTGACCTGGATACATTGCCAACTTGTCACTATTGGCTGCAAGCCGTCTCGCGGTTTACTTTCTGTTTTGGTGTTTGAATTAACATTTTAGTGCTTTTATTGTGTTTTGGATTCGACCTTTGATGGAGACCAGATTAGATATACTTAGAGAAGTTGATAACGTTTGCCAGCTGCGTTTCGATTAATTTTCATCATTTATTATACCTATTCAAAATGAAAATAAATTAAAAGTTCAGCTACGAAGATTCTTCTTATTCTTGCCACATGACCAACTTAATAAACTTATAAAAGAAACAAACAGCTGTTCATTCATAAATAAACATGTTAAACAATTAAAGTTTGTTAACGTGTGAAAATAAAAATATTTCACCACCGGTGCTTATAAGTAAAGAGCAAAATAGCAGAAAAAGCTATTTCATCAGCGTCATAAAGATGCGCGAATATTACGCGGATCTGCATAACAAGATGTGCTGCACCTTGTAAGTGCATGCTTTTGAGCCACAGACGTAAAAACTTGTAACACTTTAGGTGGTGAGAACGAGAATGGCCGCCGCATGATAGTTTATGGTACAAGTTTCTATACCATAGCGCGTAATGGCGGGAATGCTGAGTGTGGGACTTAACACCGCACGTGCACCGATTGCATTGTTTAGTTAGCATAGTTTAATGGACACAGCGTAATAGTCTATTAAATGCTTTGTGTGTTCTGATAGTACTATCAAGTATTGTGTTGTGATTGGGCTATTAAATAGATAGGGTTGAGTGCGTAGTGTACGCATTTCGTTACTTTATCAAAAATGAAACGTGCGTAAAGACCACAGATAGGAAAAGTAACTTTTTTTGTTTCAAAACAAGATTTCAAGTATTAACACGAGGGTCTAATGTTACGTGATAATAACAAAGCCCTTTCTGTCTTGTTTATTGATAGTACACCGCAAACCGCAGACTTGACTGATGGTACACAGCCATGGATGGTGTAACAAGATTCCATCATCGAGGTGCAAACAAAATACTTTGAGTTCAGAACACCTTTTTAGGGTTCCGTCGTCAACAAGGTACCCTTCGCCATGTCCGTCTGTGTGTCCGTCCGCTTAACTCAGAGAAGCTTAGCGCTGGAAAGTTGAAATTTGGTATGGGTATACATATTAATCACGCCGACTAAGTGGTAAAATAAAATATTTTAGGGTGGCCCCCCACTTGTAAAGTGGCGATGTTTTTTTTTTATAGTCTTCCTCATAATGCCGTGTCGTTGGATTGGTCTTTAAAAATATTGACGGTTTGCTAAAACCATTTTTCCATCCAAAGATTCGTTTGCGAAATAATTATTAAGCTCTAAAGCGTTAATAAGCTAAACGGTTGTTTTGGAGACGTGAACAAATTCATGGTAGTAGCGTATACATATATAATGAATTTAAAAGAAAAACTATCACAGCTAAGAAAGCTTTCCAAGTTAACGAGTAATAGTCGACCCACCTAAAAAACAGAACTGGGTAAGTAAAAAATCCTAATAATTCCATAGAAAATGACTTTAAACCAAGGGCATTTGTAACTTTGTAATCTGTGTAATTTGTCTTTGTGTTAATTACATTTTACTATTTTTCTGACAATATGGTTTAGGAGAGGGGTGACTACGGAACCCTACATTGTGCGTGGTCCGACACGCACTTGGCCGATTTTTTTTTTAACGATACACTTGTTGCTTTTACTGAGAAATCTACTGTGTACAATACTTATCAGTATCACATAAATAACATAGTTAAATGATTTTGGTGAAACATTTCACACAAATAACAGTGGCGAGCAAGAAAAATTGGGCCACTCTGCACTTCTTATTGTTACTTACTACATAGTTACTGTAGTAAGTGTTCAAAAAAACGCCTTTATAAACATGAAGATTTGTCACAATAGCCAGAACTGCAGTAAAATTGGCAGATAATAGAAAATATTGCAAAGGGTGATAAAATTTTATTGTCATGTTTTTTGTCCCTCTGAGCATTGGAGTGCAAAAACTAGGAGAGATATTATGTGAAGTTGATCGATCTCCCGCATTGAATCGATCATCCTCGTCGCAGGTGATTGCCTTAAAAAGACATATAACCTATAAATGAAACAATATTAGTTTTTAGGGCTTTTCACTATTCAATCCATAGTTTAGAATGAAATGCAGTTAATACAGCAAACAATAAGTAAGTTGTTTCTTGTTTAATTAAGAAAGTGAAATCTAAAAGGCAAAACCAACATGTGATTACAAAGCTGTTGCATTAGAATTTCAGATCTCGAGGATAATGAATGGTAAAACAACTTGCATTTAATAAAGCTATGACAATGACTAATCATTAAAATTGCATGAGGTGTCGACGACAATGGATTGCAGGGTTTAAGCGATTAAAGCTAAGCCGACGTCAAGCGGAATTGAAAATAACGAGATGCATATTCATGTGGTGCACAACTGCACATAGGTAGTAAGTAATCCGTCTGTCGCCCGCGGCTTGCTGCTTGCGCACCTAATTCTATTTCTGCTATCCAGTCTACGTCGACAAGGCTTTTATAATTGCTTTTGAATTAACCTCCTATTCTACAAGCAACATTTATGCATTCAAAACTAAATCATCTAGTTTATGATTAGTTGGTGTAGATGACTAACTAACTACTAGAATGAAATTACTTGATCGAAGTAAGCTGCTCTTACTTTATTAGCATTCTACGCCCATTCCTTCCTTCCTACCTGGTACGATAAAAGTTATACCAGGGCTTGGGATTTACCAACGTTTTATAGTATTTGTAATCTTCTCGCCAGCATAAAATCGTGCACAATTTATATTTTTAATTAACCACATTCATTCTGATCACGTAAGCGTACCGTGTTTCGCCTAAGCCGCACCTGCCCGCAGGAAACATATCACACCCCCACAGATTAAAAACTGCTACCCAACCGTCCATGAAATTAAATTTATTTAGGGCCCACTCCACATCATCCCGCGTGTCAACTGTATTTACATAAAGAATAGTTTCGAGAAGGACGTGAGCCCATATTTATATTGTGCCGTCGCTGGCTGTTTATTGAAATATTTCATTGTTAATTCTCTAAACGACGTCTTCGTTTTGGGGGACGAGATCCGAATGGCGCGGGCTGAATGCAGCATTAATAGTATTTATTAAAATAACAATGACTATTCCTGGCTGTTTTTATTTATTCTATTGTCGTTCCTAATACCTGAATGGTAAAAGAAAGTGTTATCTCTAAGATGATGGTCCGGATGAGAAGCTTAAGCTTTGGACTGCTACGATTCACACGTCGACCAGTTTAATGCCAGCGGGACTGATAATATTGATATAGGTCTAAAAAAGCATCCCTTAGTAGATAACCAAGTAAGATAACACTGCCGGAAATACGAAGAAAACTAAAAAAAAGGCTGTGACAAATTGTAAATGTTACAAATATAAATACTTTTTGTGTTTCCAAACAGATAGTCCAGTGTCAACTATTCTGTAACCGCGTAAGGAGGTTATGGTGACTAGACGGAATCCAATACTGCATCTTAGTATCGAATTACGCAAGATTTTTTGTTACGTGCCCACCACAGCTCTAGCCATGTAACCCAAGACGATGGTACAAGATATTTTTACCTTCATCGGATGCAGGAATTCAATACCAAGTACCTAGATATTTTTAAATAATATCTATGTACATACAACTAATTTATAGTACCGTTAGAAAAGACTTGTTACGTGATGTAATCTGGCAAAAATACTGTGGTTACAGAAACCATGATTGCCGTAATCAGTCCAACTGTTCTCATTTTATTTTGTTTTGCTTTATATCACCGCAAAATTGCTTTTGTTCTCGGATTCAAACCAAACTTTCGAATAACCAAGCATTATAAGTAACGAGTTGTAGTTATCTCGGCTGGATCAAGCAAGGAAATATTATAGGTTTGCGCCTATGTTCCTGGTTGAGGGCTGTTCGGCGAACAATGCGCATGGCCACCTTTCTTCAGAAGCAAAATAATGGTACAATTTGTAAGAATTATGCGTTTTATAAAAACTTTTTGTTCTGAATGTCTAGTCGAGTGTGTCCACTACTAACATGTTTTCTTTATATTGCACTTTTATTCGGCCCTTAAAACGCATATCATGTCTGACTGTCGTAAAACCAAATAGTTCAGAAAATAAAAGTCTTAAAACGCTGAACTCGCAAGACTTGGATGTTTGTTGGTCCGTAAGTTCTACAGAATACAGATGAACGATAACAGGTGACCATAAACTATCCTGTCGTCTGATACCGCCTTAGTTAGCAAGAGCGCAGACGTCCAGGAGTAGAGCTATGGATACCGCAATAATTAATTGTATTGGTACATTTCTAAAGTGTAACGTTATTAATTCTACCTCAGCATTAGACACGCCAAGCCTATTTAATGAAAATTCCTAAATGATGATAGCGTTAAATTAATTTACATTCTGTGTCGGAACATCAAACATGTGGGCGTGGAATAAAACTTCAATATCCATAAAGCGACTAGGCAAATAAAATTTGATTTTGCGATCTTGTAGTTTCTAATCAAGGCGAGGTAAAAATATACGTCGCATCGTCTCAGATTACACATTTTAGGCGTCGTTTATTAGCTTTGCACCATAGAATCTCCATAAATGTCATCTGAAATAAATGACATGTAGCCACGAAGGTACCCGTAGAGCCGATCGCACTGCCTGATACACCGCGCCCGGGCTCGCACCATAGAAGCTTTACCAGATAGCACATAAATATTCTTCTTGATATGTTAATTTTTATGTTACTATCGTTGTAAATAAATTATCTTTCGTAAAGCGCGGAGCTGCGGAGGTAACAGAATGGTGCCGCTCCAACATTTGTGTTTGTTCTACGTAAGGTAATTTACATACATTTATAATTTTATTACTTACTTCTCAATTTGTACAGAAAACGTTTTACTTTCGTCAAGGAAACTATACTTTTTATCAAGTACGGAAACCGATGGTCTCGTTTAGTCCTTAATATTGTTTATTATTATTCTAATTTTTAAGCAAGAACAAAAGGCAGATGGTTCGGCCGTTGACAAAGATGGATTGCAGTCTATGGCGGAGGCAGGTTGGCACAATAGGAGGGGACAAAAACTGGCTTATTGTAAGGAGCGTCACATCTCTAAGCTCATTACCTGCGCGCGCGCACGGGCCTTTTCAAAAATGTCACTTCAGCTTACCTCAAAGACATAAATGACGAGCTCACAGGCATTAGTTGTGACGTTCGTCTAATTAAAATCGTGAGGATTAAGTTCTTAGACGTAAAAACAATTTCCCGCTTGATGTTAAGTGTTTTAATTTTAAGCCTCTCACCGTTAGTAAATAAAAATACGAAAAAATAGAAATTACTGCAAATTTTAAATCCCCGTTACTACACCGCAAGTATTGTTATTGAAGCGCTGTTGTTTGATGAACTATGAAAGTTCTAGCATAAATTGATTTCATAAATTGACAGAATTGTATCTACTTATACCTACATTAGCGAGGTTTCGTGTAGGTATCCAGTACCTACCTATATAGTAATTTTGCTATGTTGTAAGCAAAATATGTATATGTATAGGATTTAGATTTGAATGGAACTCATAGAAATTACAAAGCAAGATTCAATTTATTTTTCCAACTAAGAACAATAATTGGTAGCGACTAGTGAATGATAGATACGTTTTCATGCACGCCACTGTAACCAAACACAAAAATGTGTTAAAAAAAGCACAAACTCAAAAGAATGACAGCATTTTTAGGATGAGGCAGATTGATGATGAGAGCTTATTGATTGATAACTTTACGAATCCCTGTAAGGATGCATTTTTGTTTCTAATTTGGTTTGTTTTACAAACTGTTGTCATCGTTTTAACAAGTTGCTTTTCGACATGTAAAGCGATTGTAAGCCAACTAGGTGAGTAGGTACCTTATACAATTCGATGCCAGAAGTATCAATTAACATAAGTAACATTTTGGGTAAATGTCCTTTAGGTACGTTATCTGATACTTCCAGACCTGGTTCGATTTTAATTGACTACCGAATGAAACATTTAGCAATTAGAATTAGGTGAACCGTGATAGAATAGAATAGAATACTCTTTACATTTAGCTAATTTATCGGCAATAGTTTTAGGTACATAACCTTCACACGATAACGAGTTAGTAGGTTACGCTTGATCATGCTCGCCAGTTTATTTTGATTTGTATGTTGTTCTAAAAGTAGTTTTATGATTTGTATTCGCAAACATTAATCTGAACTAAACAAATTACGTCGACTTGATTCTTGATCATTCTATTTTAACATTTTGATAGCATAGCGCACCTGACCGGCTTATCAGTAAGAGATTATCGATATCTAACACTTGCAGCTACGTGCAGCTGTTTCATCGTTATGGGCAAATGCAGTTGAACTTACCTAATAACCTCCATACTTCAGCGCTGCTCAGGTAAACATTGAGGTGTGCCAGGCACGCAGGCAACAACAACACGAACACCAAACTCCTCATCCTGCTAGCTCTGATCACCACAATCGTCTCAAAGTACCAACTCCAAGTCCAACACCACGGTAAGTTCACCAACACACATTTGTTTCACATTTTCATCCACCGTCCCAACAAAATCAACGATGCTGAGTTCTCGCAGATACAAGATTACACACTCGAATAAAACGTACAAATCCAACAGAAAACCCAAGTAAACTCGCGAATTAACACGTTAATACACGAAAGTCTTTAAGTTTATTCATGAATAGATGTTTTAGTTTCGGTTTCTTATCAAATTCTGTTTATAAACATTGATATTGTCAATGTTACTTTACGAAACAAAGCGACACTACCACCGCGCGCCACGGTTCCTGTCAAACTGGTTGTTTGTGTTGCGTTCAGACGCCGCGTGCGTAGCGAGTGCGCTTTTATGTGTGCGTTTGTGAACGAATATTTTTGTATGAGTGGGAAAAGAGATGATGACGGACGCGGAGCGAAGCGGAGGCCACGAACTTTAAAAAAAATACTAATGGCGTACACTAGATGGCGTTGGCCACACAAATATTTCACAAAAAAAAAAATCTAATTGTTGTTTCTAACTTGGGATTACTTATATTTACTTAAATAATAACAATATATTCATTTCACCAAAACATTACAGCAATAACAATTTTTTTTTAAATAAAGTTGTACTACAACTTTATTGTACAGTAAAAAACTAACGATAGCCAAACCCACATATTAAAAATTTTTCTTTACAACATAGGTAGGTATTGGCTTATAAAAAAGAACACATAGGTACCTTACTGTCTTAATTTACTAAAAAAAAAAAAACTTGAGAGGTGTCTAGGGACACCCGGATGGAACGAAGTTCCTTTCGATTAATTAGTGAAGGAATTGTATTTTTTTTTTTGAGTAATAATAATATTTTTTATTATTAACAAATTATAATGTAATATAAACTAAATCAGTAGGCTCAATCAATATATTTTCCGTAGTTTCAGATGTGCGTTGTCTGTCAGTCACTTCGTTCCAATAAAGAACAGAATAGAACTAACAGCGAATATACAATAGGTACCTACCTACTATATTATATTCATGTCAGTACCTCCTGGGTTCAATAAATTCCAGAGTGTTACCTACTTTCTTACTGAGTATGTAAGTAGGTATCTAAGTTCCAATACAAACTCATTACGAGTATCGAGTGAGTAGGTACTTTGGTAGTGCTAACGATGTCTGTGAACGAAGTGGGACCACCCACAGGCAGCCACTGAGCCACCGTCTCATAATGAGAAGCTCATTGTGACTAACAAGCGTGTAAACAAGTCGATATCGAATCACGAGCGAGTTACGATCGATGGGGTGTGAAAGTCGCTGCATTCGCTGCTCGCTGCACTTGCCAGTCTTGCCACTTCGTCAATAAGTAAGTACGAGATACGAGTAACGAGGCGTCGGGAAGCGGCCCTTGGTGGGATTCTGACGCCCTGCTTCCGTTGTGTGTTGAATCAACACATTGAAGGACTGGAGGACTGTTGATATCCTTCAATCGCTTTTAAGTTACCTATATGCTGCCCTTATATATGTCACCGGAAAATTGCAAACGCCGTAAGATTGTAAAATATCGCTATTAATAACTATTATTTCCCAATAAGACACGGATAATAACTATTGAATTTGGATGGGATTTATTGTAAACAAACGATTTTTTCACAATATTTCGAGAAACTATAGGTAATCTAATAAAGATTTTAAATAACAATCTTACGGAGTCTGCAATTTTCCGGTGACATATAGGTACTTACTACACTATTGTTATTTAATTGAGAATATTTTCGAAGATAAGGAATCTGATGATGTCTATTAGAGAGAGATTTAACATATGGTTTCTGGGTGACCTTGTTGGTCACAAACACACAACCGACGCTAATTTTAGAAACGACATAACTTACATTAAAAATTTAAAAAAAAGTTGTTAAGTATTAATGTCCGTTACCTACACATGCCTCAAAGAATTGATTATAAGTTCGTCAACATAGTAACCAAACTAACATGATTACCAGATAAATCGCAACGTAATTAAGGCACAATAACGTTAACAAGATCGGCGGAACAAGGCTCTTGTTTGTTTCTCCGCAATTTCGTCCAAATTATAGACCTCGCTCGCCGCCTGCGCAGTCTGAGACACGCCTCTCACGAACCACCTCCAGGGCTACCAACTGTACTTATGTAGCTAACTCTCTCATAATTAGGAAGATAGGTAAATAAGCTCAGAAAGCTCGGAAATATAGTGGTGTTAGCTTTACTCCAAGATTCGAGCTTTAAAAGATTCAAAATCAACACAATTTAGCCTTATTGACATAAAGACCGCCTTGCCTTTAAATTCTAGTTTATAAGATATGGCATGTTGATTAATTAGCCTGTTGGCATTTTTTTTTGGTTTTGGCACTGCAGTTATTGTACCTACTGCACTATTGTGAAGCATATCAGGGGGGCTACTCTCTAAGCCCGAAGTCCGTAGTTTCGGGCTTTGTTGCGGCGTATTCTAGTCCGTATCACCTAACCACTAAGAATTAATGACAACACGATTTGACAGTAACTGTCAAATCGTGTTGTCATTAATTCTTAGTTCGGTTCGGAACTAATCGTTAGTCCGTAGGGGATACGGAGTAGAATACGCCCGCAACTAAGCCCGAAACTACGGACTTCGGGTTTAGAGAGTAGCCCCCCTGGCCCAGGTCTGATGGTAGAGCTTGTCAATTTACACGATGATTTTAAAAGCCAGCGGGTCAGATATGCTTGCTGCTGCACTATAAGTTCTTGTTAACTGGTATGACAGTGTGTTTGTAATTTGACATGTAATTGACATTATTGTAGGTACTGATTTTTATGTAGGTTGGAACCTTGAACTGTTGTAAGGCGTCTCAGCCTTTCAGAAGTAGAACCACAAATCGGCTTGGTTTGGTAATCCTTTGGGCAATTGATAGAAAATCGGTAGCCCTAATCACCAACTCAATAAGTAGGTATAGCTACCGTCATGTTAGGCCCACCAAGTTTAGGTAGTTATGTCTTCAACAATATAAAGGTATCTCAGGCTTCATACTCGAAAATGTATCTTTATAATTACGTATGGTAATATATTTTTTTAGATTAGGTACCTACATTAATATTTTTGGCCTGAATTTGTTTCAATACGTTCGTATTACTTAGTAGCTCTGTAAACGTAGGTTTTGATTCCTTCATTCACATTCCCCAGGTAAAACCTGACCTACCATATTTGTCGTAACCTTGATGCCTAGTTTATAATTCGAATTCATTTTCATACGTTTTACCATAAACTTGATGGTGTTATGTAAATACTTATTACCAACCTACCTCGCAAGAGACATCGTCGTGATGATAATCTTCATTCTCGTAAGCACTACTGACATCTATATTTTTAGTCCGTAAGCATTACAAAACGAGTAACTTATTGTTTGAGCCGGATAACTCTAGATGGCGCTGGTTTGAACAGACCAGTAACTGATAGGAATGTTTATTTTATTAATTTATGTATCACTCGTGTTGATAATTATTGTTTATTTCTTTCAAGTAATGTTTACAATATTGTAAAAAATAACTAATGTCAAAATGTGAAGTCTGCTAAGTTGATACGAATACAATTTTTCGGCCAATGTAATCACATCTTCGGTAGTATAGTGGTAAGTATCCCCGCCTGTCACGCGGGAGACCGGGGTTCGATTCCCCGCCGGAGAGAATCTTTTTGTAATTATTTTTTTTAACTTTTACGTCTAAAATGTAGTGGGTATACGGTTTTTTCTATTAAACATACATTTTTGTTGGACATACATTTATGTCTTTTCAACTATGAGAGGTTTATTAAATTCAGAAAGAATTTAAACGATTGGACATCGCCGTCGTAGCGTATTTCGCTGTAATCGTAGATTTTTTTTTCTTGAGAGTCTCAGTTCAACCTGAGGTTGTCGACTGCTTAACCGGGCTTGCCAGTGGTGGCCTTAATATAAATATTAATGCCTCCAGGCAGGGCTTATAAAAAAACTTACAAACTAAGCGACTACACGCTAAGGGCACCCGCTGTGGGGTACGGGCAATGGATACGGGCCTCGGCTAAGGGCGTCGCTGGGGGGAGGACAGTTAGGGACGGGCTGGATCGAACTAGTGTACAGTGGTTCCAAGGTGTAATGGCTGTAATCGTAGCTCGTCCTCGTAGCATTTATTCATAGACCTGTACCAATGTACAGACGTCAGCACATCAAGCTACAACGAACTGCCAAATTTCTTTAATAGCTATTCAACTTTATCGCAATAGCATTAGGCTTAAGGTTGATTGGGAAAAGACAGTTTCGGGTAGCTTGATGTGCAGAAATATCAATTTTGGCATTTTGCGTAAATGAACCTTACGTAATTTGACTGTCGTAGAGCTATTTTTGCATTTTAGGTAAATGTGCCATACGTCAATTGATACTTCTGGTATCGATATGCCCTAGTGTGGTCTGCATGGTAAGTAATACCCGTTCAGTGTGCCTAGTTTATTTGCTATTCAGCTTCTTTGCATGTGACCGACTTTAGTTTGGCATGTAGTGTCGCCCTATGTTCCCCTCAAAACATTATATTCGGTAACTCTTACGTAACAGTTTTATCTCGATATTTATAGTCTAATCGCCGGCACAGTCACCGTCGTGGCCATGAAATCCCGCGGCGTCTGAATTCTTTCATTATCTTAAGACTAGCATTTGACCGCTATTTTCATTTTATCAGTTTTTAATAACACAGCAGACAACGCACTGTATTTATGTGTGCTTTATGCGTGTGTTTCATTATCACTACCGTGAAACTAGTAGTGTTTCTCGCAATTGATAAGATTTGCAAATTCTCTCTTTGGAGAACTAATAATGCCCCAGTTTGAATTTATCATTGATTTGTTAGGTAATTATTAGTAAATATAATTCACTCGACAATTAATCATGATTATAACGACTGATCTCATTGATGATCTAAGCTGGGTATTATGTGTAGCCTGTAGGTAGGTAGATACTTAACCACTGTGATTAGGTTTTGGTGCTGTAGGTTTGTATTCACTGGTATACAACGTGTAACAGAATAAACGCAATATCTCTTAAGGGGTTATTGTACTCATCATCATGAACAACTTTTACTATGGCACCAACATGGAAATCGTGAAAAAAAATCGACTCCTCCATACATTTCTGTGCGCATAACTCGAGAAAATGTACTAAAAAGCTTTTTTTTCGCGATTTCGCGTTTGGTCATATAGTAAAAGTTAGTTAATTAGTATAAAGGGTGAATTTTTAAAGTGTGCGTGGATGGTTAGATCCGAAACTTTGAGTAATATCGAAAAACTCTGAAAGGAGTCTTTCGAGACAAGTAATATGTTAAAAAATGAGCACTTTCCTTTAGTTTGCCATGTGTTATTACTTCCCAGAATTTGATCCTTAGTAGTGACACTTTCGGATGGTGTAATAATACAGGATGTGTTTTATTTTTCAAAATCAACGGGTTTGACTCCTGACTAGGAAAACGAACTTTTCATCAAAATCGGGCTCGAGACTCCTTTCGGAGTTTTTCGATATTCCTCATGGTTTCAGTTTTGGCCACATACGCATGCTTTAAAAATTCATCCTTTATATATTTATCTGATTACTCACATAATAAACAATGGTATGAAGACAATTAAAACAAGCAGTAGGTATTCCAAAATAGACTTTTAATATAAAATTTCATAAAAAACTTTCGTTTTCATAATAAATACGTCTCGTCCTTTGGTAGATCAATTTTCAGAACAATAAAACCGATTATCATCACTTGTTAAAATATAAATAAATCATAGAATTAATAGAAAAAGTAAAGGTATAAAAAATCAAACTAAACAATACATTTGCCGTGTGATAGTGAGTATAAAATTAATTCTAACATCATACTAGTAAAAAATTACGCGATACATAAAAGCATAATTATTCGAAAATTAAATAGACATTTTTAACGTTAGAAAGGCTACGATTATGGCACAGAGGAACTATCGGGAGCGTGTCGCGCGCGCTCACTTCTCTTTGGGCTTCTTCTCCTTCTTGCGCGGCGGCGGCACGGGAGCCTCGGCGCCGCCCACGGCCTCCTTCTTCACCACCTTCTTTACCACCTTCTTCT
>NDFZ01005271.1:124080-157264 GCA_002192655.3 Mamestra configurata | reverse complement strand
CTCGTCCCATAATAATGATACGACTACATTTCTAATAGGTTTTTATTTACTTTTCTAAGGAATAATGTTAATAAATAGTTAATTACGTGCGGAGTACAATCAAGTGGTGAGCATGCAAAGCTTATCTACAAACTGAGCTTACATTAAAATGGCAAAATCTTGCATTTAAGCTTTTTAATAAGAAAAACGATTTACCTGAGGTTGTCGAGGATGAGTATTTCTGGGTGTAACTTACTTGGACTTCAGAGTCGTTGGTTTCCTGTGGCTCGTCTTCTGGTAAGAGCAAGTCGTCTATCGGCGACGGGGAGTCGGGCGGTGGGGAAGGAGACGGAGTGGGGGGTACTTCATGCGAGCAAACTTTCCGCCCTCGAGAGTCGACGGTGGCTCTGTGTCTTAGGTAGAAGCCGTCGTAAGGATGCCGCGGCACTATGTCGTCGTAATCATCACTTTCAGTCCCGGATACGTCTCCATTCATCATCACTTGTTCTTTATACATATCAATACGATGCAGTCTCCGACTGCGGCGAGGTCTCTTCTTTTCTTTGGCCAATTGAACATGATGTACTGCTATCTCATCATGTATTGCCGATTTTTGCGGAGCGTACGAAGTAGGGTTGCTATAAGAGTGTTCATGTTTTTGATCATCAATGTGGTAATGTGTTGGTGGTTCAAAATGTTGTGCATGATTGTTATTATCGTGCTGTTGGTTATGTGTATGAGCATGACGATGATGATCTTGACCGTGTGTGTGATCATGGCTGTGGCTATGATGATCATGGCCATGGCTGTGCTGGTCATAGCTCTGGTCGTGGTGCTCAAAAGTGTGATGATCATTATAATCGTTACGGTGTTGATCATGGCTATGAGTGTGATGATCATTATGATCGTGATGGTGATGCTCATAGCTCTGAGGGTGATGATCATGGCTATGAGAGTGATGATCATTATGATCGTGATGGTGATGGTCATAGCTCTGAGGGTGATGACCATGGCTATGGGAGTGATGATCATGACGGTGATGGTCATGACTGCTCCAGTTGTGATCGTGTTCCTGATGCCAGTGGCTGTCGTGTTGATGTTGATCGTGTCTGTGTTCATGTTGAGTATCGTGTTGCCAATGATCTGTATAATGCGCTTGACTATTTCGATTCTCGTTATATTCTGTATAAGTGGACGGAGGTTCTTGAGCCTGATAATCCCAGGCATACTTTCTAATTTCTTCATGATCTTCTACTCTTCCTAGTTCCTCATGATGACTGTGTGCATCGTCTGTATTTGGTGGTATATTTCCTCTATAAATTTGCCAAGGGTCGTGGAACTCTGTAATGTCTATTTCTTTCGCTCGCGTTTCTTCTTTGGTTTGGACATCGGGGTGATGCCAAGCGAATTCCGATTCTGGATCCGGGGTGGGTTGATAGAGGAATTGATGTCGCACGTCTAGTGGGAGTAACTCTGGTTGCGCTTCGTGTGCGTCATGTGCCGCCACCTCAACCTACCGGTTGAAGTGAAACAACTCAGTAGTATGCATGCACACAAACACTTGAACTAAGCTTCGCGCACTAGCCATCTCTCTATACAGTGCAAAAAACTTTGTCCAAGCGACTATTAGTTGCAAAATCATAATGCGTCACTAAATAAACATACTGATTTAAACAACGGTCTTGATGCAGACTTGCGGAAAAGAGGCGAACTAAAAATAAATTAAATGAAAATCTTTAAACTAAAAATTTAAAAAGCAACTATCCTTCGGTATGTTTATAAAGATTCCGCGGTGAGTATTCCACCAAAATACCAACACCATCTACTCAGTCCCATACAGATATTAAACAAACCGTGCAAAAGCAGACAACATACTTGGTAAAGTTAGAAAATGTTAGTATTTTGGAGAAATATTATGTAACACGGGTAAAGAATGCTTCAAACAAAAGGTGCGTCAAGTAGCAGTAGTAGTGCACAAGCGCAGAGTGCAAGCTATTGTTACAAGGAGTTACTGTTTAGTCACTCAGGGTTCACAAGTCCTAACACGGTGCTGTATTATAAAAAGAAAAGATTGAAATCAATAAACCTACACATACATTGTGATAAGATTGTATAAACGTAAAGTGAAAAGCTAAAGTTGAAATGTGTAAGTCTCACCTCTGGAACTTTAGAGTTAGAGTCCTTCCGTGAATGCTTGGAAAACATGTTGTAGTGTTCAGATCGGAGGTTGAAATGACAATGGATCGACTTACTGGACCGAGCAGGGCACCTCGAGGCACCCGCGGTCGACACAAACCGCACACAGACGGGATCGATTTCAACAATGTGTAACCGATATGGAAATTAATCTAGATCAATCGCAATATGTAATACTTAAGACATCTTGAGGTTACAATCCAATTGAATATATTATTTTCGTGGTAATCCGATATAGGACTATCGATTTCGTTCGTTCTATTTCGATTCGTTGCATATTCAGCTAAACAAGTCTGCATTCATATGACTGGACGGACTAGACATTGTTTGGCGTGTCTTGTGTTATTTATAGGCTCATTCACTTCCCTATTTGTGTTCTTAGAAGATCACCAAAGCCATTATAGAATCCGATATTATCCCTGTCTGATTTATCGAAGAATCTGATAGAACTTTGAGCTTACCATGCCAGTGTCGAGCTGAGTGTGAACCTGTCCCACGAAGATATCCCACCATAGTTGGAGGAGACCACGAATGTGTTCGGGAGCATCGACAGAGCCGGACTCGAAGTTGAACTGTTGCAGCCAAGGCTTGGCGGCGCCTATGAAGTGTATGATCTTCAGGTTCTGCCCGTAACTGGAAGAGGCAATTCGTTAGAACGATTGATATTGTTTGACAGATAAATTTGTCCTAACTAACGTATAAGGGGATAGGTAACAGTAATACACATAATTTAGTCACGCCTACAGTCAATGAAGGGCTGAAACAACAACAACGCCCCTGTCAATCGATCATAAATCACAAAATCACATTTTTAAACAAGTTTAACAATAGAATTAGGTGTATCTTCCGCTGATAATACCGGATGATTAGATATGGACCAACCCTTTCACTATTATTGCGGCTTCAATGATTTATCATAGTTCGTCGAAGTTGGGTGAGATAACACAAGCAGCATACATAAAAAAACATTGCTGGATCATGAATAATTTTAGCTTCTGTAGCAAGATTTGGAGTATTGCTATTTTAAATTCCTGCTAGCGTCATACAAAATGTACAGTATGACGTATGTCCATAAGTGAGTTAGCTGGCGGTTGCGACATTGTATTCATGATTGCCAACGTCAATATCGGGCGTGCGAATGCATCAGGTATTTTCACTCGTGCGGATCAAAGGGGCGAGATAAACGGTTTCTTGGTTATAATGAAGTTTGTGTGAGTCACTTCTCATATAAGTATGCAGGTTGTTTATACAATAGAAATATATTTGCTCGGTTCTCATTTTGCAAAATATTACCATCATCATCATTTCAGCGAAAAGATGTCACTGCAAAGCATATGTCTCCCAGAAGCGTCGCCACTTAGACTGATCCAGTTAGAAATTCAATGATTGATGAAAAATTTACTGAGATACTCGAAGGTATAATGTTTTATTGAAACTTGTAGATGGTGAATAGAGTTGCAGATTGTTGACTGAAAACAAATAAAGTAGGAACATGACTCACTGTTTCAAAGCGGGCAGGTAGGAGTAGAAGGCGGCAGAAGTAACGTTGTAGAGGAAAGGCAGATGCTTGCTAATATCTCCACGCGCCCAGTCCGAGAAGAAAGAGTTCAACAGACCTTGGTCGCCACCTGTTACCAAATACCAATGATGTTACACGCTAAACCACTTGACACATCACTAATGTGGGAACACTTGAAAGCTAAAAGGAACACGTTTCATATTAGTTTCCGTGACAGTTTTCATAAAATTTTATGATGAATTTATTTCAGCTGTACAAATAAAATTTACTTTAAGAGTTTCCGCTAAGAATGATACAATATGTTTTCAAAAAAATAATTTTACAACATGTAAATCTTCACGCAATCTCTGATGAAGACAGTGGTTTTATTGTAGGCACAGGAAAAATCGATGGGCCAATTCTCGTATTTTAAAGGAGCTTTCTATTCGTGTTTCTGATAAAACACCTCTAATTTCCCTACATTTTGACAAATATTTGACATTGATTCTCGCTGAAATGATATTGTGACTTGAATTTAAATGCTTTTAAATGCGAGAATTGGCCTTGGGTTACAAAAGGGTCTGACCATCAAAGCTGCCGCGTTCCTGTGCGAAGGTGATGAGCTTGCTGAAGGTGTCGGCTGAGGGTGAGTACACGAACACTCCCGAGTTGAAGCAGTCGGGCCAGCCGACGTCTGGGGCTGCGGAAAGCTGCTCACGCTCGAACAACTCGTCGCAGTTTTGGACAACCTAGTGAATACGCCTATTTATATTCCCATGTATGAGACATTATCTCTTTGAAAGGATTGCCGCTATATTCTGTCAACATCGTGGAGAGAACAGGAGAGAAGAGAACAGGTGGAAAGAGCATGAAGTGAACTGTCATTTCATCTTGTGTGTTTGAATTGACAGCACACTTCATGTTCACTTCACCAAAACTCTCAGGGTGAGAGACTTACAGAATGGAGAAGGGAGTTCACAGGCGAGTTGTTATGGTATTTCTAAGAATGAACCTTCTGCAGAACTCTTTTCGAGTGGATCAAGGCTTGTATTTGCTTTTGTAAAAATCAGAAGTAGGCACATATTATTAAGCACAAATTGGTATACTATCGCATAATGTGATCTTATCCTTTTGACCTTTTTCATCTCAGCAATTTTATAGATCTAATCAAAATAACGAATTATAATGCTCACATTATACAAAGATTTCGTTGTGATCCACGTGAGGAACATGTATAACAAATAACTGGTATGTTTATCAAGAATTCTTTATCTGCTCGTGGATAATAACTTCGAGTTGACTCAATAACCTGCGATAAATAAAAAACTCGGCGATTCAATGGATTCTATCGAGACACTATCTCATTGTTTATTATTGGAACTTAAGAATTCATAAATTGAAATTTTCTTCACGTTTACATTATGTAATTTCATGATATAAAAGATAACAGCATGCAAACATCGTGTAATGATAGTTTTACTTTCACAACACATGTGCTGCCTTCAAAAGAACTAAAGAATGAAAGTGTAAAATATTGGAGCTGGTCCAAAATTGTCGGGAACAAAATATTTGGGCCACGGTTATGCGTCTCATCATCTCGTGTTACTGCACTAACGTCCACATCCGGTAACATTGACTTTCTTATCGCATAAACAGTTATATATCGAAATAGAATTAACGACTTTTACATACGCTCGTATAGGAAAATCGAAAACGATTTACCTACAACGTTTAGGACGTGTTGACGCAAAATCTACAGCCGAAGCTCGAGCCATGACATCGCAAACTCGAGACATCACATCACGCTCGTTAAACATTTGCAGATTTGGCTGAACAACAGACTACATAACAGTGTTAAATGTTTGAACATTAATTTAGCATACTTTTAATAAAACCGTCTCACTAATAGTCTTGAGTGTTGAGTTTGAATACTTTTTGATTGGATATAGTTTCATCTGTCTGGCGACTGTACACGAGAATTGATTGAAACAATCCCCGAAAACTGAATTGCTCTTTGATATTACAAAAATATTTACACTGGAAAGTTTATATTACTAATATAGAATCCAATTCATCTCGAATAAACTTACATGCAGCTAAAATGGGAATGTGACGCTAGGACATGAAACTGTTTACTAAAGCTTTGCCGGCAAACAGCTTAACATGTACGATCTAATTTAGTTTAATTCATTAGAGCTGTCGACGTTATAGGACGCTCATTAATTAAACTTTACAGAGAAGACAGATCTGTCTGCGACAGCTGCCAAGAAAGCTCACCAATGTGTCGGCATCCAGGAACACGCACTTCTCGTACTGCGTGAGATTCCAGCAGTGGATCTTGGTGAAGGTGATGCCGAGCTCGGGACGCTGGAGAAGAGCTAGGTGGGCTGCGTCCTGTGAGTCCAGCACGTCCACTGTGATCACCTCCGCAAACACTGCGCGAAGTCGCTCTCTGAGAACACCCAACAACAAACCATTTACCAATATATTCATAGGTAATACCCTCCCGTTGTGAGCACTTGATTTGAAAACATATGTGTCCGTTGTTAACCACTTAAGATCAATTGACATTGATCTTGATGCCCACGCTATCTGCATATCAATTTATTGCATTTTCAGAAAGAATCATACCATCGTGTTTTAGGTGATACCGCTACGATTTGAAATATAAGCATTCGAATTGACTGTAGATATTTGCGTAGTCGTTCATACGTCCACAATGAATACATAAAAGATTCAAGTATCCGTGTGCTGTACGTGAAACATTATTTGGGCAATCATTTCTGAATATTGACGAATGCATACATTACACATATTCACTTAACTGAATATTGTAAAGTGCGAAATAAATATAATGGCAGTGTTTGTGGCGTATGACTATGCTTCAACAATCACACAATCAGTCAATAATGGCAATTTAAAAATAGGTGTTATCTTCGTACACGCTGAGTAAGATCCACCAGTGTTCACTGCCTACTTTTTTATTGAATTTCAATTATGTTCATTTAAACTGCGAATACGAATGGTGCGTGACTTATAATAAGCACAGCAGCTGAGATTTATATTGTTTGTAGATTCTGGACTTTATTTCTAACCAATTAGTCAATTTTCAATTTGTGTGAAATACATTTAGAACCAAAGCGACATTTTTAACGGTCGTTAACTGCAGTTTTTCGAAAGTATTTTGTCAGCTTCAAAAATTTAATTTAAATCCTAACTCTTCATTTTAGTCATACTTTAGAGTCAGTACCAACCGCCCAAAACATGCATTGTAACAAAACATAACAGGAATATAGGACTAATATGTTTACACACTGTTTTTTTGTCTTGTCATTCAAAACTAAGAATAGGAACCACCTCTACTCGTGGGTGTGACCGTATAGTCGGAGAATATTTATGGGATGAGTAGGCACCAAGCTCCGCGTGCAACGATGGTAACATCATGTTATTGGCAGACTCACGTCACTACAAATAATAGGGAAAGCTTACCAAACCTTGGACGTAGGGATTCACCATGGCTTTAGATAGATTCAGAATGAAGAGACCTACATACAGTTGAGTAAAAAAAGTTAACATACCTCATGGGCTCAGTGACAGACGGTGTGATGAGTACCACGGCAGGGTACGTGGAGCCGACGCGGCGCAGCGAATGCGCCAGCACCAGGGCTCCAAGACCGTAAGAGTCGTTTGTGGCTAACGTCACCCATGCTCGATCTGCGCACAAAACAAATGGGTAAGAAGACACCAAACGGACGATCAACAACAGTGTTATTTTGTCAACACTGGCAGCAGGGCCACTGATGGAGATACCATCAGTGGCCCTGCTACCGGCCGTTGATTTAATAAATTTACATTAGAAAAAAATGGGCTCGCGGACCGGCTACCGCTACTTTCCAATTTAGCTGCGCGATGTGGACCACACCTACAGCCTGCCACTTCAGAGTGTTTGTCGATTATGGCCAATATTTGCACTTGTAAATGATGCGTACAGTAGCTAGGTATGTTGTTAGTTTTACAAAGCAAACCAAAATGGTACCTATATTTGCTTATGGTTCCTACCATGACAAGGAAATCATGATGAAAAGTACAGGAAGGAACTGGGTACATTATATCAATGCATTGATTGATTTTCCTGGAGCATTTTCGGGTTTTCTTATCTATTTATAGGTATTGAAAAATGAATCCATATTTCCATCACGCGTGAACGGGTGGACCAATTTCGCAAATTTTTTTTTTGTTTCTTATTGTTATGAGAAGGTTCTTATGAAAGATATTTGAAAAAAATATGCATCAGGGCAAAGCCGGGGGGGGCAGCAGTTTCTTATATAAATACACCAAATCGAAGTACGATTCAGGCAGAGGACGCTTAGATACCAGTAATGTTATCCATAGTCCGTTAAAAATACTATTTGCTTGTTACTTTAAAAAAACACTAGCAAAAGTGACCTCCAAAAACATGTTCAGGACTCGAAACAGATATACATTACACTTGTTAATGCTCCTTGATTTTCGTTTTACCACCATACAGAGTAGGGCTACAAGATATATATATTTTTCAATCATTATTTTGGTAGTCTTAATGGCAACAAAAGCCGGTACAATAAACAAAAAATGTATTATTAAAGAACCTAATGCTTCAGCTTTAAAGTTAGTTAAGAACGTACTAGCGTCTGTACCTACTTCCCGTACCTACCTTATTCTGATCAGGTTTGAAAATTGACTTTTATTTCAGAATAGAATAACATGAGATGCGAAATAAGCTGTTTTAGCCTATCGTCGACTTTGTCTCTGTCATCTATGACCTAGACTATAGTCAAGAGCAAACCCATATTAAATAAAAAAATAAAAATAAAAAAAAACTAAAATCCTTTGTAGGCCTGGCAGGGTTGCGGAATTTGTTCGAAAGAGTCACCGCGACCCTGGAAGGCTTTAGAAGGAACACGGATGGGTTTTAGTCAGTAAGAGTCAGACACGCCATTCCGTCATTTGTCGGTTTCCACTGCTTAAAAAAAGGCATCCTTTAGGAATTTTTTGACATTTCTGTTTTGGGCTGTTTTCAACGACCCACTTGAATTTCCGACGCACTACAGTAGGTCAAAAATTGCCAACGGAGAAAGATAAAATTGAAACTTTAATTGGTCAAATCAATTCACGATCCTCAGCAGTAAGCAAAAAACTGAAGGAAGACGAAGAGGATCCAATTCCAACCTAATATCGCTAGTCAGAACTTTAGAAATAAGTTTGGATTATATAAGTAACTCCCTCCAGGCGCGCCTTTTACTCCTACTTTAACGTTGCCTCATGCGATATGTTCATGTGAGATTCTCTCAAGACCGAAGAATATTAGTCAGCTGAAGTAAGTCCTCATCTCTGTAGACTCTGTTCCTACTATCTTACTCAAATAAATTATGCAGCATTCGCAGTTGACTTCATAATAGCTGTCATTATAAGACTATCGTCACGTTTTTACTTTCTCATTTCCCGAATATATTTTAGTAATTTCATGGGTTTTATATATAAATCCACATTATAATTTATGTCTAATTTCCAAACGCACGAGTCTAATCACATTTCTGGTAGTCGCCTTTGGTGCCAAAGACGTAAATATCTAAAATAACTGGAGAAACGTCGTTTTGGAGGATTACGTAGATCTGTATTTTAGCGATCTGTTTGTTCATGTCGGGGCGTCGCCGTCGTCATCGTAAAATGCTATGAGGAAGTGCGCAGTTTCTTCCTCTCGAGAAAGACGCATAGCACCTACGTAGGTATATTATGTAGTAGGTACATTTATAATATTGGCACGTGCTACGAGACTTGGCGCCGCAGATGCGTATGCGCATTATTATTTTTTCACCTGTCAATATCACCACGTGTTCATACTGTTGTCTCGACATTAAGTCTAATTGGGAAACATTTAATGTCTAGTCATTTATTATCATGCCTTGTGTAATATTGGCATGCCAAGCGATTTATTAGACTGCTTTAGTTTCGCAACAAGTTAAGATACTTACTACATTAAGAACATCAATTGAACCAAACTATCATCATGAATTACTGACTGAGTTATACCCGATTATAATACGGGCAAACGTCTCAGATTCCACAAAAATATTCACGGGAATAGCTCCCGGCATTCAGTCTGCGTGGGCCATTACATATCCCACCAAGTAATAGACAAGTGCCGCACGTTCAGTTCCGAAATAGCGCGACACAAATAAAATTCAAAATAAAACTACTGTGTAGCGTTAGATATTTGGTGTCGAGCCCGTCCACGCCTATGTATTCCACAATTAAACTCGTAAGTCTTCTCTATCAGCGCGAGCTGCCTCTATGTAATAACGTTCCAGACAGCAGGACATTCCCCACGTGTGCATAAAACGACTACGTATGATTATCCAATTGTCTGCAAATATATATGAATAGGTAGACTCAAAGCGAAGTCTTTTATTTATTTGTCGCTAGTGATCTCAACCAGTGCAGACGTTGAATCTTCAAACATCCTTCAAGTCATAAAACTATCAAAACCTTGCATTAATTTTCTCAGGAAATTCCGTCAATGTTCGAGGCCAAATTTTGTGGCCAGAAATCTGCTCATTACATGTTTTTGCAGCATTAATGGTTTATCAACATCGTAAAGCCCCGATTTATTTTCTGAAATATCAGTTCGATAGCTAGCAGGATGATTAAATGGGAAACCTAAAATGTCTTCTCGTTTATTTATTGCATGGAAATGTTCTCCTGGCAAAAGGCACCCCAACAAGGCACTCGAGAGTTGAGATGCAGGATCAGGCGCGCTCGGGAGCAATGTCCCTGCGGTTTCTATTTAGGTGCGGCCGGTCCGGCGGGATGGAACCACGCGGGCAGTCGACCGTTTAACGGAATAAAGGAATGCAATGATGACGTGTCCATCTTTTTATATTGTCACACATGCCTATTCAAAAGTAGGAAATCTTCACCGTTTGAAAAAGTGGCCTTCGTGATCCACACTTTCTAAGTTCGTATCTATGATGCACACGCTATGCGCCGTCAGCGAAATGCATTTCACTCGGACAATATTCAATTTTCAGTTGTAAAGTGAAAACCGAAGACTAAGACTTGTCGTTGGAGAAAGCGGGACTGGTTTGCGAGTGATCCGGGTTTAGTACAGACGAAACCCATAAATCTTTCTAGGTATTGTGCTATAAAACTGAACGACTCCATGTTCTGCAAATTCAAATTCCTTTTGAACATGCAATAATACTTCAAATTATATTCGTAGATGCAGCTGACTGCAGATCTCTTTGGTAATGGTAATTAGGGACTTTCGAATAATGGACTATTGCTATTGTCTCGAAAGTTGAATGCATAATTGCATACAAATGAGAACGGTGTAGCAGATTGGTATAAAGCCGGCGCCAGTTTAGCCGCAATCAGATCGGATGAACCTTTGTGGTTAGTATTGAATATCGGATATCACGCTAAGAGTACCTACATTCAATAGTACAAGGCCTAGGCGCCAGTCCAGCAATACTGTAATCGAATGAAGTCACTTATTAGATGACTATTATAGATCTGTATTGTTTGGATTCTAGCAATAGCTGTGGGGTATTGCCAGAATCCAAACAATACAAAACCTGCTTCATGGAGATACTATAGCTAGTGCAGCAGCTATATCATGCATGAGACATGATTATGCCGTTCTGGTTAGGGTCCCAGTAAGTTCTTACCCACTTTTTTCAAATTAAACAATTTTGTTAATGAAATGTCCAAAACTGCGATTACAATAAATGCTTTTTAAATTTGGACTAGAGTGACTGTACATAATAGTGCAGTTTCCATAACAGTTCATATCACGTAGGTGATAGGCCAGTGTTTATGAATGTAGGTATTTGTAGCAGATAACGATACTCTGTTTACAATCTCTCACTGATACGAAAGAAATTAAACGCGGGGTGGAACAATTCATCTTTGGCTGGTAACGTAGAGTGACGTCGATGTTTGTGGGGTCAATAAAGATATCGGACACACATGCTAGACCAGAATAATTCAAGGTTATCTAGCTTCCTCACACACTTTACACAAAAATTATAATAAATACGGACAATTCTGTCGATTTAAATTATAGATAACAAGTTTAAGATAGATGTCGTGGACCACATTATAGTTCATCTTATTGGGAAATAATTGTGCGTTGTATAACTACGCGAGAAAAATGTTACGACGTATGTTGAACGAAATAAACTAGCTGTTGGGATAATAAATACTTTCTAGGGAAACATTAAATAAAAGTAGGTAGGCAACCATAAAACCATTATTACAACATTTTTCCTTGAAGAGTTCTTATTTCATAAAGCGAATTAATATTGTGAACTATCGGAATAAATATAATTCGAGTTTTTCTGAGACTGATACACTCAATAAAAATACAAAAAATATTATTTAACTACCCTTAGGTATTAAATTTTTTAAACCATTTCAATTAAGTACCTAGTTAAATAGTGCAAATTCTACTCAATTAAGAATTGTGATAATTAAAGTTAATGATGCATGAAATTGAGGAATTATAAAAAATTACGGGTATTGAAGTAGGTACTATGAAGCTTACTTGACATTTTGTGGCCGGGTGTAGTCTCGTGTGTGACAGTTCCAGTCACGTCTGATATCACGAACTACACGCGCTCTTCGCGCAGCACTAGCTAATGCACGCAGCGTGCGCAACCGGCGACCGCGACCCCCTCGCCGCCAAGATACGCACACTATCGCACAAACGTCATCGTATTCAACGCGCACACACTCGAGAACACGACGCATGCGTATCAATAAACAGAACAAACAATTTCAGCATTTTTTTGAAGGGCTTAATTAATTTATAGAAACAATATCTAATCAGAAGCAAACGATTTAAAAATAATAAATGAAAAATACTTATGTACTGCTAATTTTTTCTTTCAACCACTTATTAACTGGCAACTCCAAGTCAAGCCACACTCAAACAGCTGCTCGAGGCGATCGATAGATGTCAGTAGGTGTCGCTTTATTTTCGTTGCCGTATATAGCATTACGGTATCCGTAGTAAAATCATTTCATTGTAGGGATGTTAGTCGTTTTTAGAAACATCGATAATACGAGTAGTTTACACTTTTAGACGTATCGAGGTTTCGATTGTAACTGTGCTTTAGATATAAAGTTTTTCTAATCATCAAATGTGAATTGGTGTTAAATCTTGTCCATAGGTAAACAAGTCAAAATCTCAACAGTTGTACGACGCTTTTGTCAAAAAATCAGCAATTACTTGTTTTTCCACCTGTTTTACAAAAAAAAGTGATACTATCATACCGTTTTGGTGACACTAGACTATTTCTTTTATATCATCGCTTTTGAATGCCATTCAAAAGCGATGATATAAAAGAAATAGTCTCACATATCGGTGGTGTCGATTTTTACTTTTATCGATATTTTCTAAACACTTATTACATCCCTACATCGCTATCCAATAGTCTCTTTCATACTCGGGGACGTTCCGCGGTCTTCTTTGATATTATTGTACGCGAAGTCGGGTCGATGAACGAATTCGGCAAAAAATGACGGTCAATTATGCAATACGATACAATTTGGAGAGTCCGTAACAACGGAGTTGTGTTGGAAAACAAAGAAAGGACGTTTTAAACGAAAAATGTCGTAAACGGCAGGTTAGCGTGTTGTGTTTGTTTTCGGTGTTTCGGTGGAAACGATGGCCAACTCCCCAACTAGTATAGAAACACAAATAGACAGTTTTTTGGAGCAATTTAAGAGAAGTGCGTCGAAGGCGATGGAGGAGAGAATGGAGTGGCCCGATGGACCGTCGCCAGGAGGTGTCGTGAAGTCTCGCAGCAGCTGCTTCGCCCTGGACGCAGCAGCTGGTGAGTAATAGACCTAGACTTAATAGCTGAACAATACAATGACGTCATAATAATGAGCGAATGCTAAATACTCGTCAAATCACCAAACATACACCTGCGCGCATTAAAAGCCGAAAGGAACTAGGAAGCAGCCGATAATCATAAAGCAAAAATACAAAATTTGTACTAACCTATATTGTACGCAGGTACAACAAAATAAAGGTACCTACTTTAATAATTAATCACGATAACAAATACTCTTACGTCTGCGCATAATTGGGAAGAAAGTGTAGACTTTCTTGACCATTTCTAATTAGATTAGGTACATAGTTACAGTATTCTTTGAGTTAAAGAATTCTTATCTATCGTCACATATTTATGATTTATTTAATTAATATAAACACTGTTAAGAGCAAAACAGCAAACAAACAAATTAAAAAGCAAATGCTAAAGAAGGCGGTTTGTTTTCTCCGACTGATGACAGTTAACTTTTTTTAGGGTGTGTGACCTTGTTATGCGCTAAACGAATGTAATAAATAATTTACTTTTTTCGAGTGTTTTCTTTTATTACGAAATGGTTCATACATTCCATTCAATATTTAAAATAAGTACCTATATGCAATAACATTAAGGTTCACACAAAATAACAAATTTAACATAAGATCAATCTTAACCTACGCAACCTATACATAGTACATACACCTACCTAGATTAAAACAGTATACATGTACCTAGTTGAAAAAATCTTGCATGTACATTGGTAGGCCTAAAACAGGTAGTCGAATTTTATTCAATGAGACAAAGACCATTATGGTCTAAATCTATGTATTTGAGTGATATCGAAGGAAATAGAAGCGCGGATGAAGAAAGGAAATGACTTTAATAGAACAACCGGTGCCTGTGTGTCGACTTCTTTACGAATATTAAAATTACGTTTATTATCTTTTTCAATAAATAAGTGGGCCTTTACCATACCTACTTATGTATACCTGTACATTTAATTAAATGCCAGGGTTGTTCTGTGTGGCGGTTGGTTTTGTTCCACGTCGTTGCGGACCCTCATGTACGTCGAACCCTGCTTTAATTGTGCGTAGATTTTTTCGGACTATTATTTTTGATGCGTAAAAAGAAAATCAATAGTTCATTTCTGAAGCTTATTGTTATAGATTGGTTTTAAGAAATATATTTAGAAATAAAATACGTACCTAAAAGTTGAACAAACCGCGTAATACAAGTAAAGTAGGTACCCGCAAGAATACATAAAAGTGCATATAAGTTTAAAAGAAGGTTATTGACTGACAACAGTTTTCACTCAAAAATGTAATATTATAGGGAAATAAAACATGTCGATGAGTAAATTTTAGGTGAATGATGAAGCTTAAGACGGAATAAATACGTAGTTAATTAAATATCTTTCTTATGTTATTCTCGCTCACGGCTAATTCAACTGTTTATGCCGTCAATACCAACATTGACGTCTTCGTATTATCTGAATTTTGAAACCATTACAATTTTTATTTATTGTCCTCAATTTTTTTTAACATTTTATAGCAACTTCGTACAACTTGTACATTTACCTGAATTTAAACATATAGTCAAATTGTTTACTTTTAACGTAGCAGTTCAAATTACCCAGAATTTATTTATTTAAACATACAACGATAGCAATATTTTGCCATTAAAAGTTAATCATTTATAATCCATGTGTTTCTTAAGCAATTTTCTGACGTTCGTTGCTACATTAAACGTTATTGTTTAAATTTTGCCGCGCTTGTTCCCAACAAAAGCGTCGATACGGAAACGCGTCTTCAGCGCCGTCTGGTGGTGGCGCACTGTACAAATTACATGTTCTACGGCGTCCTCCGATTTTATTCACGGAAAGTGTATCGCCATATTGCTTCCGTGAACTCAGTGAATTATTTGTGCATTTCTCTCTAATTATGACTGTAATATCAAAATGAAGTGAATTAAAACAAACCACAGTCTGTTATAAACTGTGGGGATACGTTTGTTTGCATCTCAGTCTCTGAAATAGCGTGAAATAGGTGAGTTTTATTCTTCCTTTGCTATGACTATATGGCCCAATATTCCACGGGAGTTCGATCCGCTATGCGATAATGAAACTTAAAAAATGCGATTAAGGTTAATAATTGCGCGGTTTTTGTTATGTTTATTTACATGAATTTGAAAAGTTATCGCGGTTTTTCTTGTATTGTGTCTTGGGGTTGTCGATTCTCCTAGCGGTCGGGGCGGGTTTGTCGTGTGGCTTTGTACATACACGTATGTACATACATGTGATTTGATGCGAACGATCGGTTGTAGTGTCGAGCAGGCGGAATGTCGTTCGAAAAAATGGAAGTGGTGAATCCTGCTGAGAAAGAGGCCAGCGAGGTGCTGCATTCGCTGCTTTCTGTGGAGCGGCGAAGCGTGGATAGCAAGGAGGCGATAATCGTGTCCATACCACCGGACCAGAACGGCGGCGGAGAGTATGGCGAGAGTGCTCAGTGGCATACTCCCGTCATGGGCCAGCACTCTGTCTTTGAAATGGGAGCACAAAACATGCAACAGCATAACTACAATGGTCACCAAGAGCAGGTATTAACACAACCACACCACCTATTTAGCTATATAGCATACTTCTCTGCATAGCAATGGAAGGGTTCTTCATCCATTAAAGAAAAGTTTACATGTTCAAATTTTTTAATTAACAGGTTTTATGGCAAGGACACACAATACAGGTGGAAAATGGTGCAGGCAATTTGCAGAACATACCTGGTACCTACAGTATTGAGTTTGAACAGCATGTTGAACCAGAGCCTGGGGACATGGAAATTGATACTAAACCCAAAGTTGAAAAGAAGACTGGCACTAAAAAAAAGAAAAAAGCTGAATCTGATAGCGATGAAGAAGTTCTTGACAATAAGCTGGAAGATAATCCCACACAGGTGAGAAATTCTTAATAAAACATTTATTTTTTTGAGGTTATCTTCCCAAAGTTCAACATAACAGAGTATGTTATTTTTAAGTTTGCTGGATATTTTTTGACATTATTTTGCAATCAAACTTTATTAACTGATGCCTGAGCTTATAATCATCCCTCAACTCAAGATCCATTTGAAGAGTCAATGGATCTTGAGTTAGGCTGACATGCACCAGCAGACATGGAAACCATGTCTGCAGAGGCCAAAAGAGGCCCTCAGCAGACATGGTTTCCATGTCTGCAGAGAGTTTCCTCTTGTGTGTATAATAAGACCTAACTCATCAACTCAATTACTCATCTACATCTAAAGATAACAATTTCTTTTTTTCTTGGATATGACCCTTTAACTAAGTGAAGCACAGTTTTGAGTTTTTATTAAAATTATAATAATGCTATTTCAGGTGAAAGAAAGACTGAGGAGAGGTTGCGATTGTAAAGACAACTGTTACCGTGGGCTAAACCCAGAAGCAGTTTATCGGCATAGACTCAATATTGCTGAACTGACTAAGAGTGAGCATGATATGTACCTGATGGGCATCACAATGGCTAGCTTGGCTAATCCTGCTGAGACTTCACGGCACAAAGTCAGGAGGAGACTGCGAGCATGCTATGTTTATCAAGGAAGGAAGGTTTGCCTAGAGGCTTTCTTGTATCTTGAGAATGTTACTCATTACCAGCTAAAGCGGATCAGGCAACACGTAATGACGCACGGTGTCGCACCTCGGATACACGGCAATGTCGGTAAGAAACCATATAACACATTCACTCTAGACATTTACAAGCATGCAACTAATTTCTTGAAGGAATACTTAAAACAACATGCAAGTTCTCCTAAAGATGTTCAACCATCTGGAGAAGGTAAAAAAGCCAGTAAGACTGTCATTATTCAAGGAGACTCAAGGAAACATTTATTCGAGGCTTACAAGGAATATGGAGAAATTTTAGAGCCAGGTGTAAAGCTTATGGGCTATTCAACTTTCCGTGCATTCATGAAGGATCAGTTCCCTCATGTCAAATTTGCAACAAAGAAGCAAGATATTCCAAAAGACATGGTGCCATTCCGCAGTGGTAAATGTATGTCATATGATAAGAACAAGGATCCTATTAGACTACAGCAGGAGAAAGAGAAGGCCGATGCTAAAAAGGCAGCTATGGAGGCTAAGAAGAAAGAGGAACATGATAGAGAACAGCAGGCACAGCAACAAGCGCAACAACAAGTGCAGCAACAACAACAACAACAGCAGCAGCAGCAACAACAACAACAGCAGCAGCAACAACAACAGCAGCAGCAACAACAAGTGCAACAAGTACAAGTTCAACAGCACCAGCAGATGCAGAACCAGGCCCATGTTGTCATACACCAGCAGCAGCCTCAACAACAGCAGCAAATGCAACAACAAATGTTGGTGCCGCAGGTGAGCCAGCACCAACAAGTGCTAACACAGCAAGGTGTACAACAAGTGGCACAGCAGCATTGTGTGCAGCCACTGGGAGTTTCAGAGGAGAATGGACAGCCTGTAGAAATGGCACAGCAAGTTATACCATTGGCTGTAGTCCAACAACCACAACAAACCTACATTGTGACCCCTGTTTCACACTTCCAAACGCGTGTTCAGGGAACATGGTACAGGCATTGACAGCCATTTCGAACTACCGCATAAGTTTCAAGTTATGCGAAACATAATGTAGCAGATGCAAAACATTTGTACGTAACCTTCGATCTCGCGACGACTGAACTGTTGTAAATTGAAACGGTTCCTGAAAAATCTGGTTAATTTGAAACGCCACACGTAACTTTGGCAATAAGTTAGCAAGGATAGTTAGGTAACACCTTTTCAGTATTGGTTGAAAAACTAATTTAATAAAACTATCTGTAAGTATAAAAGTTAATCATATTTACACCATTTATATTAGCAATTAGCTAAGTAGTTTATTTTAGAAATATAAAATGTGGTTTTTGAACACAGATAACTAAAATTATTTTTATTATGAGTATAGATAAGACATTGTGTAGAAGCTTCATGGGCTGCGTGTGATCAGAATTATGTTAGAGGGGTGCGTACATCCTAAAATACTATTGTGTGATAGTTATTAGATGGTTTTATATTGGAACTGAGTCAGCTAGTTCACACTCAAATCCGCAATAGTTAACTTGGATGTATTTGGAAGGTGGGGGAAGGTACAATCTATCTGACAGTAACAAGCACAGATGTTAATCCATCCAGTGAATCCCATTGATTACCACTCAAGGCTTTACAAAGCATCTTGCTCTCATAATAGAGTCATGAAGAGATTGGTAATGACAGCTAGCAATTTTGTAGGAGAATGTTTTACAATAGCGATCAATTCGTTTATCACAATATTATGATCAACAAGTTATTTTCATGTATCAAAAAAGCAGTGCCTTCATAATGACATGGATTTTGACATAAATTGTGCGATAACTTGTGCATTATAATATGGGATTTATGATTTCGGAATTAAATGTTTAGAATAAAGTATAAATAGGATTTTAACCAAGTGATGTATTACAGTGCTTTAGTAAAGTTTCAATGTAATAAACAAAATAACCAAATTATTTTAGTATCATGGAATTTTTTAAAGAATAAAAATTTTCACTTTCAGTAGGTACCTACTTTGGTTTTGTAATAACGTAATTTTCTTCGATGGAACTTACATACATATCAAGAAATAAAGCATTAGTAATTTTTTTAGCTATGCCTGTGTTCTGATGAAAATAATATGTTGTAATAAGAATGGGCAAACATTGATACTATTTCTAGCATTTTAAATGTTACTTATACTGAGGCAGTTTGGGACAATGTACCATTTCGGTGGCAGCAAAGTAGAAACGGACATCTACATTTTTTCGAAAATGCTTTTTTTACAAAAATGAGCTTATATTAATCCTATCTACAAGTCTGTATTAATTTTTTTTCAAAATACAAAATAATAAAGAAAATTTGACACGTAAATGAAGACATCAACACTGGATTTTTAAAAAACATCGCTGTAGAAACGGACATTTGAATTTGTCCGTCTTTACTTCGGAGCTTTGACAGATGAATGAAACGACGTAAACACGGACATCTGCCACTTATTCGTTTATGCGTCGGACTTTTTGTATAAGTCTCAATCTATGAATGTATGATTTCTTGTTTTTATAAGAAGATTCATATATATTTTTCTTTAATTAATATACTACTTACTGTTTGTTTATTATGTTTTTTCAGAGTTTGACTCAGAAAATGAATTAATTGAAGTAAATTAAATAATGCTTAGAAGATGTTCTTTAAATATCCTTAAATGTATTACCGGAGATTATTATCTTACTTTATTAGATATTTTAAATGAAAAGGGCACTTTTTTATTAAACATATTAACGGTTATCAGGCAGATGTCTTCTTCTACATCAAAGTTCTTTTAGAGTAAAAAAAGACATCTACATTATTTCAGTAAAACAACGATATAGCGATAAAACCTTTAACACAATTCATAAAGAAGGTTATTTTAAAGCATCATAGAAAATTTCAGGTTAATCGGTCCATAACTCTCAAAATAACCACTCTTTTAAACTAAATCTGCTCTCCTGTAAAGTTGCGATTTTGTAGATGCCCGTTTCTACTTTGCTGCCATCGATTTTATTCTGTACCATAAAATAATTTTAGTGATTTCTTATCAGTTAATCACGCTTCCTGTGCTGTTATTTCAATTCAATAATTATTGCAGACCAGCAATAATTCTCATAGCAATACTACTTGAAAGTCTTACTTAAATAAATAACCAACATTATGTATATTGTGATTTCGATTTAGTGTCTATTTACTTATCACATTTTAGATGTTTAGTGTATCACAACAAAAGAACGCTTATTATAAAGACAATTTAAATCAAAGAAATGCATTTGTTCAGTGGCAACAAGGCGCACTTAGTTTTCTAAAACTATTTAATTGTGGATCAAGGCTGACTTTCAGATTGCTGAGTTACGAGACCTCAGCTATGAGTTCATAAATTAGTAAGGATTATTTTAAGTGCAGACAAATTTAGGTAGTTATTTTATTACACTAGAAGCTCTGGTGTATCTTGTTTTAATATCATGGTGACCAAACACTGCAATAAAATCGTTTTGAAGAACCATGTGAATTTCATTCAGAAAACACTTGCTGATTTTGATATTAGTCGTCGTATGTAGTCTAATGTTTAGCTTAAGATGCTCTGACACATACAATTGAAGGGTTTTTACAAAAACTACATAACGCGCATTTTCATCCTTTTTTTATTTTTTGCTTTATAATCTATGGCTGAGTAGCATTCGTTAGCTTTATTTAACTTTTTACAAGACAACACTAAAGCATTCAAAAGCTTAGCCGGAAATACCGCGTATTTCCGAACAACATGTTTTTGTGAAAATATTTTTGAAGTTAGGCTGTTTTTGTTAAATAATAACAAAACTAGTATGAGAAAATAAAAAAATAAATTATTTAATAGACACAAAATTTATATCAATCTTCACCGCCTGCTATTATTTTCATTGTTCAGTTCACTTCCAGACTGATTGGTCACATTTCCGCCATTTGTGAAAAGTGTCAACTTCACGAAAACACATTTTACAAAAACATCACATCTGTAAAGTATTCTTATAAATAGTTTGCAGAAAAGTGAAGCATTTAAGATTAAAATAATACATAATTTAATTCATGACTCAAAAACATTATCATAAATTATATCCAAATTTTTATCTTTAATGTTGACAATGCTGTGAAGTTTTTGTCTTTATTGAAAAATTAATAAAAAAAAGTTGTACGGTTTTTGTAAAAAGCCCTTCAATTAATTGTACAATTATTTGCTATTTGTGGTCAATATAACGTTTCGGGATTCGAATTTGTAAAAGTAATTGCCCGCGTTAGCGCATCTTAAGATAATGTTAAATTTAATTAATATTATTCATATTAAATTTAACTGCAATAAATAATATCTCTTAAGCACCTCAAAATACACTGCAAAAGTGCCTGTTTTAGTTCCTTATGGTTTTATTATGGCTTCAAATATTTCATACCTATGATGGCGATTGATTTACAGTTTTCCAGGATTCTACAAGGTGCTTAATTTCAAAATATCGAAGGAGTCGAAGAGCCATGGTCTAAACAAAATCTAATAATACGCAGAGAAGTAGAAAGTATCTGAAGTGTTCAAGGGATATTAATTTGCAGTTGTGCTTGTTCACCGCAGCATTGCAAATGTCACAAGACAAGCTCAAGTTTTTAATTGCCACTATAGGCTACATATTTTACATAATTGTACACAATTAATTGGTATATTTATCCCAACGATATTTTACTTATAACTGCATTATTAATAGATAGATACAATTTCTTTTACTGATTGATTTCATTGAAAAAAAAAAGTGACAAAATTGATTAAATTGATATCCTCGCGATGACAAGACTAGTAAGTAGTTTTCGAGCTGCAGATGAAACTGAAAATCTCATTTTGATTTTAAAATAAATAAGATAGATTTAGAGTAACTTATGTATAACTGATAGAAGTGTGTAATCATAATCAACTTACTATAGACAGTACAGAAATGTGCCTAGAAATTATGCTTATCCATGTATTTTTATAGTGCAATAACGTGTAAGATTCGGAGCATATTTTACTTCTACTAAAAAGATCGCCGATAAATTCACAATATTATAAACGTATAACAACAGTGGAAAGTAGAGCCGAATGCCTACAGCAAATCGTGTCCTCTTCAACCATCATCTTCAAATTGATCAAGCTCAGGAAACAGATATTTGCTTCGAATCGTAGTGATTTGCCCTTAGCAAGATATTCGGCATCTATATATGTTCCAAAATTATTACCGTAGGAAGACATGATGTGATAGAAATTAAACTTTTTTACGCTACAATATGTGTTTCAATTAACCCATTTGCAGTAAGCAGGGATTAGGGACGTTAGGTGTGATCGGGGTCGAGGCTCCCACGCCATCCTCCAATAGACCGGTGCTGAGTTACAACCGGAGATTGTCCGCCGGGGGTGTACGTTCGTCGCACTCGTTCTGCCTCGGCTCATTGGTCTCCTGCAGCCGGCCACTTCACTCGACAATTTAATAAATCCTCCGCGTCGTTCATTTGTAAACAAGTCATTGTTTCGGCCCCAATCGGACAGTTTGACGATGGCGACTTGCCTTAGCGGGCGCGCGCGGTGTCATCTCGCTACTTGGTGACCTCTGCGAAACTCGATAAAACATGAAGTTTTGGAAGTGTAGTACTAAAAGCGAGCGACGAGCAGCTGCTATCGGTGAGTGCAAGCACTTTCCTTTGTTTTGCTAAACGGGTTCATGAGCGCTAACAATAACGTTCGTAGGTCAATATATTGACGCGCACGAAAGCACGAAGTGCATTTAATATTATATGATTAGACAAATATGTGCCTCAACCTACTTGAAGTTATTAAATTAACCCAGTTTCGGGCCGGTTTGCTGAAGCAATATCTGTAATTTGTCTTGATTACGGAGTGCGGACAAGATACAGTTCTACGCATTGTAAACAAGAAGTCACTGAACCATCAATTGACTGTCTTAATTAATTAAAAGTAGGTACCAATAGCGAATAACTTCTAATTCCTTAGCTACAGTAGGTAAAAACTTGCCTAACTTTTTTCTTAGTATTAATACAGACAGCTTGGAACTACTTAGTATTAAAATGTCAAAAGGCCCGATGAATTGATGATATAATCAAATGCTGACCTTCTCACCACACTAATAAATAAGCTTCAAATTCTACTCACAATGAGATGAAATGGAAAATAATAAACGAAGACTGGCAAAAATAAAGATGATTTCATCACCTACCTTAGTAGGAAAGCAAACCGCAGCGTAGATCTGCGACGCCCTGAAGATATGGAAATTCATTTTCGCCGAAAACCGAACAAAACCAAATCGTTTCAAGAGCCTGTTCAGTCTAGGTATTTTCTGCGTATTTGGTTGTCTGTAAATTAAATCTAGTCCTGTTAAAAAAAAAAAACAAACCTGACAAGTCTGATTTTCAAGCAGTGTCACAACTTCAGTATAATTTGCTGAATCCATCCAGTCAAGACAAAGCGCAATAGCATAAACGTTTTAACGATGAAACTTTAACAAACAAAGGTATTAGGTACATATGTAGGTAAGTAGGTACAGGTAATAGGTCTATTAGGTCGAAATTTTGCTATGAAGGTATAAAACAAAACAAATGATTGCTACTTACTGCACTGCAACGGTGTTCAACATAACGATCGAAGTTTGATAATTACGAGTAGGTAGGTACCCAGTTACCCACCTAATATCAATCAGGTACTTAACCAAGTATCTACTTATGCTTATTCAATATTTCAGTCTCGTAACACGTCTCGGTCAAATCTATAACTACATATCTTTCCTTCCTTTGGCAGCAGGAAAATCAGAAGAGGTCCGAATTGCTGAACTCACTAGGTAGGTACTTACTTACCCATTTATGAGTGAGCACCATCCTTAATGAAACTGCGATAACTTAACACTATTCTAGTTATTATCCAATTTGTTCTCTCATAACGGTGCCAATACCAGAAATTACCTTTTTAGTAGAAGAACACCCACCAGTAAAGGAAACTTGTTTATTAGAAGTCAGCATGAAGTCCGCAGCGCTCTGAGCGTGACCGCCAATCTTTATTACTTTGTGTACAAAACGGACCTTTCTTTTTGTGCTGTTTCAGTTAAGCTCGTTTATTTCGCCTGGGGCGGACATATGTGTGGGGGAATTAGGCGACAGGCGTTTATTACAACGGCCCGGTTATTCCCGGCTTTGTGATAAAGATAACCGATTAGGCTACCTACCTACATCAAAACTTCTAGTTAGGGTGAGGCCACTTAAAGGTTATATACGAGCCCTACCCGCAGTCCCTATATTTCTGGACACAAGTTTCAATCAAGTTGAGCTACTCTTACAACACCAACTGGTTCTCTATTTATTCTATGCCTAGGTAACTTGTTTATTTTATATCATGTAACATATAGTAGATACAAATACCAATACTTACTTAATTACTTTCCTACGTATTAAAACCTAACATTTAATTTCGGAAGGCAAAGATACCTAGATGTTTCATCATCCCAAAAGTTCAGTCTTTCAATCTTCACTCGTCATACAGTCGTCAACTTGGTGCCTTTTAAAAGCGGCAGACAATACGGTTCGTCAAAAGGAATTTGAGACACGTGCCAATCAGTTTTATAAAATCGATTCACGTACCTACGTTTGGGCATATCGATGCTAGTGACGTTTACGATATATCTATAGAGCTGGCTCATGCTGGCGGCGACTGTGTGCCCACTACATACGAGTACATTGGCAAAGCGGTACTGGCTCCAGCCTGATTGCTATGCGAGCCGCAATCCGCCAACCATCGGCCTTTGTTTGCGTTTCACATTGTCCCCATCCTTCCTTTCCATTCCAACTTTTACTGAATACGAGGCATTGTTTGATTTTCATTAAAATTTCATTGCAGGTTATAGCGGAAGGCAGCAATATTTCGATAATCAAGTTGATTGATCCGTTAGACTAACGTGCAGGTAGTTTCTTCATCGGTTAATGCCCAATGGTACCCAGCTTTTCGGATAAGAAACTGAAGTGCAGCGGCTGTTGACTAATTACTTGCTTATTTATTATAGTCATACTTACACTATAGTTTTACTGGATTAGATTTATCTAAGTACCTACCCTAACTGTATGGAATGGAAAACAATTTTATTAACACGGTACGTACGGAACCCGGAGAACAAGCACCTTCCTTCAGTGAAAAAAAATTTCGGTGTGAAAACTGACTGCTGTACTCGGAGAATACAAATATTAATTTACTTACTGACCAAGTGATTTGGCAAGCCGTAGGTAACTATCCACACTACGAAAGGGGAGAAGGGTTTCAGTGGACGGCGACAGACGAGTCGGCCTGAAATTCGTCCAACACTACATTTTTGTCAGCGTCAGCGCGTTATCTATCAGCTACAGCTACCTATCGATTTTTCACTCAGTGATGCCTAAGCCCCCATTATTGTTTACAACAGCCAACAACTGTAAGTAATACAATCCGAAAGATCGTAAACCTACGTGGATGAGTGGCGCAAACTACGGAATGAGGGCAAGAACTGAAGTTAACACGTTTATTTGCTTTTATCTTGTTCAACAGTAAACGGACTTTTCTTTAGGAACCAACTGAATGTAGTAAACGAAGTTCATTCTTGAAGTGGGTGTTAGAAACCGAAATCTAATCTGCTGCCTAAGTAGGTATATGAAAAGCTCGCTTTGAACTTGTGGCTTAAGTTTTAAAGCAGAACCTACCTACAGATTTTAAACACAAACGGAATAAAATTTTCTTCAAAATTATTATATTTCAGCGCAGGGGCTGAAGTTCGAGACTTAAATTAAGGTTTTTATTTTCTGTCAGGTGCATAAAGAGTTCTTATAGTAATTGTAGTTGTAGTTATTCCAGAACCAAGTGTCCATCTACTGTCCACCTCAAACATCAGAGTAGGCAGTGAATATCACAAGACAATCGGAGCGGTCGCATATCTTCACAGGGACATTATTATTAATTTCGGATCCAGGACACAATGCCCACGTTATGAATACAATAGACCATCGTCCTAGCCGACAATGACCGGCTCTGACGTAGGAGTTAAACCGAAATTAGACATAACTACATTCCAGCTACCTAATGTAACAAGTATAATATGAGAACTACTTAGTGCAAAAGTAACGGGATTAAGATTTTTTGTTTGTTGACCAGCCTGAAATGCCCGGCTTACAAAACAAAATTTCTTAAGAGGTGTGAAAAAAGAGCTAGAAAGAAGTAGCAGAACAAACTCCCCATCGCGCGGCTCGATTCTGACTCTGACCAGACTGTATATTCATTCGTTTTCCTTTTACACAAAATATGAAGCTCTCTAAAGCGATATCAAAACCTGTATTATTTACGGGGAAACCCGACTAAAACTAAGTAGGATTATTTTGGAAAAACGAAAATTTAATAAGCCTAAGGTAATTTAGGAGCAGTCATGTCTAAATATTAATATTTGTTAACCGAAAGAATGAAACATCTTCCTTAGAATAAAATTTCTTGAAACGTGTCTTGTTAATTTGGCTGTTTCCTCGTAATAAATGGATGGCATTTGACGTACAAATAACAGGAGACACTTCCTTAGCTTACTGAAATGGCATAACAGTAGGCCCATGGGGGCATATATAAATCGCAGAATATTGAATGTATTCAGATCGATCGGGACGCCATATTCGCGAAGTTCTTTAGTCTGTACTTTGATCGTTATTTTAACAAGAAAAAATATACACACACAGGTATAAAACGATTTGTGCTTTCTCATATTTTCCCACCAAAATTGGACTCTGGAAAAACCCTGCTTTTTAAGTTTGTTTTTGTAAGCTGCTTAATTTTTCGAGCTCGCTTCGCTCGCCCTGGCGACCTAAATTCTGCCGTTTCTATTAAGTGATATGAAATTGGCGTTTTGTATGAGAGAAACATAAAGTCGTTTTTTTTAAATATAATATATTTAATTACTTAATCAAAAAATATTAAATATAATATATGTACCATCGCTATCTATGCACTTTTGCCATCTCTTAGCCTGTAGTTTATTGATCCCTTTACTAAAAAAACCATTCGGACGGGAATCAATAAAATCTTTGAAGGCAGTTTGGACTGCCCCATCGGAGTTGATTTTTTTCCCTTGCAAAAAGTTATCCAAATTTCGAAAAAAATGGTAATCTGTTAGAGCAAGGTCCGGAGAGTACGGTGGATGTCTAAGACATTCCAATTGAAGCTTCTCTAATTTGGTAGCCGTTTGTTGTGCTGTGTGTGGTCTAGCGTTGTCCTGAAGCAGCAGTGGCCAGAGCGGTTGACCAGGCTCAGTTGTTTAGCAGCTAGCTTTTCCATCATGGTTTGCAGTTGCTGACAATAAAAATCTGCCGTAATCGTCTGGCCAGATTTAAAGCTGTAGTGAACGACACCGGCACTGGTTCACCAAACGCTCACAAGTAACTTTTTTGAGTCAATTTTCGTTTGGGGCATGATTTGACAGGTTCGCCATTGCGATGAGCGTGTGAGATTAATATAGGTAAAATTGCTAAAAATAATAGACGTACATGACAGACGGGACAAAGAATTTATTAATTTGTTAAATTTGAGGTAATTTAAAAAAAAAGACTGGAATGGCTATTTAGTGGGTATTTATTTCTAAAGAATATAAACAATTGTAACCAGATTAGTCTAATAATTTATTTTATAGACATAGAAACATTATATACTTGCAGTATACATAACATAACAAATTTATATACAATATAAATCATACATATAAAAAAAAACATACTAGAAAATAAGAAGAATATTTACTAAACATCAGGTTACTTAACTTAGGTCCGTTCGGTGTGACTGCTCCGGAGCGAATGTGCTGAATACGGCGAAGCGTTGGCTTTTATAGCCGGTGACAAACAAATGACGTCACATCGTACGATTCTATTGCAGATTTAATATTTGAATAAAACTATGATTAAATTATATTAAAATACAGAAAAATATGTTGATATTAATTAGTTAGATTACATACTTGGTCTTACATGGTATAATTAATAAATAAGTCACATTAAAACAGTTAAATATGTCATATACACAAAACAACAATAAAATCACAGGATTTCGTAATAATATTGATAAGATTTTGATGAGGAACTGTTGAATGTAGTGTATCATATGTAAACAAAGTTATAATTGCCATAGGAATGTTTTTATTTGTGTCCAATTAAAGAAATAGACGTAAGTTAGTGTAATAAGCAAACTGAAATTATTGGAATAATCTATCAAGCGCTTCCGATTATCGTACCTACAGGATCCACTTTTTATCACAGGTTTTAATTATTCGATTTAAAATCCCTCCATTATTGTGCCGGTTAAGTAATGTTACGCAGCAGTCGACGCGCGTTTGTCGATTTGCTTCACTCAATTCGTGAAGTAACCACCTTTTAAGCTTTTTCACCTTCCCAATTTGCTTAAAGTGGATTAAAACAGTTTTATCACTAACACCGCAGCCTGCAGCTAAGTCGGACGTGGTTTGCGATGGATCCGCTTCCACAATAGCCTTCAATTCTTCATTATCAACTTTGTTCTCCGGCTGTCCACAGGGCTTGTTCTGCAGGTCGAAATTTCCAGAATGAAAACGTTGGAACCAAAAACGCACTGTGTTTTCTTTTACGACACCGCCGCCATACACATCATTAATCCTTCGAGCCGTTTCTGCACTGGTGCCACGGTGGAACTCGTACTCGTATTCAGAAAAGATTTTTGCCTATTCTGCGCGATTAGACAGAAAAGTTCCGAGCTACGCTTTTGCTTCGCTTTTAAATTTGGCATGACTTCACTCGAAAAACGAAGAGATAATAATTATAATAGATTTAATTTTTCTTTTTAAAATACTTCAAAGTAAAATAGACTGTCCTCAGTTGTTAAGTAAGTTTAATTTTAACCTACCTTACAATTATCCGCGGCACCCTATCAAACTATTACGTCCCCCTTCCGCAAAACTGTATCTGGATCCAACTCCCCCATCCCCAGACTCTGTAGGCTTCCTAATAATTGTGATGAATCAATTGATTTTTCTTACTCATCAATCCAAAAATTCAGGCGCCAAGTCTATCAAAAAATAACTACCGTATTGACTATTTGTTTCCTTGTCCTCTTTGTATCAACGATGTTTCCAAAACTACCCACTAGTTGTTGTAAGTGTTATTTCTGCACTATTATTGTAATTTTATTGATGTTATAATTTTGTTTTTGCGTGCTGTGTCAATCGTATCATATTATAATTGTACACTCTGTTTTTATCATATTGCTTTTATTATTAGGACAAACAGTGTAACAATTTTAGATAGGCCAATAAATAACGCGAACTTAATATGGACCCCAAGTTTTCGGCGTTAGAATTGATGCAAATCAGCTCTAAAACATCCCATTTGAAGGAACGCACTCAATCACCCTGTATATTAAGTTATAAGTTTATAACTAAACTATGTACTGCTAGATTGCAATATTATATGTAGGTACTCAGATTTACTTATCAGTCTAAAGAAGAATCAATGCCGTCTTGGTGGTTTATGACTTATGGTTATATCATACTAGGATATACCTTAAGTCTTGCAGTTGATGTACAGGATAAAAACGACCGACCGGTTGACTGGTACAGAATGCATTATTGCATTAAGGCCGCCCATGTACCACTATTATACATAAAGTTTAAATAAATGAATGAACCGTAGGCATAGATAATTTGAAAAAAAAACGTAGAAGAATCCGAATCAGTGTAGCATGTGCCTTTTCCTTGCTTGTATGATACGATAAAGCCTAGGTATGCCTAGCATAGGGACAATAACAAGACGATGAAAGTTAGTGAATACCTAGAAGCTAAACCGTTGAGAGTAAGCCTACAATATCCAGCCTGATAATCGCAGTGGTAATTGGAGGCGTTTTCCGCTGAGGATATTACGATTATAGGACCTACCTAAATTGTATGCTGTTCAGTTATGGATTGAGCTCTTGTGATAGACCAAGGACCCAGAGAGAGTCCTAGCCGCTCCTATTTATAGTTTTAATCGGTAGCCATATGTAAACTATTATTGAATACGCTCAAACCGCTTGCGTTCAGGCTAATAAACTTTCGTGCAGTATTTTAGTACAGACGTCCTAACGAGTAATCCAATCAGGGCCCGCTTCCTAGACGAGCTGTAAACGGGTGCGACTACGAAGTTGTCGCCATGTCGACTTACTGCCTATAAATACATATGCTTTTAACAATTTTGCTTGAGATCAGTACATTCAGAAGCCGATTTTAAGATTTGCACTACTTCCTGACAATAAACATGTGGCGATTCCTTAATTACCCAAGACTAATAAACTTTTGGTTTTTCCTAAATTATCTAAATTAGGTATCTATGTTTGGGTCGGTTTCCCCCGTATAGCTTCCACGATCATTTTCGCAGTAAACTGTTAGAAAAAAAAACAAAGTTCTGATTGACACAGTTGAAAATCGAATCGCAGAAGTTTTCAAACACTTCAAGGCAGTTTAAAGCCTTGTTAAGTAGAACAGATTCAACGAAACTGGAACGAATGACAACTACAGACAGAACAGCTAAGTAACAACTAATTTCTGTTTCTTGGATACACAGTTTCCCTTATTTTCTGACTTGCGCTCTCGGATATTTACTGAGTACACAAACTGTCGCAATATCAAGACGGATACATTAATGACATAAAACTTTTATTTTCTTCGTCAAATAAAAGGGTATTCTGATAAACAACGGAGGGCTGTAATATTAAAGGCCAAAGTGAAATGTTGTTCCATTTTACTGGACAATGCCTTACAAATGTTTCATGAATGGAAGTGTTATTTCTTGCAGTTGTAATCCCGGGATGGTGCTGTTTCTGGTAGTGGTATATTTCTTTTTTAATGGTTTACTTGCATTTCACGTTATTTTGCATACACTTCGTTCTGTAGTTTCTTTATGATTACTTAGCAGACTAATTAAAATCAATGATTCGCATAATTTAGGCACCAGGATGTGGATCCGGAATAGCCGGATTTATTTTATTTCAGTTTCAATTTTATTACATCTTCTGGTAATTGCTTAAATTAGGAGAACAGGAAAGCAAATTGATCATAAAGTTTTATCTTATCATGTATCTCCCGGTCATAGGAATCGACCTAAATGTTCAGCTTATTACAGCGTTTGTGGGCGATGTGCTAACAACTGTTTATGACCCGAAATAACTTCCGTACTTTATAATATACCCTGGCAATCTTTAAACTCAATACTTTCAACCTTATTTACATTCATGAACCTATTTATTCCTTAAGGAATGAATTTCTATATCGGGTAACATACGCCTTTAATGTGTGTCTTCTATAGACTCATTTGCATCTCAAAAAACACGTTGGCTCCCAATTCCTTAGCAATTTCAAGGCTGTACGTGTGCCTTGCTACGAGCTATACATCGCTCATTTATGTAAATTGTACATAATTCTATTGAAAGTACTTCTTAACTTACCTCCTTCATTACAAAAGTTACGTACATAAATAGCTTGTGTGCATCGTGTCCTTTACTGAATTATTTGTAGAAAACATTACATTTCAAAATATTTCAGCTAGCTGGTGAAAAGCCTTTTGCTTAAAGCCTCCAACTTTTACAGGACCAAACTATACTGCGCAATTTTTGGCCACGTCTGTCCTAAAAGTTTATACAGAAAAAAAATGTTGGGGAAAAATAAGCTGTACTGGGTATTTCACAGCACCGCTAGTCCCATAATCCCATTACCATCAGAAATGTGTTGCGGAAATCAGTTACTGGGCCATTTCAGTCTAAAAAATCTTACACTACAATTTGTTTTGGCACATTGCCAGATAGGTTCTGTGATAGGCTCGCACTTCGGAACCAATGCGTAGTTTCGGCTACCTCTTTGCGTTTATGCGAATTTCTATAAATTTTATAACTGTAAAAGTTTTCCCAAAACAATCAGATGGTTAGATTTTTACTTGACCTAGTGCAGTATGTACTCGTAGACCTTGTAGTAATATTGTTTGTATATTAATATTAACGGTAACTAGATCGTCTTTTATGTCTAGGTATGATTTTCTTAAAAACATAGTCCTGATGCCTGTCTTCGTCTCTTGCATCAAATACGTGTCGAACATCTTATTTATCGTAAGCTGATTGATAAAGAACTCAACAGTAACATGTTTACAAAGTTAACCAACGTGTGAACAACATAGACCATCGACCATTTTTGTCTAAATTAAGTAAAAGTCTTCTTGTTTATGTTTTCGTTGTTCTTACAATTGGTGTTCATTATCTTGAAGAATTTCATCTTCTTCGTCATAGTTATCAATCTAAGTTCCTTCCTTACCGAGTGACTGCTGCCGATCATAATGTGTAGTTGTGTATAATAATAACGGTTTCTTGTATTATGTCTATCATTAAACTGCAATCCCAATTCGTCATAGTCGCCTTATTCAATACTTCCTGGTGGCTGATGAACTAGTGCTCGATTTGTCATGTTTGTTCGTTCATCGTTCATTGAGCATTGCATACGAAACATTTTAAACGCTCACTCGATCAGAATATATTTGATGGAATAAAATTTTACACTTCAATGACAGTCAGTGCGGAATATGAATCCCAATGTTTTGTATACGCTTTCAAAGTTTAAATGTTTTACCAGATAAAATTGATCTCCCCCATATTCAAATGTTGGTTTATGCTAATTAAATCCCATAGTTGTGCAATGGATGGACGGCTTCCAATGACCTGTTCCAGTTTGGTTTCTTTTGTGTCCCAGCATTCACACAATGTTTACAGTATTGTAAAGCGCCTTTGTTTTAATAACAAGCTAATTTTAAATTGCAGTTCCGAAGTTGACAGTCTGAGTTAGTCAGAGAGAGCTCTTGACGAGTGCGACACGGTAGCGCGGGACGTTTGTTGTTTGAACTGATAAAGTAATAGTTGTGACGCTATAAGATCGGCTCTAATCTGTGTGTGCATTTCGTCACATGCAGATTACATCACATCTCACGCGTCGCATTCGGTGTAGATGTATGTAGG
>NDFZ01005271.1:110981-123734 GCA_002192655.3 Mamestra configurata | reverse complement strand
ATTCGGTGTTGATGTATGTAGGGCGGCGCGGCGGGAGCCATCCCAGTGCGGAAGGACGGCCGCGCTCAGTACGCGCTCTGTTGTCACCGACGAATATCCGATCCGCTCCATTGCCCCACGCGGCGCGAACTACGAATTTTGAATTTCGAAATTCTGCCGGCGCCGAAATAGAAGTGTTTCGTGTTACATTTGATAGAAAAACGAGTGATATGAAAATACGATTCGAGGTGCCAAACAAATTGGAGATACTTTTCGGAAGAGGTACATAGTGTTATGATATTTTGTGCTTTATTTATTGTTTATTACCATGTTGGTAATACAAGCGCTGTCCAGACTATCGAGAACAGGTAAATAAACACCTTCATTGCTAGTAAATTATTTCTATTTCATGAAAAATATATATTTCGTTAGCATAACTAGTTTCGTTCAAGTTTACGCGAATGCTGGAGAAAACTGGTTACTGACCTTTTTCAGTACAATCAGCAACAGCAACGACTTTCATCGCCATTTTTGACAGCATTTATGAACTTTGAAAGAGTCAATATTGTAAAATTTTTGCCTTTTATCACTCGAAGGGATTTTCTAAGCTCTTTGAGTTCTCGTAACAATTTTCTGCCTCACCTAAAATCATATCGTAATAAGGGTTGTTGACTGTAGCGAAAACGAGGTTTTGGCAAAATAGGCTAGTCCCTTATTATCCGTGGCATATTACAAGTATGTAAGCAACGTAACTCGTTTAATAGAATCTATGTAAAGGCTTTGTAAGCGGCGCCGGCTTTGCGCGCCTACGCGGTGTAATGCTTCCCTTTATAATGTTAGATTTACTACCGCGCGTGTAGGGCTTCAACTAAATTATTTGCGTGAATAGTTTCATTAGCCGTAGGTAAGTCATGGAACGTTAGTGTAGAAGCGGTAAAGCGCTTTCAGTGGCCAGTTGAGCCTTTGATGTGAATGTAAGATTTATGTCAAGCAAACATTTGAGCCCGAGTAGCAGCTGCCGAGCGGGATGTATGCTCTCTAATAAGAGCAGTACGCTCAGGTAGATGTGTGACGGCCACTCGATAACCGATCCATTAACGGTTCAGAACGAGCGTTAAAACGACCAAACGAAGAGGCACTTACTTAAAAGGCAATTTGTAAGTACAGTATAGTACCTACTTACTTCGATCTGGGAAGATATTTCGCATTGAGTTTGAAAGCATGTCAATTCAGTGGTAAAGTTACTGGCTGGTGAATGCTAGTGTCAATATTGCAACAAGAATGGCCGTGACCCGACAGCCGCTTCCCCTGATCGACCCTTCAACCATTGAAACGTAGACAGCTGACAACGGTATATTATTCATTGAAGCACATAAATATAATGGTTTTGAATGCCAAAGAATATTCTAGGTACAGAGAACACCCTGTTTTAGAGGTGTTTTAAGGTTCAGCCCCGTTCGTTATCCTGCTGACAGGAATAGTTTAGTTGGTGATCGTATGAAAGTTGATGAAGCAAATGCTTTGATACAATAGTAAAAATTCCTAATAAATTCGGTCATTTTATACTTTCCATTCGCGTGCTACGGTTCTGTATGCCCATTTCTACGTAATGTCGACTAAGCTTATCAACATTTCAGAACTACGGCTATCCGTAGCCTTTTGTAGTTGGACTGAACTGTCATACATTGCGGCCATCCGCATTTGAGCTCATTGTTGAATAATTGAAACACGGACTATTCTGTTTGAGGTCCCTGGTAGAGGATTTTGGATAGCTGTGCATTTGTCATCTATTTTAAAGTTATGTTGTTTGCCTTTAGTTTCACGAAGTAAACTTCAGACGAACTTTTTTCATCATCATTATCGCTCACAGCTACGGATTACGCACTGGCTGGTACGATAACCACCTTCTTTCGTTTACCGCCAACTTTCTCTGCCTTGTGTTAAAAGTTTCTAAAGTTTTGCGGATCAGCTAAAACAAATGCAAAAACTTGTGAAGATAGAGTCTTTAAATCTTTAGTCATTCCATGAAGTCTGATTTCCATTGGATGTGTGCTATAGAAAGTAACGGCAGACTGGGTCTCCAGTGTAAACGAGACATTTAATTGAAAGTCAGTCACTGTGGTGCATCACGATGAATCGCCAGCAATCAATATATTCGCCCCTAACGTGAGAATTGGGTCTGTCAATCTCCTGTTTATCATATTGCCCTAATTCGCTTACTAATCTGTATTTCCAACTACACTGCTAATGCAAATAGAGATAACTATATTTTCGCGTTTACTATAGGCAATAATGCTTTACAGGAAACCTGATAGCATATCAATCACCAAAACTATCAGACGACAGTTTCATTTGCGATCGAGAGCTCGAGCTGAAACAAAAATCTGGCCTGGAATTCCATTACCAAAAGTGTAATTAAAACGACAAAAAGAACTCGATCGGACTCCGAGTAAGGCCAGGAATACATCAGGTTGTAGTATCATCAAGTATAGAAAGACTGACTGAATGTAGGTACGATACGACACAGTGGACATAAAGCTAGGTACAGAAGTACATAGGTACAGACGTTATCTGGGCATTGTGCGCTGATGCGACCCTGACTTAGATACTTGTGGTTCACAACGCATCGTATCGATCACACGCGACTATCTAAATGTAAATAACAACGTACACGCGTGAATAGTAACATGAATAGATTAGAAGGTTTAATTTCTAACAGGTACTTCGGCTCATTAGCCTTCCATCCGTTAGCAGACAATGTCGAAGAGGCATTGTTACCTATATAAATATTTAAGAACCATCGCTACAAAAACTATAACATCCTGGCCCATTGATTACTTACAATGGCCGTATTACACCTTTGTCATTTTATATGTAAGATCAAAATGCAATCATACTGGTTGGAAAACATACTGTAAAAGAATCTATTTTCTTCAACTGCTACCAATTTCGTTTGCAAATCGTATTTCTCGAAAGCTAAATTAAATCTAGCGGTCTTTGGAGACGTTTACTTAATTCAATCACCGACCTGCCTCTCGTTATTTATCCAATACGCATCCAATCAAAGGAGACGCTCTTATCGTAACTGAAAACCTGCCTGGATTTTAATCCATTAGAATCTATTGAATAGTTCATGTTCCGCGGTATTAAATGAACAGGGATAATGTTCAAATCTCAATTGACTGGTGTAGCGAACCTTTTGTACCAGCGGTAAAGAAAGGATTCTCGTTTGGCTTTAATTACATTTCTCATTTTCATTTAACTTTAAATATAACCACTACATCAAAGATTGCTTTGTGAGTCAAGACTTCATGAGTTTTGGCGAATTCCAAATTAGTTGAAGCATTTCTTATTAAAAATGATACAGTCTTATAAAATAAATGTGGAATTAGTGAAGAGCTTCCGGTCTGCCACAAGTGCGCAATGGCAAGGTCGACGTGACAATGCGCGGATGCGCAGGCGCCGGCAGCACCAACCACAACGCAGAGACGCTGGCTTTGACCAAGGTCATGATGTGTGTCATCTGTACAAATATTACGTTTTTCACAAAATATGTATGTTAATGTTTTTTTATAAGTATTCCTGCATCATAAACATCGCAACAACTTCCAAAAGTTGCTTCATACTGTCCAGTTCCCGATCTACAAAAAGGATTCCGTATTAAGTAATCAAAGGAAAAATCCAACGTGTTAAAGACGTTGGCCTCCTTGCGCAACTTTTGAAGAGTCAGTAAAAGAAATAGGTTAAGTAATGGGGCTCAGAACAGCTGATGGGTTTCCAACCTGTCGGTCGTTAGCACTGTTTCAAACAATGTGTTACTGCTGAACGTGACTCAATCGTTGAGAACAAAACATTGTGGCGCAGTGTTGAGCTGGGATAATGGGAGATAAGGTTGGTGCACTGATAAAAGTAAAAAATCAATAGTGTATTGCAAGTTTATTAATACTTTACCAACCAATTATATTCGCATCTTCTTCGTCCTTTGCTGAATATATTCATCGACCAGGTATTATCACTATTTCGAACGACACTACTACTATTTCGAAGTCTTCTTTTGATCACTCTGAGGAATTGATTCATCCACAGTAGTTTAGAGATACAAAAGTAGTCTTCTTGCTTGCTTAGGTACATCATAATGTACACACTTGGACACGGAAAACAAGCCAGCCAGGCAAGTTATTGCAGTAAGTCCTAAGTGAATGAATGTTAATCAAATATTTTTTAGTTCAAAAAATATTTGTTTGTCTGTTCTATAAAATATCTACCTACGCAGGTAATAATATCTCCTTCCCGTTAACCGTTCACATTCTCACCTTTTGTTTTCTGTTACGATTGTTTCCAAGCTTCATCGATTGTTCCCCGGGTGACATACACAGAAAAAACAGTCATGTTTTCTTTCTCATGGCAACCTGATTGTTTTGTTTTTTTGTACCGCCCCTTTGAATTCAGATCGGAGCATATTGGAGCATATTCGCGTGATTTGCGACCTACCGTAATAAATACCACCTAAATATTATTAATGAGTAGTTAATCAAGCGTTATGTATGAGTAATGTATCATGTGGGTGGTCTGTCCATTGCATAAACAACGTAAACGCGGGAAATATAAACTTATGATCGAGCTTGAAAACGTCTCCTTTTTAGCCGACTTCAAAAAAGGAGGAGGTTCTCAATTGGACTGTTTTTTTTTGTATTTATTATGCGATCATTTCGCCAAATATGAATGGATTTTGATAATTCTTTTTTTATTGAAAAGCCTGTACTCCTGAGGAAGTCCTATTGGCACCAAGTCAGAATCTGATGATGTGATCCCAGGGAAATCGAGGGCAACCCTCAAATTTTAAAGGCACATACATTTTTGATATACTTTATAACGCAATTCAGATAATTGTGCCTGGTAATCAACAACTCATCTTGCTGGCTAATGATGGAACGTATAAGTCAGGATCTGTTGGTGGATTGCCAGGAAAAATGTTTGTTCAGCAATATTTTCGCCAATTGTCAACCGATTTGGATGATTCTTTTGTTGTTTGGAAGAGTATTTTCATAAACTGGTCCCGTTTCAATTTGGTGAAAATCTGATTAAGTACTTCGGAGGTAGGCAACGGAACTCTTCAATAAATGATAGCAAATCACCGGGGATTGCTGAAATCGCATGTCTGTTTATTGTTTACACCAGTTCATAACATAGCATCACGCCGGCACGCTGTGAAGGGGTACGCAGATGCAAACAAGTCAATCTGAATTAACATATTTTTGGGGTTATCTATTCGGGCATAACTTTATTGTTTATTAACCGATCTTAATGATTATTTTTGTGTTGGGTAGTTATATTGCATTTGCATTAGTCGGTAAATTTCAAAGATAAACCAGTGACCTCTTCAACTTTAAATCAATTACTTGGATGACATAAAGTAATTCCTTAACGGCAAATAGTGCAACCACTCATTATGGGAATAATGTCACTTAGTTGTGGGGTATCATCACTAAAAAGTGGAAAATAAAAACTTTTTACAAAAAAATACAACCAACTTCCAAATAAAAAACAATACAAAGTATAAAATAACTTTAATTTCGGTAGTCGGTGTTTTTGGTTGTTTTTCTTGACTTCCGTAATTAAAGTTATTTTAAAGAAAAAAGTTTTTCATTCATCGTTTTAAAAGTCGGTGCATGTTGTACCGGCAGTTCATTATCTCGTCTGTCAGAAAGTCCAGTTTAGTTAAAGATCGGTGTTCCAGTCTGTTTGCCTGCATTCCGTAGCGCGGTGGCCCCGTTTGACTCGCCATCGGAACCGAATCATTCGGATGTCTGCCTACATTCCGACCGTTTAATCTGAACTTCTATTTTTTGCAGGCACTCTGCCACGGTATTTAATAAAAAGTTGTTTGACTCGAACGTAGTTTATCCATATTTTTCATTTTTCAAAACAAAGCTTATTACTTCCTCTCGGTCAACGAACCACGTCCATAGCCTCAACACAAATATTTTGACACGGACGTCGAATGATTGAACACGGATCATAGAGTGTTGATTTGCTTTATCATATTTTGTTTTTTTTTTATTTATAAGTTAAAAAAAAGAAAGAACATGCGACAATCCCATCGTTTCCCTATCTTAAATGTGATAAAAACCCTTCCTGATACGATACAATCAAGAAACGGAACATTTCTTTCATGATAAAGTTGACAGATAGGTACTTCAGTCACGGCACAGTTTGTGTAAAGGGTCACCCAATCAAAGAAGAGATACAGAAATCATCTCGTTCTGATCCAGCGCTTATCAATAATCTTATTGATAGAACTGATTATATCGAATGCTGAACAAATCGGACCATCGCGCGCGTCGGATTCGGTTCAGCGCGCGCATTAAACTGTGTGTGGCGTTCCGTGCACCTTATTGCCTCGTGATAAAGCCACGAGTGCGTGTAAGGCAAATGTAGGTAACAAAGGTCGTAAATGTCAAAGGGTGATGTGATGTCAGAGTGTGACAATTGTAGTGTTAGTGTGGCCGCGAGGGGCGCGTGCTGCCGCGTGCGACGCAGGATGCAGTGCTTCGGATTTCAAGGTAATGCCTTTAATTAATAACGAACTTAGCACGCGTGCCAAGCACACGTTGTAATGCCTCGATGACGCTTGTAATCGGAAACCATGCGACGTTCAGCGAATTTTCGTGACTGAAGAAACGCAACTACGTCGTCAATTTATTTTCAAACGAAGATTGCCGATGCGTATAATCGATTTTCCGCTTAGTTTTTCGACTCGATGACGCTTGGTACTGTATTCATCCCGCTAGTGATTGAAGACTCGGATGAACGTTGATGGTCAGAAGGCGGGAAGCGCACAAGCCTGCGCGCGCGCAGACGGATGTGTCGCATTGTGTTTCGCGTGTGGGTTGCACAGATGCGACTGAGTTTCTTTTTCATCAAGACCGAGAAAATAGGCAAGTGATTATGTATTGCTTCAAGTTTTTGTTAATGTTTTTCTTGTGTGCGAAGTTTGCGTCACGAAATATGCGCGTGTGAGGTTTATATGTGAGAATTAAAGTGAATTAAGTGTTACTCGTGGATCGTGTTACGCTCGAAGAAAATTTATAATTTAAAAGTGTTATTAGAAATACTTCCTAACTAGGTTTATAGTATATTGAGTTATGATTGTGAACGCGGCTTATGGCTGACTATAGAAGTATTTCAGGAATGTTACAAGGAGATTTTTTAAAGTGTGCGTGGATGGCCAAATCCGAAACTATGAGGAATATCGAAAAACACCGAAAGGAGTCTCACACTCGATTTTGATAAAAACTAAAACTGGGTAGTGTCGTTAATAAGGATCAAATTCTGGGAAGTACTAAATAATATTATTTAAAATCAAAAGATGTAGGTACATATTGTTTTAGGGAATGATTATAACATTGGTGACATTTAAAAGGTAACGGAAGGATAAACAGTTACAAATTCGATTCACGTCACCATTTCCTTTTATAGTAATGCAAGAAGATACGTACCTACTTAAACATAATTGGTAGGTCGCGCAAAGGAAAATAAAATAACTGATTAACAAACACAATAAGCGCGATAAACACGTGGACATAACACAAATAACTGAATTGTGTGTACACAATTATGCAGACGGATTCGATAACACGCTAATCTGGATGAAATACAATAACAATATTGCCTATTTAATTAAGTAAGTAAGTGTATCTACTGCGGTTGGGTTCCAAAAACAACCAAATTAGGGACAACGCTAGCAATGAATTTTCCCTATTATGTGTAATGTCATGGAATATCATTGCATAACGAAAACCGTTCCCGTAGGAATTTTGGAAAATCCTCCCCTGTAAGGAAACTTGTTTTTTAAAGATGGGAAATCACCAAATTACTCCTTCCGCTCTGGGCGGAGCGACAGGGAGCGTCAGACTCTTACTGACTAAAACCCATCCGTGCTCCTCCTCTGCGTTCCAGGGCCGCGATGACTCTTTCAAACAAATTCCCCAACCCTGGTAGGCACTGGCCCTAGTGGGCCCAGTCTCCTATACTAACATCTCTTTGAAGCGCGCGTGGTATACAATGCACCGTCGACCCGGGCCTGTTTCTGATCGAACGGCGAGCCACCCAACGCTCACCGTCCGCAGGCCCGCGCCGGAATCGCCCAGCGACTCCAGACGCCCGGGGCGTCTCCTTCTGTTGCGGCAACTTGGGCGTGAGGTTAGCCTCTCCCTCACGCGGTCTGCCTCGTCCTTCGCTAGCATTACTGCTTCATCGTCAAGGAACCTACATGTAAATTTCAGCATTCGACGACCAGAAATTTCGGCTGTCAGTCACTCAGTAATGGAAGAGTTTTATAAATTATATTGATGGAAATACAGGTATCTAACATTGAACATAATGTCGAACAAAAATAATGTTTCGTTAAGTTTTTTTCATACCTTTTTATTTTTTTTTACTTTAATTAAAATGATTATTTTTTACTTATATAAAATGATTTTAATTAGAAATAAAAGCCAAAACCGTTGAAGCTATTTTAAATGGTTCCCATTGTATAATTTATAATTTATTTTTAAGCAAACATTTTTAAGGTGGGGTAGTTGGGTACATAGTTTAAGAGAAAGTAAAACCATCGTCAACTTAATTAAACCATAATAAGATACCTACCTGTATATTTAAGCGAGATTTCGATCAAAGTCCACGTAATTTATCATTAGCACTAAGTACCTATCTACCTACTTTTAGTGATACACTTCACTCTCTAAAGATAATTAATTTCGTAATTAAGATTTAAAGCGACGCATAATATTTTCGCCGGAAACAGATAATTGCTAGACCACCATTAAATGATTTTAGCAAAATATCTTCAATCTCCCTGTTATATATAATTTCCAGTGATCAAAATGAAAAGGATCCTAGGCTTGATAACCGGATTAGCTCGGCCACTGACATAAAGTAGTTAATTTAGATTAACGTAAGTACCAATGTTTGGTTTATCTACCTTTCATTTCACCCCCAACAATGTACTTTCCCCTCCACGAGTTCCAGTCCCAGCCCCTAATTTCCGCGTATTTGGCATGCCAGGCGTTCAGAAATCCGCATCCAGCAATGCAGTACATTCCCATTGATTGAAAACTACTGCATTAAATAAAACACGCCTTAAGTTAATTAACGGTACTGCTCAAATTCTATCAGATCGAAAATAGACTTAACGTCGTTCTAGTTTTCTTTCACTGTTTAAACCACAAATCTACCTCAGTTCGTTAGCTAGATGGTGTGGTATAAAACATACTCTGACATAGATTGTGTAGATCTATATGTTACAGACACGCACGTTACGTCAGTCCGTTAGCACTGTATTGATAGCACTCGGAAGATGAAATAACTTTATCTCGCCAGGGGGTTGGGATGCTGGGATAGTTGTATTGCTACGTAATAGGGAGCTATCAAAATGGAAACGTTTTATTACAGCGAATGAAAACCGAAACGAGGTTTTCTTTTTAAATCACATTATCCGAAAAAATGGACAGTACCTTCATAAACACACCGTTTAGGCTTAAGGGCTTTAAATAGTCGAAAAAAAATGTCTAGACAACATTTTGCGCTACACAAGATCCCTTAAGTGTTAACTTCATTTCAGAAAGTAATTTTCCAAATCAGATTATGTACCTAATCCTAGATTCCAAGAATAAGCCCGAACTACTAACATGCTTATAGAAACATCAGGACAACATAAGGGATCTCGGGATTGGGTTGCACGCCGCATAGCAATGAGGTCGGAATGGCACTTTAAGAGATCTTTGGCCCAGCCACAATACCGGCCATTGATAGGACGCTGACAACGCAGCCTCCGGGTTATCTGCTTAACTGAATAAGCTGAGGATCTCAACAGCTGTTCTTGACTTTTGATTATTGAATAAGGAAAGGAATAAGTGCTTATTTAAATAAGGTCAATTACCAAATCAAAATTCAAGAGATATCTTGGAAAATACTCTAATAGGCTCTTGCAAATGTAACTGATTTTCTGCCAAGCATCGTTCACAGTGAAATATGGAGAATTGTTGTCGGAAAATGACCGAAAACTCCAAGAAAGATAAATTGGACTCGTTTGGTTGTGTTCCCGGAAGGTTTCCCTCTGTTCTGTTATGTATCTTTGATTACTTTCGAAGCAGGGTAATGGTGATTATCATTAAGGGCCTTTAATGACGGAACTGCCCGAGTAACGACGACAAAGGTAATTGACGACTCAAAAAAACAAGATGCTCATGAGTCGAGAGCTCTCATTATCTCATCATTTAGGATCAACGATCTAAGCCGTAGACGATCGAGTTTAATTACCCAAAGGATGTTGGTATCCTTTGGAGATAGGATCTGCATAGTGAACAAAGGGGACATAATACTCCTTATTATAGTTTGCGAGGCCGTGGGAATTTGCGCTGTAACTGGTAACATTGTTGTTTCGAGGAACTTGGTTTAGGCTACAAAGACGCAGATTATACGGTAAGAATATTGTTTGTGGCAACAAACTGAGGCGAAGTAACAAAGAAATATTAAACATAAAGACGGTATATCTACTGTACATAAGCCTAGGAAGAACCTTACTTAAGGATATGGAGAATACATTGTTTTGGACCACTGGATTGGATGGGGTCGTTGAAAGTTTAACGATGATGTTGATATTTCGCTGGATCGAGCGTAATCTCATAATCTGTTATTCATGATCAATTTACCAACAAAATGATGCATCATACGATTCGTTCATCAACTCTGTCATTTGTATGATCGAGAATCCGATTACGATGGGGATTCCACCTCCATCATTATAACTGGGCCTAGTATGTGACCGTCGCAACAATGACGGTGATTTGAATACCACGTTCGGATCATTAGAGTAGCGTACTCGATAGCTAGGTGCCGCATATTGCGGAAGTAATTCCTCCTTGATGGCCATCATACCAGGTACCGAGCACAAATACCGCAGGAAATATTTTCTTATACCGATATTTACATAGTATTAAATTGTCGGGTGTCGTCCGTCGTTTCGTAACAATATCGTGAGTTCTCGTAAGTATTGGACTCTTCCTACCTTATATTACATTTCTCCTGAAGTGTATAAAGCATTTTACTGCGTGAAAACGTGTTTGACTCGGTAGGGCCATAAAATATAGGTGATAAGAAAATCGTGTAAAGTAGCAAAAGTAATATCTTTTACGGAGGTAAAATGAGTGTTTTCCAGTAAAAACACATAAACTATATGTTTCTTGTAGCGATTGTTATGTTATAACTTTATAAGTGACCTTGTGGAAGATCTCTTGAATTGTTATGTTATTAATGAGCCGTTGTTGTGTCTACTTTAGCTTTGTTTGATTCACAATGAATGACATTGCTAATAATATACCATCTGCATTTTGTGTGGTTATTGTTTTCTAGGAGAATTAATATTGTAGTAGACATGTTGTTGTTTTGTGTTAGGCAAGGTAACTTGAGTATCTATTGAAAATTATCTAATAAACATAGTTTTAAACATTACCAAGTAGCCATTGCATGTCAAACCTGACATGCAATGGCTACTTGGTCATGGTCGACTTCCAAATATTTTGTTACTGTATAACCATACAGTAACAAAGTATTTGGAAGTCGATTGTATTTTATAAAAAAAGTTTTTTATTTTTTCACTTTATAGTGGTACCCATACCTAACAAAATCACTGGAAGTCACAGAAAAGCAAAACACGAAAAACCAAACTTCTCAACCGATTTTGATGAAATTTCTGTCGGACCAATCAGAAAGCCTTTCACATGATATAATATTTTTTCAAATCTGTTCATAAATGACGGAGTTATGAGGTAGTCAACAAACATAAAAAAAATTACAACTTCATCGAGATCCTCCTCCTTTTTTGAAGTCGGTTAAAAATGAGACTAATATTACGCTATTTCCACTTATGTGCCTTTAGTTCTCTCTAAAAAAGACGTGAAAAGTCGACATAATCTCACCATTTCAGAAATGTTTACACGTATTTAACAAGACTATGTTAGAATACTAAAACTTTATGTAAACAAATGTTATCTAACTTCGTAGGTACTGGTTGATCGTAAATGGTAGTCTTACGTGTATACCACAGTTATATATGTATAAACATTACGTATCTTTTAGCGAGTAAATAGTGTTTTCAGTTTTCACTCATGAATGACTTCCTTGGACGGATGTTATTCGTGTTTTACTTCTATGTATGAGACATGAATGTTTACAAAAGAAAACCATATGTTTAACATAACCATTTCACTATTACACTGTATATACTACTATTTTATATGACTATAGTTTTATTATTATTATTCCGATTATTTCATTTTCTTAACATATAAATTTACATTTTTAAATATTTCTTTTATAAAACAGTTGTAACAAAAAAAAAAAAAACATTTAAAAATATAAAAAATAGTAGTCCGCCGGTGTCGGGAGCAGGGTCCAAGCTACAGGTGGTTAGGGCTCCAGAGAAAGGAACCTCCTCATAATACGAGCCGTATCGAGTAGTAGTATGAGGCCTTTTACCCAACCGCGCAACGACAGCTTCGACAGATGGTCGTCGAAGCTTTTGGACAACAGGCCATTGGCCGTAACGACAATCGGCACAATGACAGCCGAGTCCACATTCCACATGTCGACAACCTCGTGTGCTAAGTCGAGGTACTTGATTTGTTTCTCTTTCTCAGCTTTCACGAGGTTCACGTCATGCGATATGGTAACATCGATTATCATTGTGCGGCGCGCTAATCGGTCTATCACCAC
>NDFZ01005271.1:47481-110546 GCA_002192655.3 Mamestra configurata | reverse complement strand
CGGTTGAGCTGAGGGATCTAACCTGTATGGAATCCGAGAGTTGAATTCCCTCAGATTCCATAATCTCCCCTTTCTTTACATGCATGACTGCACATTTGTCCACACCAAATTCCATCCTGATGGCACTACTGAAGGTTTCAGTTACCTTTAGTAGCTCCATCAGTCGCAAATTGTTGGGGGCAAAGAGTTTCAGATCATCCATGTAAAGAAGGTGAGATATGGCCTGACCACCTCTTCTCAACCGATAGCCTAGGCCTGAATCCTCCAGCAGTGTGCTTAGAGGATTCAGAGCTAAGCAAAACCAAAGTGGACTCAAACTGTCGCCCTGAAATATTCCCCGTTTAATCCATACAGGCTCATCACTCCCTTGGATCGGTCGACATCCTGGATAGCGAAGGACTGTTTTCCATTGCCTCATACATGACTCAAGGAAGGTGCGTAGAGTTGCATCTATTTTGTACAACTCCAACACCTTCATGAGCCATGTATGTGGCACAGAATCATAGGCCTTCTTGTAATCTATCCAACATGTCGACAGATCCTTGCGGGATCGACGAACCTGTTGGCTTATGGCCATGTCTATGAGGAGTAGCTCCTTAGTGCCGCGGGACCCCTTCCTACATCCATTCTGAGAGGCGGACATAATTGAATTCCTCTCAATGTGCTGATTAATTTTCGCTCTCAGGATGGATGTAAGAAGTTTATAGACCGTCGACAAACAAGTAATCGGTCTATAATTCTTGGGTTCCGCGGGACTACCTGTCTTATGGAGCAGGTGGGTAACGCCAGTTGTTAGAAACTGTGGTAGCGACCCAGACTCTAAGGATGACTGGAATTGAGATGCCAGGAGCACGTGTGAGCTGCTATACCATTTGAGCCAGAAGTTATGCAGTCCGTCCGGTCCCGGAGATTTCCAGTTCGGTAACGGACGGACTGCTTTGGCTACATCCAGTGGGGTAATGGTAATTGTATCCATTTCTGGTATAGCTTCACACACGTGCTCGACATCGCGCAACCAGCCGCCCTCGGTATGACAGACGGGTACCGACCAGATGCCTCGCCAGAATGTACTCGTGGTGTTATCATCCGGGCGACACACGTCCATCACACTTTGTTCAGGTCGCTCCCAAGCTCTATATACCCACCTCTCATCGCTCTGGAACATGCGATTCTGCGAGTATCGATCCACTATTATTATTATTATATACTTTATTGTACACCTCATAATAAGAACAGGACAATCATACATAAAATAAGTGCACAATGGGCGGTCTTATCGCACAAGTCAATCTCTTCTCCAGACAACCTTTGGATGGATTGAACGAAGGGAGATAGATTTAGGGCTGTCAGTGTACAAACGTTTTAAACAATACTAATTAGAAATAAATAAATACAAATTTTCTCAGTTGACTATATAGTCTCTTCCAAAATTGCGATTGTTATACATCTATAATGTTCATAAAGCCTGAAACAACGGAAAAGTTATCTTCTCTTCGTATAACGTTTGTGTTGACAAGTTTTCAGCTTCGCAGTATGCATAGTGAAACTTTATGAACTAGTCTTATTTCACAGCTCCGAGGTACCTATTGTTGTTACTATAGTTTTCGGATGATAAACATGCTTTAACTAGGTACGAGTCAGCTACTGAACAAGCCTAAAACAGGTCGTGAGCACTCGTGAAATAGTTGTGCTCTAGTTTTCTGAAGAACACATGTTATAATAAAATTATTGGAGATTTTGAGTTTGCCTTTTGAAGTCTTAAAAAGTTCTAATGTACGTGCAAAATATTATTTTCATCACTTCTTATAAAACTTGTAGCAGTTAATCAGACGGCTGTGTCTAGACGTCATCAATTACAATTGACTGCAGAAACTTATGTGCAACCTGTAAGGTCAACTGAGTTAGGTTTACGAACCTCGATTACTGCAAACATTGCACAGATTAAATAAAATTGTCTCGTAAAGCAACTTAAAATTTTACACACTTCCGCATTTATCTCGTTTAATACACATAAAATCATTTTGTAGAATCTTTTGTTTGGTTGTGAACCTGCGTTTCTTCGCCTCGGCTCGAAATCAATTATCTTGACCTTTGCACGCGAGTCGCGCGGTCGCCGAACTCGATTTGAATAATGACCGTTGGCAGTTTGCACCATGTCTTGCCAGTCTTACAGCAGTTTATTGTTGCGTGTGTGAAAAAATAACGTGTATTTAGATGTCAGTTAGCATAAATAAATAATTATGAATGGATTAGTTCTGCTTCTTGAAGATTCTTTAGTAAACAAATTGAAAGTGTATATGTATAAATTTACAAGAACAATTTTTAAAGCATAGGCTTAGTCTATTTTGACACTTCGCGCATTTAGCAGAATACCGAGATGTATAGCGGTATATGAGACCTCGGTTACAAAGGACTTTAGAAAGAGAATTATTTCTTGTTTCATGCCTTTCATTTCTATATTTCAAACAGGTCTTTAGTTCTTTAACATTTTTGCTTTACTAGTTAGGAGCCATACCAAAATTCTTTGTAGGTCCAAGTCAACCAAGTCTAAATAAAAATGTTCCTACTTTGTACAAAATCTCCGGCCGAATAAATTTTCCTTTGCGGTTATTCATTCAAGTTTAAATAATGCCTTTGAGGTGTAATTTTGCACACAAAATTAACATACAACTTTTCTTGAACGAAGCAGCGAAGCGAGCGAGGTGTCGGGTATGCCGTTAACGTAACACGTAGGTACGTACGTAATAATACCTAGGTGACTTATAGTGCCCTGGTACGTACAATGTAAGATATTCTGGTCTTGTTAGTGAACCATTAGAATGTTGCGGTTGATGCTTACCGTGGTTAGATCGTGTAACTGTTGGTGTGTGATACCCTTGTAGCTGGGAACTCTAAGGAAGGATATCCGATCGTATGGCTTTGAAATACAATATTCCCTTTGCAACGCTGTGCTTTAACATGGTTACGGAGACATCTTTATCAATACACATACTAAGTAAGATGATAAAGTGCACCTGCCCATAGTACCTATACCCACTTACTGTTGACGAAGACAAAGCATTTGAGCCTCTCTGTGCTCTCCATCCAATGCTTCCTGTAGCACCACTACTGGGCCTATTTGGAGCATTCTTGTAAAATTGGGTCAGCCTTATTTCATCGCGACGTAAGTACGCTTCGCGCTCTGCTGCAGATGTCTAGACTTGGATCCATTTGGCAGTAGGTTTGCTCCATTTAAGCAACATCTTAACCAAGAAAAACTGTGATAGGAATACTAAACTCAGATAAGGAATAAGAAATTGACAAGTCGTATAAGTAAGAGTCTAGAAAGGCATTAAAACAAAAGAAGGCTATTCAAGAAAGTTCTCCACCATAACTTACCAAAGCACATGAAAATAAAATGTCCCTTCTATCTCCTAACAACGTCCTAATCTAGAAGTTAAGCTATTAGCAGTTACCCATGTACAAAGAGGTCTTTGTGCCTAATACGTTCAGGTAAATGGTCCCCGTTTCTCCGGTATTTGTTTGTCATTTTGTGTAGCTGTACTCTATTGAGGTTGGACCATCCCTGACCTGCCGGCTGTGTTGCTAGATTAATAAAACCGTTTCAATGGACTGTGATACTGTTTTGTGGTTGTACTATTTGTCGAATACGTTCGTACAGTGTATTATATTTTGCGAATTCTAAATACTTCCAGAATACTTATTTTGACGGTTTCTTATGCGATGGTAGGCTTTCAAATACTAGCTAGCTCAATAATGGCCATCAATTTTCCGCAAAACCCTTGACATTAAAACCTTCTCGGTCAAAGTAATATAAGTAATTTCCGCGATATTATCATGGTATTATTATAGTAAGGCATGCGACAAAAAACGCAAATCACTGTTCCTCTTTACTCCGAAAATTTTTACGACGCTATTAGGTGACCGAGAAATGTAAGCATGTTCACATTAAATAAATTCCTGAAAATCCATCTTGATAAATCCATCATGCTGTGGGTAAGGTACCTTAAGTTCTTTCTACCCTGTTCTAAATAATTAATAGTTAGGCATCACGCGATTGCGCTTTTTGTAGCGAGCTTTATACAGATTGCTTACAAAGCAATTTGCTACAAGGATAAATTGGTATAATTTCTTTAAATACCTTCCTAAAGTCGACTATGAAATTGAAGGTTACTTACAGTATTTGGTCGTTATTTTTCCGCCTTTTTTCGTCGTTATTTTTCTGTTCTTTGTGGATTGAATCGTCGAAAAGTTAAAAGATCGCGTACACAAAGGATGCGACAGGAATCATCTTCACTTAAGTAAAATGCTTTGTTCAAGTGAATGTGATGCGCAGTTAAAAATTTATTTGTTTTTATTTTTATAGTGTGACTAACGGCCGGTTTCAATAACGTATCTACCTTTAACCAACTGTCAAATTAGCTACCAACAGTAGCTGAAATGTCATGTTACAAAGGCAAACATGACGTTTCAGCCACTGTTGGATTTTGACAGTTGGTTAAAGGTGGATACTTTATTGAGACAGATCGTAAGAGACTCACCACTTCCCTACCTTTCGGCTGATATGATGATAATGAGCATGATTTTTATGGGGTAGTTTTAACTACTGAAGCACATTACAAGAGGGAGAAATTGCGATGTTCTATTTAGACATTTTTGGTGAATCCACATCTCTGCGCGGAAAGTTGGTCAATTATTTGCAAACTGCAATGAAGCGAACTTCCCCAGTACCTGCTGATTAAAGTCTACTTGACTGGAAACTAAACGAATTCTCCAAGTTAACTCGTTAGTGCGCGGGTAACTCTTTCAACTTGACGAACTCATTAGTCAACCCGATATTCCACATTTATTATTAAATTATTAATTAAGGTAAATGAAAAGGTTTGGTGTTGGTACCTGTTATTAATATCATTGATAACTTTACATGATAAAGTGATTCCTAGGAAGTCTTTAGGGCTTGATTTTCTTGACGTTTTATGTCTGTGGTATCATAAGTTAGCTTCAAGAATATGTAAAAATAAAAACTGTGATTAGATAAGTACCTACCTATCTGCGAGTGGAACATTTTATTTTTCCTTATCTATTGAACCTGTAAATACAAACCAATCATTTGTTTGATAAATATTACAATAATATAGACAAAATCAAACAACTGACTCCCACAATCATATTCCCAGTTTGGAATCAAAAGTTAATGTAAATAAACAAAGAACTTCCCACCATTACCTTTCGTTTTAAACTGTTTAAAACATTAAAGGTGCTCCCTCACCTTGAGCGTTCGCCTGTAATGTAACATTTCAGATTCGATTTTGAGAATTACATTACAGTTCTGCCTCCCTGACTTGACGAGCATTCGCCTGTAATGTAACATTTAAGATTCGATTTTACACATTGTATCATCAAGTTGCGCACTGTAATGCTCGGTTCTCTTCCCTCACCAATGTAATGCTCGATTCTGTAACGTTACATTACAAGCGAATGCTCCAAGTGAGGGAGCACCTTAACAACAACAATCTGTTATAGTTATTTACTTTCCTAGGCAAGACTTCATCAACGCCGACGCAATCAATGACGTCAAATATCTACCTTACCTTTGCTGTCCTGGATAGGTATTTTCTTTTTAACTTTTAATAGGACGGCTCATAAATGTGGCCAGTAAATTGGACACTCACTTCACGCCCTGTACTCTGTACTCTCTGTACTCTGTAGAGTACAATGACATCCGGCCAGGGTTGCGGGATTATTCGAAAGAGTTTTTTTTTTTTTAAGGATGGGGAATCATCAAATGACTTCTTCCGCTCTGTTTGGAGCGGAAGGGCGTGTCAGACTTTTACTGACTAAAACCCATCCGTGTTCCTTCTAAAGTCCTTTGCGTTCTAGGGCCGCGGTGACTGTTTCGAACAAATTCCGCAACCCTGGCAGATTCGAAAGAGTTACCGCAGCCCTGGAACTCAAAGGGCATTTGAAAGAACACGGGTGGGTTTTAGCCAGTATGAGTATGGCACTCCCTCATTTGATTAGGCATTTGATGATTTACCATACCTAAAAAAAACGGGTGCAATGACTTAATTTTATGACGTCAACTTCTCTGGTACCATCAGAAGCGGAGTGCGACGGCTGCGGCGGCGATGGCGACGACGGCCGCAACGTCAGCGAGCTGCTGCTCCCGCAGTACGCGCTGGCCACCGGAGGCCTGGCGCGGGACCACCGACCCCTCATCACCTTCCCCGACAACAACAATTTCCACATCATCACGCCCTCCGAGTACCGACGGCTGCTGCTTTACCTCACCTCTGTGCCCTCGTAAGTAGCAAGGCTGATTTTCCATCAGATATGTGCGATGTTGCTTCGTAGGCAAATGTACGCCGATTGCAGGTGGAGTGGAACTGGATTGAACAATGACTGCATCCAACTCCACGCTGCAATTTAGCAGTTGGCATGCACTACGAATGCTGGCTTCATTTGAATTACTGCAGTCTGTTTAGAACCTGAGCAGTTAAGCTTTTCTACGAAATTATCTGACTCTTTCTACTAGAGATACCTAAGTAACTTAGCTTCGTTTAACTCTTTTCCGCAAGCTATACCTACTATGAAAATCAAAATTATTATATGGGTTGATATCGTGCCCAGTCATCGCTAGCTCAGCAGATCTCTGGTAGAAATTAAGTCTTACCTATACATTGATGCTTTTTTACCAAGCGAGTTGACCAAGATCAACTACGCTTCGAATGTTGGGGGACTGTGCCTTCGTGGTGGGACACCATGTCCTGTATGGGCCACTCACAGCACAGAGTAGAGGTCTGACGGCGCCTAGGTCTTAGCATTAGAAACATTGTACGAGTATGCTCTCGCCATTTGCAACAGTTAAGTCGAGATGTGAACAAAGGAATGTGCGTAAATTCTTGGTTCCTGTGACATTAACAAAGCTACTGTCTTATATACCTTGAACAGCGCTGTTTACTTTTAATAGTGTCCTACAATGTAGGACCTATGTTGTAGACCGTAGATTGAAAAGAATGAACTGGACGGCTATCTTGTGAACTTTGTCGTTAGTCCGACATTGTTTGAGAGACATATTATTATGCAGCTTTTTCTGGCTATAAATACTTGTTTACCTACTCAAAAATAACTAAACAAGTTGATAACTTTGAATTAGGTAAGAAGCTAAAGTCGCCTATTTCTCTGAGTCGAATAAAAACAATTTTGTGAATTGTCCTGTTTCGGCAACAAAAGCCGGTCACTGTCTTTCTTTTTCTCTGTACTGTAGGTATATTTCTTAAAATCTTTCGTGACGGCCGTATTTTGTCAACATTTTATATCCCGTTGATATTTGTGACATTTCACTGCTTACGCTAAAAGCGTAGACCACCCGCAGAGAATGTTACGCTTCATTGAGCAGTGAGCACTACAGCGCTTTGACTAATATAATAGGTAATGTATTGTTTTAGCCCTTTATTGTTTGAAAAGAAGGTACCTATTTTATTCTTTAGGCTCTCAATATGAATAAAGTATAAGTTTCGTGTATGTAATAGCGGCTGCTGTCGTCATAGACATGTCGAAGTTCGACGTCAAAAATATCATGTTTCAGTACCTACGTAGCGTTTATCGCCTGACGTTCAGCGGTCTACCACGAACTAAAATATTAATGGTTCGCTTACGTTCCCTAGAGGCCAATTAATTAACTAACACAAATTAACTAAAGGCAGTTAATTAAAATTGTAAATTAACTTTAGAAGAAACTGTTAAAAGCTCAAATTATTACTGAAACCCTGTAAATAAGGTATGAAATGTTGTAGTAATTCAGAATTCGATAGATTATTTGGTATCACGGCCACATGAGAATCGATACCAGACAGAACTCATGACTGATTGATAACTAAATGATAGCCGGCATCACTAATCAATATCCAGTTTCATTATTCATGGATGATTTGTTTCTTATTACAGGTTATTGGAAGCAGATATGGGCTTCCACATTATAATAGACAGAAGAAAAGATCGATGGAACTCTGTCAAAACAGTATTATTAAGGATCTCAGTAAGTATTCATTATTTATTTAAACTTTATGTACAATAGTGGTACATGGGCGGACTTAATGCATCAAGGCATTGGCAAGGCACCAGTCAACCTTTGGGTATACTATCTAAGTAATTGGCCCATAATAAATACCTAACCAAGTTTAAGTAGGCAGGTAATACAGAAATCAATAAATAAGTTAAATTGGGACACGATAAGGATGTTAGTAAATACAAAGTTAGTTGGACTTGTATTGTTGAACAAATACATAATTGTATCCAAACTAATATTGTAATTTGTAATAGCAGTTGCTGTCTGCTCATTTGTTACGTTTTCACGTCTAAAGGTCCATTCACATGATACAGAGCTCCATAAACTTGACGGCAGTGGTTGAGCGATTGGCTGCTGCGCTGCGGGTCGCGGGTTCGATTCCCGCACGGAACAAATATTTATATGGCCTGCAGATAATTGTTTCAGGTCTGGCTGTTTGTGTATGTGAGTTTATATGTTACTCACGATACAGGAGAAATTCCTAGTGTGGGACAACGTTTTTTGATTACAAAAAGAAAGAAAGAACTTGTATAGGAGAGTAATTTTGTCTGTGTAATAATAAAACAAATCCAGACAAATTGGTGTGATAGTTTTTTTAAATCAGAGCTCAAAGTGTATACAGACAAAATTCTGTATCGTGTGTGTGGACCCACTATTCATATTCATTTATTCATCAAATATAAGCTAACAGTTTACACCAAATCGCTTATATCTATGCTAATTCTACAAAATTACATTAAACATTTAAAACCTAGAGTTAATAAATAAAAATAAACCAATTTTGGCATAGATATAGAGTGGAAGTTCCCTAGGGATAAGCTGTTGGCGGAAAATAGTTAAGTTTAAGTTAATAACTAATTAAAAATTAAAAGCCGGTATTTACAAAGTTTTTTTTTCTTTTTTCCAGGAATTCTTCCCAGGCATAATTCACGCTGTGTACGTCCTTCGGCCAGCAAGTTTCCTACAGAAGGCGCTGTCAGAAGTCAGTAGTAAATTATTTAAGGAGGAGTTCCGGTTCAGGGTGCTAGTCTGTTCGTCAGTTGAGGAGTTGTACGAACACTTCGACAGGTCACAGCTCACGCCAGACCTAGGCGGGGAACTACAGTATTCACACGCGGAGTGGATACAGCAGCGGATAGTAAGATTACTATTTTATTATTATAAAATATTTAAAAATTATTAAAAAAGAAATAAAATATTATCAACAATAAATCTAGTCAGAATATTATAAAAACCCTATCATAGCAGTTTATACTGGGGTCACAGTGGCGCCATCTAGTTCTGTTTAAGTAAACAAAAACCTGAATCGCGCTATCAAAGTTTTCCTGCCAATTTTAACAGAGGCGGAGAGTTGTGTTTGGTTTTGTAATGTTCAATGATGTCTATCCTTGCGCACCGAATTATTCGTGTGGAAATATGGGACATTTCATACAGCGCCGATCGCCTGTGTGAAATACTGAGAACAATTATTACCTACCTGAAAGAACTATTCAAGTGTGTTTTGCAATTAAACAGTTATTTGAATAAGTATGTGAATAGCAGTTTTATCTTTTTAATTTCCTTTTCTAATTAAGTAGGTAATTTAGTAGGTATGTAGTATGTATGAGTTAGCCTAAAAATATTTGTTTTTCAGGCACTAGAGAAATTTTCTACGTTAATGAAGGAAATCTCAAGCAAATTGGACGAGTTTATGCATGAGATTGTAGACTGCGATATGGGAAACGACCCGACACAAACCAAAGAATTATTAGACTGTCAGGAAAATAGGTAACCTAAATAACCTCAGTACTTGTAATAAGTAAATGCTGGATGTTTTTCCATATCGTAGTATTGTTTTATTTTGATTTTATATTTTCTGTTTTAGGTATAAAGCTTTAAAAACTGAACTATCGTCGGCAACGTCGCAAGGCGAAGAGTTACTGACGCAAGTACGGAAACCAAACCTTACTTATAATATTATCAGCCATGTCGCTGCTGTTGAGAGGTAATTTTCCATTTTGAGAGATTTATATGAATTATACAAAGTTCACTTTTTAACTATGACCCTCGACCAGTTTAAAATGACCCCAAAAACCTACCTATAAGGTCCCATTAAAATAGATGGACAACATTTTAAAAATCATTCAGACCAACAAAATAAAGACAATGGTAAAAAAAAAGAAAAAGAAAAACGCATTAGATACTTACAAGAAGAAAAAAAACAGGTAACAAAAATACACTAAAAATATTGGCAATTTATTATTTTATGTCAAAATAAAATCACTTTAATTAGTGTTTTTTTTTTGCTTGGATATCTTTGGTTAGACGTACTGAACGCTGTGTTTAAATTTGACCATCTATTGTAATGGGACCTTATAAATAGAAAAGAGATGATTGTAAGAAGAAGCTATTTTTTGAACCAGTTGTTTTCAATTGTATGCGAATAGACCGACGATATTTTATGGGAGTAATGATTGTCAAAGAGTCAATTGCCTATTTCAAGCTGCAAAGGTCAATTTACAGACGTTGACCTTTATAACAAAGTAAGTAAAAAAACAGGGAAAACTAGAATAAAAATATTAACTGTTGTTTCAGATTACTGGTGCAACTGGACGAGACTGAAAAACAATTCGACAGTAACTGGCAAAAACATTCCACGAAACTAAACCACTGGCTGAAGTTCAGAACGTTTTTATTAAACTTTAAACAGATGCAGGTAACTTACGCTTAATCTTATTAGAAATCAGTTGATCAGATATAGTTTAACAATTTTGTTAAGATTTTACCGGCCGGAACTGGAAATGCGACCCCTGTTTATTTCTGTTTCGAAAGTCAAACATTGGTGTCCTTGGTGAACACACTCTGTGTGATTCGTCAGGCTCTTTAGCTGGTCGAAAAACAAAATCTGAAGCTCTGTTTGAGACCAAGTCTGAAACTGCTCTGTTGGCGACCAAGTCCGATATGTCCATGCATTTCTCTTTACTATCCATACTTTCGAAATTGCGAATATCCTTCCTTTTCTGCGCGTCTAGTTGAAATGTTAACTTCTGTATTTTTCTTGACTTTTCTTCTAGACGCGCCTTGAAATCCTCCGCTTGTTTAGCCTTCTTGTTACATTCTGATTGTAAATTATTAACCTTCCGTTTACAAGTCTCGAGTTCTGCTTTAAGTTTTTGAATTTTTAATGTGTTTATTTCTTCCATACATTCTAGTTTCTCTCTCGCGTGTTTTGCTACGCTTTCTTGGTACAACGTCTCTTGTTCAACCTGGTACGCCCAAAAAGACATCGCACGCATAGCAATATCCATGATCGTGTCGGGCCTCATTCCCGCCAAAACTATTGATTTGAAAGTTTCATTGGGTCTAAGATCTGCCTGAATCACATCAAACTTATCACGTAGTTCGGTGCCACACGCCGGACAAGTCAATGAGTTTTCGGCAGTTCGCTTGAACTCTCTTTTTCCGTGTTCAACACAAAATGCATGTGAACAAGTCGTTACCCACGCTTGATTTGATAGAGACTTTCTGCATTTTCGAAAGTTGCACACAATTTCCATAGCCATTATTATCACTTGTTGTTTTTCATTGCTCTATTTTAATCTTTATTTTACACTAGAAAAACACTTTTCCTTACATATTAATTATTAAATAAAGGTTATGTGTCAAAATTTCTTTTTTAATCATGTAAGACGCCTCTTTTTTTTAATCCTGTCATGCTGGCTGTTTCATTCGCATTGGACCTCCTTGTTGTTGTTTTTTATGTTTAAAAAGGTATTACGGTTCTCACAAAACTGTAATAAGTAACTAGAATATCCATTGATAAAATAAAGGATCATCTCCATTAGTCATTATTTCCAATAAGATGTAATTTTTTTGTAGGCCACTTTAGATAACCATCTAAAGGCAGCATGCGACATGACGGAGGTGGGCGAGACAGCAATTAGGGTGGACAACCTTCTACAAGAGGCTGGCGACTTTGAGAAACTTTGTAACTGTGATCTCGATACAGCAACCTCAGTTATTGACGACGGTAAAGTACTTATTGAGATTTTTATTAAAATGAATAAAATTTTACAATAGAATATAGAATACGTACAAACTCGATGTTCTTGTTAACTACACTAAATAACAATATCAGTCAATGATACATGATTTTAAAAAAACTTATATGTTATCACATCTTTAGCAAAAAAAAAACTGGCGGGAAAAAAGAATTAAAAAAAAAAGTCTGGGTTCAAGTTTTGAATTTAGATTTGATAATTTAGCGTCGAATGAGCTTCCAATATTTATACGCAATTAGAATTTGTTTTTTATTTATTGTTATTGTGGGATACAACGTAACAAATGATTGATTGAATTATTTTGTTTTGTTACAGGAGAAAAATTAATGCAAGACCCGCTAAGTCAAGTCGACCACATAGAATCTAAATGCGAGGAACTAAGACGAACGAGTGCTTTGCTTCTTGAAAAGATTCAAAAACGAAATCTACTTCTGACTAAAGCTAGGGAACTTATGGACAGGATAGATAAGGTAAAATGAAATAATTTGTTACCAATATAAAATTACCAAACTAAGAGAAATAAATAATTTATAATAACAATGTTAAGAACAATAAACGCGTACATAGGTAATCAGAATCAGAAATCATTTATTTGCAAAGAATGTAGGTAACAAAACAGTTTTGATGGTGTAAAGGGAAAAACAATTGGATCCAGTACAGTCTGCCGTATGGCATGCAACATTTAGCACTATAATAATCATAAGTATTGCAAATCTATTTAAATCATATTGTGGTCACCACAACCAAGTCACAACGTATTGTTTTCGCTGCTAGTGCAAGTAGCATATGTTTAATATTGTTTTTAATGAGCATTGTACTTTTAACCTATTTCCACTAATTAAGTCACAAGAGCTACGCTTGCAGATTTTCTTATTTCAAATTGTCTTATACTAGGCGAACGAATGGTGCGCAACGGGAGTGGAAATCTTAGCAGGAGAAGGAGGATTAATAGCAGTGGACAAATTGTTAGAAGACGCCACCAGCTTCGGACTGACAGCTCCTGACCAGTTCCGGGACATGCTCATGCAGTCTGCTACACAGGAGACCAGGGCACTTGTCGCACAGGTAAAAAGCAAGAAAAAGCGAATACAAAAAAAAAATAGTGAGTTATAAAAGGGTACGGCAATTGTAAGATGGCCAATATAGTGCCTTTAGCTGGCGGCAAAAAGTTATTTTTGCCGCCAGCTAAAGGCACTATACGGAAAATTGCATAATCAGCTATAATTTTCCCGATGCTGGGATACAAGTCTCCTCTGTACGAAAGAGTGGTCCAAGAAACGACAAAAATCGTACAAACAATGAAAACATAGATCGAGGTAGAATCAAGGCTATGTTATCTATGTAAAAAAATCTCTGATGGCTCCAAAACCATGGCAAAAAAAAAGACTTTTATCAATTATGAGTTTATGAGCCAGAAGATATAAACATAGAATCAAACTTAAAATCTATGAAAGAAATCCCAAGAATCAGGTTTCTTGGAATTTCTTTTTTATCTCCAAAAAGGCTACTAACTCATTGGTCGTAATCTTCTGACTGATATCTAACAGCTACTTTTTTCCAGGTGGCACAAAGGGTAGAAGACGTATGGCTGATGGTGTCTGTGAAGCGCGCATCTCTTCAGCGAGCTGCTGCGAAGCCTGCGCGTCCAGTACAGTCAGTTCCACCGCAAAGTGCCGCCATAGCTCCTACCAACCATCAGGTCAGTGAGAACAGGGTTTTTTACAGGTACTCTTATAGAACAGCTGTGTATAGTCGGCATAGTCACTTATATTAATAGCTTTATCTACAGAAAGCCATTTGTCACGTGCACGTCAAAAAATGTCAAGATCTATGTGACAGTTACATTGACCCCTATCGTGATTTTCACCCTTCAAACACCCGGTCGATTCAATAAAAACCTGTCACCTTTAAAACGTATGTGAAGTGAGCTTGAAATGAATTGCCATTCCAAGTAATGCTAGCGATTGGCAGCTCACTTCACCTTCATTTTCAAGATGACATTTTTACTAATCAACGGTTAAACTACGAAGAACGCGGTTCAGTTTCAGTGGTGAAATTATCATCCATCACTTGTGGATGGTTTGAGAAACCGGGAATTGTTGTAAAGCAACTACGGAGACGACTATACTCGTAGGTATATCCACATAGCAAAAGGGAAAAGGACAGTTAATTAACCACTAGATACATCTGCAATTTGAATCTATCTACATTTGTAATTAAGAGAGTTGCGTTGTTGTCATCGCTCGTCTAATGTTTTATTTTGCACAAGTGTTTGCCGGAATGCTCTTTGCTCGTGTGTTTTTCTAAGGAAGATGGCTAAAAGGCTAAAAGGCCAAAAGGCCTAAATACAGAGTGGATTTTTGAGACGGGACAGTAAAGGCAGGTACCTTAACCGTTATAGTTACAGGATAACGTTCCTAGGAGACAATCCATAACTTTTTGAGATATTCTGAAATGCATTCACAGATTTTGGAAAAAAATTACAGTCAGCGAAAAACTGCTAAAATACAAAAAAAAATGTTTTTATGCCTATCTATCCTATTTCATGTAGGGATCAAAATACTCTATGGGACCATTTAAGGTATGAGTACTAGAAATGACAGAAATTGCAAAAAACTTGATTGAACATATTATTTAATTGTATCTTATAATTAGCTACTTAGTTTTATTGTATCCAAGTAAAAAAAGAAGGTAGGTACTGGAATAAAATCGAGCCGTTACAAGTAAGTATCCATTCTTTTTGTATATATTTTTTCCTTCCTCCTGAATTATGTTGTCACCATGTTAATAGTTTGACAACTGGATTATTTATGAGACTCAAGAACAACTTTACCTACTTTCATTATAACAAATATTAGCTGCCGTCAGCGGCTCTGCCCGCGGAGAATTAGTTCTTCCCCTCTTTATTAAATTATAGCTTATGCGTTATTCTGATGCATAAGCTATATTACTGTAAAGTTTCATCAAAATCCGTTCAGTACTCACAGTCACAGTACCTAGTAATTAAATTATTATACAATCTCGGGACCCTGGGGTCCCGGTCCTTTGGTAGGCGTACGAGAGGGCCCGAAGTCAACTCGTAAGTAAATGTACTGACCAGCTGATGTTTTTTCGTGATTTTGGGTTTGGTCCCATAGAAAAAGTTGTTCAATAATGAGTACAATGACCCCTTTTCAGGTATTGCGTTTATTCTGTTACACGTTGTATATTCTTTATTTATAATAGTTGTTATTATTCTTAATCCCATCCCATTATGAGAATCGTAGGTACCTGTTTATAGTCACACTTGGATTTATTTTTTTACAAATTGAAAACCTCCTTCTTGAAGTCGGTTAAAAAGATGTAAGAATGATTGGTTTTCTAACTACCACCAGTTAGAAAACCAATCATTCTTACAGAAACATTTTCAATGCCAAGGATTTTTCACTTCCTTCGACTACGAAAACAATTTGGCCTTAGACGATAAAACATTTAATTAATTAGCCGCCCGACTGTCTGCTAAACGAACACCTAATAAAAGCAAGCGGGCGTAAAACGCGTATCTTTCGTCATGATAACATGAGGTAATTACTCAACAATCAAGTGCAGTGTTAACGCGTGCGACACCTGCAAGACCACTTTCTTGTGCACGCGCATATTACCAGTACATTCTGACTGTGACCGATACGCGCCACGCATTACAACTTTACAAGGAAACTACTTAAAGTACCTGTTTGCCTGCAAAAATGTATGAAAGTTGCCGGGATACTTGTGGGACCGATTACTTAAGGATTTGAATTGTATGACAGGTTTCGCAAAGAAAGTTGACTTCTGACGCTGGGCAAACATAAATTGAAACTTGAATGAGTTTCAATGCTTATACGAGTAGGTATGTGTCATTAAACCTAGCTTCCCAACTGTAAAAACGATTATAACGAGTTGCGCAAGAACTGCAAAATAAACGCGCATTCGCAAAATTACCCCTAATTAGCGCTACCGACCGCGTTGATTTACTCATAAAATACTTTCTTAAATAAAGATAATTGACTCTCTAACCAATAACTCAGTAAACCCGCCAGATTCGCTTCCGGCTATAAAATATAGTCTCGTTATCGCTAATGAAGACACGTGAATCGCGCGATTTATCGCAAATCGCTCGCAAAAACGTAGATAATCTGCGCTATCTCGTAGAAAGTGCGCAACCNCGTGTCGGCTGTCACATTGACAGTACGTGTGTTAATAATATAAGTTACGCGGACGACATGGTGTTGCTCAGTCCATCGATAGGCGGGCTCAGAGAATTGTTGCGAACCTGCGAGATGTACGCGGAGGCGCACGGCCTGAAATACAACTCGAAAAAAAGTGAGATCCTAGTGTTTAAGGCGCCTAAACAACAGCCCCGTCGTGTGCCGCCGGTATATCTCAACGGCATAGTACTCAATGTGGTGGATACTTTTAAGTACCTGGGTCATGTTGTCACTAGCGACCTACGGGACGATAGTGATATAGAGCGTGAGCGCAGGGCGTTGGCGGTGAGGAGTAATATGCTCGCCCGTAGGTTTGCTCGCTGTACGGCAGACGTCAAAGTCAGTTTATTTAAGGCGTTCTGTCAGTCCTTTTATTCGAGCGGCCTATGGGTGTCATTTACGAGCCGAACCTACAACGTCCTGCGTGTACAATACAACAACGCTTTCAGGATGCTGTTGCGGCTGCCGTGGCGCTGCAGTGCGTCGGGCATGTTTGCAGAAGCTCGCACGGATGGCTTTCACGCCATCATGCGTAAGAAAGCGGCTTCTTTACTGCAGCGCTTACGTAACAGTCGGAATAGCATCCTGAAAATGATTGCTGACAGACCGGACTGCCCCATCCAAAGACACTGGGTGGAGGTAGCTACGGGTTTACAAAAATAAACTCTCCTGTAATTACCTACTAACAATACTAATATAGTATATAAGCACGCATATTATGTTACTAACTTAGCACTAACAACATATGGATGTGATGTCTGAAATAAAGATCTTTTATTTATTTATTTATTATTTACAAACTTTTGATTTCCTTGGGGAAATTGAACATTTCAACTGATACAAATATGGTTTTGCTTTCGATGAGACGTTGCAATAGGGTTCTATGTAATGTCAATACGTATGAAACATTGCTGCTTTACCAAAATATGTATTGATTGTAGCAAGTTTGGGTATGTTTAATTTTGGTTTAATCGGTTACAAACATATTTTCGATGGTGAGACTTTTGCTAAGATTCCTCTTGTATAGGGAACACTTCTTATTTCTACTTTATTTTGAGTAGGTACAACCGTTTCTGTAGCATCGTAGCATGTACAGAAGCAAGGAGCTAAACGAACAAAAGACTATTACCTACATGGCTAGTATAATCTCATCTATAACTTTTAACCGTTCACCCATATTCACGTCCTTACGATTGGTTTAACTCTTCCTTATCCGTGTCTGAAAATAAACTTTGCTTCCGCGACTATTTTAAAAATATTTCTTTCGTTTGATGTCTTCGTAACATCAACCTATTGACCGATACATGTAACAGACACTAATTTTACGCCAAATTGAATCGTGTGCCCTCGATGAAAAAAGGCTTATCGTTCATCGAACACAGATAACTGAGATTAGCCATGTTTACTTTGGTGCGGACTGCTTGCCCCTTATTTACTTTTGTGTAGGAATTTTTGATATGAAACCTGGATTTATTGAAGCGATGTTGAACCTACTTAGATAGATAATTATATCACACGAGCCAGCTGGTTTTTTTATATTTCTTCTTTCACATTTGCAACGATCAAAAACAACCGGTATTTTTATTTTTTCTGCCATGAATTGATAACATTCTAAAATGCAAATATTCAGCAATTAAAGTGTCTAGAATTCTAGTCTTTCTAAGCTCATTCGAGAACATGCGTTGTCTTTCCTTGCTTGTTTATTACATTGTACCTAATACTATAGAACGCTTTCTTTTTGAAGAATTTTAGGAGCTTTTAGCCAATATATATACATACGTTGATGTGTTCATGTACACGAGCATCATAACAATCGAACATAACGTTTTCTCTTTACGAATTAAGTAATAACATTTTGTAGATCTATTAAAATGCGTTATTGTGAATAAACTATGTATACGAGTATTGCTGTCACGTTATTTATTTATGGACCCATATAACACCTGTACACAACGCGAATAGAAGTAAGAATAGGAGTAGATGGGTGCAGATCGACATTTGACACACTACATATGTGTTGTAATTTCAAATTTATGAGCAATTTAGGATGCTAGTCAATTTTCAACCGTTTACTGACTTCACATGAAGCTGCAATAGTTATTAAGCTTGTTCAGAACAGCACACATAATAGTAAAGCTGCTGAACTAGCTAGTTAAGCTCTACATTTGCAGGTCAGCTACTAAACAGCTTTAACGTACAATCTTGGACTAACGGCCGGTTTCAATAACGTATCTACCTTTTACCAACTATCAAATTAGCTACCAACAGTAGTTGAAACGTCATGTTTGCCTTTCAAACATGACGTTTCAGCTTATGTTGGTTAAAGGTAGATACGTTATTGAGACCGGCTGTAAGTGATAACCAGAATGTAGCTGAGTATTAGTTGACTAGTAAGGTATAATCTTCGACATGGAATAAGGCTGATACCGGAGGTTAGTTTTGGCCATGGCACGTATTCAGAAGAGTTTCGTCAATTTTTAACCACCGTTGTCTTTGAATTTACCATTTCCAACCGTCCTGCCATCCTTTGTTTAGAAAAGTGGGTTTGTACCCACTTTTCTTGCCTTGCCAGAGAAAGTTCTACTTAAGTAGGTGATATTATATAGATGGTCATTATTTGGTGGTTACCCCAGTTTTGTTTGATAACATATTTATTTTTAATTCGGTAATATGATTTCATTGACTTGACCTAATTACAAATTGTTGACTCGATCTTGTTTGATTTACTATTGCTTCTATGTTTTGGTTTAATATTTAATGTAAGTATAACAATAGAAAATATCAACTAACTAAAATGACGTCACATCATTACAACCCATACAGTATGAAAGCTGCGCTTTGACATGCGCAGTGCGCGACCTCTGTGGGTTGCGCACTTTCTACGAGATAGCGCAGATTATCTACGTTTTTGCGAGCGATTTGCGATAAATCGCGCGATTCACGTGTCTTCATTAGCGATAACGAGACTATATTTTATAGCCGGAAGCGAATCTGGCGGGTTTACTGAGTTATTNTAAATAAAAGATCTTTATTTCAGACATCACATCCATATGTTGTTAGTGCTAAGTTAGTAACATAATATGCGTGCTTATATACTATATTAGTATTGTTAGTAGGTAATTACAGGAGAGTTTATTTTTGTAAACCCGTAGCTACCTCCACCCAGTGTCTTTGGATGGGGCAGTCCGGTCTGTCAGCAATCATTTTCAGGATGCTATTCCGACTGTTACGTAAGCGCTGCAGTAAAGAAGCCGCTTTCTTACGCATGATGGCGTGAAAGCCATCCGTGCGAGCTTCTGCAAACATGCCCGACGCACTGCAGCGCCACGGCAGCCGCAACAGCATCCTGAAAGCGTTGTTGTATTGTACACGCAGGACGTTGTAGGTTCGGCATACAGTATGAAAGCTGCGCTTTGACATGCGCAGTGCGCGACCTCTGTGGGTTGCGCACTTTCTACGAGATAGCGCAGATTATCTACGTTTTTGCGAGCGATTTGCGATAAATCGCGCGATTCACGTGTCTTCATTAGCGATAACGAGACTATATTTTATAGCCGGAAGCGAATCTGGCGGGTTTACTGAGTTATTGGTTAGAGAGTCAATTATCTTTATTTAAGAAAGTATTTTATGAGTAAATCAACGCGGTCGGTAGCGCTAATTAGGGGTAATTTTGCGAATGCGCGTTTATTTTGCAGTTCTTGCGCAACTCGTTATAATCGTTTTTACAGTTGGGAAGCTAGGTTTAATGACACATACCTACTCGTATAAGCATTGAAACTCATTCAAGTTTCAATTTATGTTTGCCCAGCGTCAGAAGTCAACTTTCTTTGCGAAACCTGTCATACAATTCAAATCCTTAAGTAATCGGTCCCACAAGTATCCCGGCAACTTTCATACATTTTTGCAGGCAAACAGGTACTTTAAGTAGTTTCCTTGTAAAGTTGTAATGCGTGGCGCGTATCGGTCACAGTCAGAATGTACTGGTAATATGCGCGTGCACAAGAAAGTGGTCTTGCAGGTGTCGCACGCGTTAACACTGCACTTGATTGTTGAGTAATTACCTCATGTTATCATGACGAAAGATACGCGTTTTACGCCCGCTTGCTTTTATTAGGTGTTCGTTTAGCAGACAGTCGGGCGGCTAATTAATTAAATGTTTTATCGTCTAAGGCCAAATTGTTTTCGTAGTCGAAGGAAGTGAAAAATCCTTGGCATTGAAAATGTTTGTACATGGTAAACAAAGGATGGCCCTTAGAAAAGAAGCCCATTAAACATTCAGCCTCATATTAACCTTGTCACGAATCATCAGTATGTATACCTATTAAATGTCACAAGAATACATGACGCTTATGGTGGTGTATACCATGGTGTATCATTGACAAATAAGTCGCGCAATAATATTTATGGTGTAAGTGAAAGTGTCGTATATAATAATGGTCATGGCGACCATGGGCTGGTGGCGCAATATCCTTGATATGATATTGTAGATAGGACTAGTTTCTGTCGAAGACATTGCCGATATAAGTATATCGCCAATTATCAAACGGAAACAGCCGATAGATTTTCTTAGTGATGGATGAGAGATTTAAAAAAGTTCCATTTGAGTAAAAAGCCTATCTCTGTAATTAAATCGACTGACAGATTCGTTATTTGATTCGACCTTAAATTTACATCAACTCAGCCTACCACAAATACGCTCCTGCGGCCTTTATGAATATCGATTAATGCAAGTGAAATAAAGGAGATCTAAATTCAGGCAGAAATAGATCTGTAAACGACCAAGAGTGTAGATAGATTAAATAAACACAGAGTCAAGACAATACAGATTCCTCAGGCATTTAAGGGATGCTAAGATTCTGAGGTTTTCAATTTCGTGTTCTTAGGCTTGCATTTCTCGATATTTAAGATTTTCTGTGATTAATAAGTAGTAATTATATTTAGTGAATACGTAAATAACAAAAAAAAAATTCTTGACATTATCCTCGGGAGTTCCCACAAGAGTCTTTACTCAGTTCTTGAAAGTTTGTGAGAAATCTACTGACTCATTCCAAACTCTCGAGAGGCTGATAAGATAATCACGTTAAAATTCCTTTCGCACTGAATAGTAATTGTTCGAGTATAATTCGCGAATGAATATTCAATCATAGCTATTTGCTTTGTAAATCGACAAATTTGCAATAGAGCGTTGTCTGTATCTATTAACACACTTTATCGTTCCGCGTTCCATTGACCCAATGTTCACATTTACATGCGACAATTTATTAAACTTTATATCAATATAGCCAATATGAACCGAAAACAAAAGAAACTAATTACCAGTATTAAGAAAACGGAGGGCCTTATTTAAGCACTAATAGACTTCTCTAGGCTGAAGTAAATTAAGAAAACTCACCGTAAAGTAATCTTGTAGTGAAAAAAATAATTACTCAGAACTTAGGAGGTATCCCAAAGATAGTAAAACTTCTTGATCAACCTGCCAAGTAACAACTTAGCTACTAACATAAAATGTGCAGTATGTAGGTAAACGTCAGATGTGAACCAATTTAACCGGTTGTATCTGAACGTCCTCGATGTATAGTACACAACAGCTGCGTTTGCGCACTGTGAGCCAATCCAAACCAATTGAATAAAGGAGCCTCGGGCCACTGCACCTATTTGGAAAGTTCACGACCCTTGCATTAGCTGTCCTCACTTCTCGCTGGCGCCAAAACACTCACTTTTATCCTTTACCGATGCTCACCATGTTACTACACATGCCTGACATTTGATCCATCAATTTGCAAGTTGCAAAATATAACGATGTTGCATCCAAACTTAAATTGAAAACTGTTTATTGTGATCCATCACCGGTCCAGCCCATCAAATATTGGTGACTATTAAATGTTGACTCGAGTTCTAATGAGATTTCATAACGGTGCAGCCTCGACTGTGCAATTGGTAGACTTGGTAGTGTTGTACTTCAATCACAACATAGTTACAATGTTAACGCCTTCAAGGAGTCGTAGAAAGGTTAACCTAAATGAATCAAACAAGGAAAATAAATAAATTCGTTTTCTAATTAGCTCATTAGTTTAACAGCTACTTATTTCCATTCTGAAAACTAAGCTCATGCTTATTGAACAGTCGGTGTGTTTCTTTTTACTTGTGCCGTGCGGTGCCGTCCTAAATATTTTTCTTGTGCACTAGGTACGTATTACGTAACGGCCTTTCCAATACTGGCTCCACTTCCCGCTTCAAGGAATGTTGGCATCAAGGCAAGTTGGTGACAGGACCGATCCGACGCCTTCAATGATCGATCACTCTTACCAAGCATATTGCATATGAAACGTGGGAGTATCTCTCGATTTAAAAACACATCGGACCCAACGTAATGTAATATTATTATAATGTGTGGGCTTAAGCACATAATCATAATATCTAGTTACTAAATTGTTGAAACATTTCAAGGTTCAACAGTTTCCTCGCGTTCAGAAATCGTTGCACTTGAAACTGTTCTGTGTTTATTTTTGCTCGTTATTATATTTTTTTCTTATTTGGTGTTCTTAAAGGTCTTTTGCTGTAGAAATATAATAATTCATAGCCAGGTGGCGCTTCGAGATTCCATATAACGTGGCCAGCTGTTGCGGGGTGAACGGACTCTATGTGGTTCGGTTTACAAGCTTTTTGTAATTTAACCTTAATCCTGATAGAGATAGGGCTTATTTTCAATGACCAGCCCCTTATATGGCTTTTCCTGTCATAGAAAATTACATTCCCGATTGTACAGGACTCCACTTAATTGGATTTGAGATTCCTTCTACGTGAACTAAAACTGACAAGGCGGTCCTGGGAATAATATAGCTTTGTTATTATGTTCTATAGCCTCGGACGGCCTGGTTGCATAGTAAATGGTAACATTCCATTCCCAAGGTGAGCAGATTATGGTTTAGCTAGTGTTTAGTACGTTTACAATTCATAAAAATATCTTATGTCATGTCCGACAATAGAAACATTCTCGCTACAAAATTGTCTGCCATTATGTACATCGTATGTCTTGACAAGTTATTCCTTAGAGGTCTTGACAAAAAATTTAGATTTATTAGTGTTCCATTTCAAATGTCAACCGCAAGTACCTAATTATTGAGTTGTTGTAACATGCAAACATAATAGTTCGACGTTGCTGAAAAAGAACATTTTGTGTTGTTCAATGTCCATATCTGCCTACTTGCTGTTAACATTCAGTTGCAATGTCTTTATTAGCCGCAAAATACTTCGCAGTTAATTAACACATCATAAAAGACCTGCAAAACGCGAGATTTTCACATTTACAATACCTTTGCACTTTTTACTCGAGCTTTTCTGTTCGTGCAATACCAGTGACACAATGTAGAATGAACATGTTTCTTTGGGTCGCACCTGTTTCCTGCCAGTAGCTGATGCATGTCGCATTGTCTTCGTTTTTGTCCCTTTTCCGCTGCTTTGTTAAACTGTGGTCGATTTATGAGTGATCTATTATGTTCCCTCGAGTAAGTGCACTCTGAACATGAGCTTGAATTCGACGTGGGAAACCTATTTCTTCCCAGAATTTATTGTAAAACAATCGTGGCCCAGATCCGTTATGTGGTACAATTTCTATACTGTCAATGTGAAATTACACAATAAAGAAACCTTATTTGTGAAGATAAAGGTTTCCACAGCGTCACTGAGGACTAAGAGGTTGATTTGTACTGGGTTATCAGCTCTTATGTATAAATACATTACCTTACTTATTTATTAAGACTTTACGCACACAAATGTACAGAGGCGGACTTAATTCCATAGGCATTCTCTACCAGTCAAGCTTTGGGTGATGCAGAGAATTGTGGTAGATGCAATATGGTGAATAAAAAGCGATTGATATTTAATTAGTGTAGTGCTCAATTGTTTTTGGAAACGAACAAAATTGCTGTTACTGATAAGTTGCGATTTTTCTGTCATGTTCCATATCAAAGCTTACCTAGGTAGCTAAAGAATCGCGACTACGCGTTTCCAAACCGTATCTCAATTTTAACAACCTCGTATTTCCAAGTTTGTAACATGAAATGCTTCAAGTCATCTGCAAATCTCCAAGTATGATGGCGTGTAGCCTAAATGCCGTTCGCCCACTTACGACCGTATTTAGCGTTTATGGGCTCTGGTCAGTTAAAAAGACCACTTTAGAAGCAGCATTTAATGTTTTATTTATTATCTGATATAAATGAATATTGGGTATCTGGTCATTGAACAAAGAATCAGGGCCCATGTACCCATATGTCGTCTTCTTTGTTTGATAAGGCTTTGGTAGATTTTTGAGCGAAACCTCTGACAGGTTTGTGTAGGTACTGCTAAAAGTAATGATTGTGTTCAATATTTAAATCTTAATTTGTAAGACTTTTATAATCAAATCTGTGGCTACAACGTCAATCCACCTGGCAAATTAACTTGCCTGTAAAGTGCCAAACGCATTTCTATGTAAATTAGCCTAAGCTTTAACTTAGTTGATTGTTAATTGAAATCATTGTTTGGCAATAAACAGTTTTCCTTTCATTCCGCTTAGTTTGCCACATCAGAAGCTATAATTTAATCCGATAACATTATAAGATGCCCAGGAAGTTCATTGCGAATGGATCAAAAGCCGTCACAAGTTTTAGATCTGATAAGCAAGTTAATGAGCTTTGGCTTTGTGTAACAATGACAAAAGATATGAAAACCATACCGCCCGTTATTATGTGTGTATATTAATATTAGTCAGTCGGCAAACCACGTTCTCCTTCGTTCCGCCCACATCGGACATTCACAGTCGCTGTCTTTGCAGGAACTCATTTGCAATGTCCTAATTTGACTATAAAAATGAGAAAACTTTCTAAGAGGTACCTATTTATACCTCAAGAAACCTCTTAAGTTGTCCCTTGCTTTCATATTTAGCATCTATCTTAACGTGGTGCACGTATGAACTAGCAGTAATGATATAATTAACATATAAATAATACCGTACTAAAACTAGACGCACGTCTGAAAGACAATGAATACATCGGTGAAATCGACATGATAGGCTTCGAAAAATTTACATTTTAAAACAATATATATCAATGTTGTGTGAATGCGAGATCACGATTTGTAATTACCAAATTTATTCGATCAAGTTACTATCTACGCATGTCTATCAATCGACGGACACGATTTGAAGTTCAATGCCGTAGACAGCAGCACCAACGAAAACGATGACTGGCATCTCAATACAAAAAATTGAATCTGGTTTCTGCAATATCATCGCATCGTATTTATACGATACAAGCCCGCGTATGTCTGAGTGCTACTAACCCACAACTATTGTCCCTAGGCGGGATTACTTCGTTAAATCTTAATTTCGTTTTTGTAGGTGATTATGTATAATGTATGAATCTTTTAAAGCAGTGGCCATACGTGTATATTTGCCACATGGCAAATTGTTGTTTACTTTACACTCCTATTTGGTTAGTACAATACAAATATGGACATGACAAGTAGAGCCGCTGGCGCAACGGTAGAGCGGATTATGCGCTAGCACAACCGGTAATTCACAAGGGTTTTCTGATCACACCGCTATATTTAGAAGCAGTACTGGCTTTATCAATTAGCAAGCTTTCATTGCCGCATTCTGTCTTGCAGTTTTATTAGCTGAGGACCATGTTGAGAAACTTAAGGAAAGTATTTGCCACTTATTTTCAAATACATACAAATTGCAATACGTTTGTGCTCCAGTTTCCGAAAAAAACCGAAGCACGTACAGGTGGTGACACCAAAAGAGACCGCAGACGGAATACGAGTCCAGATTTGTGGCCGAATTAAATGAATAAGTTAACCCTGAATTGTGGAACTGCTTGAGTCCGACAAGATTTCACTAAAATGCTTTGTTTAGAATCGAAAGTGTTTAGCCGTTTGGCTGTGATGAAACTTACCTATCTATAATTCTAACTAGGTACCTATACAACTGAAACATTTAATAGGTTCCGTGTACCTTACTTTGCAGTAAAATGTTAAATGACAAATGGATGAATTTATATCACTCTTTGCTCAATATTGTAATGGAATGATTACGAATCGAAGGTCACTCCGTAATAAAGCCGGCCTTTTTTTGTGCATTCACCGTTGTTATGGCCATGACCTTTAGGAATATGAAAGAAAAACAATTAGGTTAATCTAATTTACTATAAGACTAATTTTGAGATCTTTCAAGACTATGAACAATTTTAGTCAGATCACTAGCCAAACCAATCATGATTAGGGAATAATTTCATACATTTTAAGACAACACTGCCTGCTGTTACTCAATTTAAACTCTGACACAGATATTTTCTTTAGCTCAATTAGGTAGATATTCTTACAAGGCAAGATATGTGCGATGCAATAAAGCATTAAATTACTCAACTGCTGTGTTAATTAATCGTATTACTTCATTTATATTAGTTCTAAGCACTTCAATTCGTGGGAAAACCATTATGTTTGCAAGTCGTGCGAATGTCAGTGAGGACATGCAGATTGTTCGTTAACTATCAAATAAATCTAAAATAAAGTGAAATGCAAGCCGGTGACTTGGTTGAATGAAACTGAAGCAAAGAATGCATGTTTGCGTTAGATATTTGTCAACAAAGCTTTATGTCGCATTGAATAAAAACTATTTAATTTACTACGTGATCGCCTCCACCATTCAGTGATTCAGTTTCGTTGGACGTGACAACAGTGCTATCGTTGTTTTGGGTTATGGATTTTCGTGCAATTCTTGGCTGCAGTGTGTGTGTGTTTTGTGCTGTGCATAATAATTGTTTTTATTATAATGAAAGATCCCAATGTTCTACCAGGTTTGCCAACAAATATGATTCCTACAGTATTATATCCAATGCTATTCTGAGCAGAGAGCTATAAGTTATCGCTAAACACTACCATAATCTTGCTTCGGTTTTTTTTCCTATTTTAGGGCTAAGCTAGGTAATTCCTTAGAATATAAATAAAAAAACCAAAAGAATATTGGTGTTTGCGCTGATAGAGGACTTCCTTGCCCGAGGAGAGTGCCAGGCGCGGCGGGTTCGCGCGCATAGCAGTCTGCCCGATGAGCCGTAGCGCGGCGGTCTTGCCGCCATGCTCGCGTAACCTTAGCACCGCTCATGTGTACCGCATACTTTTCGACAACATTTTAACATTTTTAGAATTAACTCGGAAAGTTTCGTGAAAGTTTTTCAGTGTGGAATTTAAATCTGTGATGTTCAGGGATTAAACTGTGCATACATTGAATATATTCGTCATTAAGTGTCAGTGACAGTTTATCCAGTGTTAAGTGATGAATTAGGACGCCTACGTGAATTACATCATTTGGTGATGTTGACTTCTTTTCAAAGGGTGCCAGTGTTTTAGAACGTCTAATTAGTTATTAAGAGTGTCGTGTCCCGGGAGATCATCCTGATGAAGCGTTCGACGTGGGTGGACGTGGAAACGGGCGGCCGCCTCGGCTGCAACGGCGAGATCTTCTGGAGCGAATGCGCTGACTGCGATTGCTCGTACTGCAACCCAAACTACGTTTGCGTGTGTAGTGACAAGGTATTATGACTAACTGTGGACATTCTGGCAGCTGCTGTACATCCTGACAGTGTACAGTTTACATGTTGTTGTTTTTGTAACACAAAATTGTCATTCTTAATCGCAAACAATGCATAATAAACATATTTATATGTAATTTAAAACTGAAAGAACTATGTACTTGCTTATTCCCGACTGCTGCATTGCAGTAACTCTTTAGCTCACACACAGTAGACAGAAAGGCAACTTACTGATAAACAAAATTTGAGCATGGTTATCTCTTTTCGTAATGAACAAATATTTGCTAACTCAATCTTCAAGGTCCGTCGACCTTTCAAGTCGTGTGAATTTTTGTACAAAGTAATTATAACATTCACAATTCCCTGCGTTTTAAAAGGTTGCTTGTATTATGGACAAACTATAACATTTGACATAGAAACTTGTCCATAAATTGTAAAACTTACATAGATAACCTACTTTCATATGTACAAGTTAATGTTCTTAACGCTGAGAAAAACTATTGAGGCAAATCACCTCTAACTCGGAGTATGATGAGACATTGATGGCCGCGGAACTTTAGCATGCAGCCATGCAACTTGTCTCAAACATGTGGAATTGTGGATATATGCTCATAAGGTAAATTTTTATGGTCGCATTTTTGTCTTGAAATTCATTGCAGCTCTATTTTGTTTTCTTTTTAGGATGTTTGACCATGTTTCGAGACGTATTTCACATGAATACACATGGTCCATAATCTGTTCTGTAATCCTAGAACAAATCATATTGTTACAATCGGATGTTATCTGCGAGTATGATGCAAAAGTAGATCAGTTGCTGCCCTAGGCGATCTGTTGTCAGCAGTTGTTGTCATCAACGTGGGAATGCACGGATTCGTTTATATTCGTACATGTCTACTGATCAGGCTCAAAATAAATAAAGAAACTCGAATGCCATCCACACTACACATTGCTGACGATCAAGATATGAGAGAAATTCAGACTAAAAAGGGATATTCTGCCATTCAATCGTTTCTGTAAACTTCATCAGTAAATCTGCTGTCAAATGCCATGCTAGTTGATTTGATTGGACATAGCTGTTTTGATTGGTTGAGCGATATAAACCAATCTTATACTTTGACATGGCATTTTAAGAACATATAAAATTAAGGATGAGGACTCCTCCTCATCCCTCAATTCCATCTATTGTTAGCATCTGCTGTGCCTTAGCTAAACAGGGGTCTAGTGTTTCTCAGGATTTCTGGCTTCTTTGGCAACGTCATGAAACAAGATTTCTAAATTGTGAAATTTTGCTTGGTGGCATCCATTAAAATATGTTATTAAGTTCATCGTCCCACCTTGAAATGACTGGGTTACTTCATCATTATTGTATAACCATAAAAGTCACGCCTACCAAATCAGTTTTAACGATAATGCCAAAAATGGTCTTTATGCCCCATTAATACACAGATATGTCATCTGAGGATCTTATGAATCTTGTATATATCAGAAAATTGGTTGTTTTGTTCCTTCTTGAAGATGTCTTTCAAGGTGGCGAATGAAACCCTTGACAAAAAGACGTCTAGTCTCTTGCCTTTATGTAGTATCATATACAATGCCGCTGTACAATACATGAGGAAAGTGAAACTCAAGAGGGGTTTTTTCTTGCCTTCCTCCGGCTTTGTCTAAAGCGCGCACCGCATACGTGAAACGAGCTGTTTTACCCGTATGCCGCCTGGGAATAGCTTTTGTGATATTGTTTATCGATTGTGCGATAGTGTTGCTGGGAACCTGGTTCGCTTCAATCTTTCTCGTGATTTACGATGGTGATAGTGCTGTAAGACATGATGTTTCATTTGTATTACGTACAATGTTTATTGCTGTGCGTTGTTCTCAACAACGATATGGCTCATTTCTTGCTCAAACTTGGGGTTATTTGTATTGCTTCATTCTTAAACTCGTATCAGTATACAGGAAAAATATTTCAATATAATTTGACCCTTCATACTTATACCTACCTACAAGCTAATTATAATGATGATACATTTTCCTGTATATAAGAATTAAGTCAGAGCTTTGGTTTTTGTGACGCTTTCATTGTAAACTAAGTCGTAAATCGTAATCGTCTGCTAAATTTTATTTACCTAATGAATTATAGCAGGTAAATTACTTTAAAGTGAGTTTAATAAATGGTTTAATATCACATTATTGAAAACAGTATGTGTAGGTGTACACTACCAATTGACGAAAATATTTACTGTTTACTAAATATTTGTCAGGCGAAACCTTTGGTCCATATTTATGTTGTTGTGTACTTTAATTGTTGTTGCTGCATTCATTGATTTCATGTTCTTGAGTATTGGTTTATAAAGTCCACGATCTTATCTTTGTTGATTTAGGTTTATTGCTTTCCAAAACTACTTGTTGTTAAATCGACCTAATTACTTATTTATTAAGCAATCTCATTCTATTCAATTTAATTGAACTTTGTTCTTTAATAATGCTAGTATTTTTATTTTAGACTATTTTCTCCATGTTAACTTGCCTTTTTGTTACATATATTAAATGAACATAGAATTGATTTCGACAATTCGTAGCAATTTTTTTTTTATTATTCCGAATTTGTTTCCAAGCTTAGATAATGATGAAACTCATCAACATCTCGTGAATGTCCTCATACAATAATTCTCATTCGTTACGCTTACAACTCGTATTATTCTTCATTCACCAGTAATTTGCTGTTGAGGACGTTAATGGACTATCCTGGCTCTAGACAGACTGACATTCTATCAACGAAAACGATAAAATCTATTAATCAAAATGGGATTGACCATTGACCATATGATATTTCAGTAGTGCGTGTCAACCCACACATTTTAAACTTTTTGACAGTCGTTATCTATCACTCAATACTCAATACTTTATTGCATTCCATAATGTAATGTACAACAGTTGGTAAGTCTTAAAGTAGAACCAATTATGGACCCTGTCGGGCACATCAATGTTATAGTTTATATAGAGGAGAGGATGAAGAGCGCTTATTGAAATAAAGGAAAGAAAACCTCAAAAATTAGGTATATATGTAAGAAGGTATTAATTACATGTTTATATATATTCTTTTATCACTGATGGGGTGACTCCATGTCTAGAGCCTCTGTTCTATAAAAGCAGTGCTGCAACGAACCTATTCCCGAATTAGTTAGTCAAGTGCATCTTTACAGTACTCGTAGTCATGATATGTAATCAATAGGAACAATTGATTGCTTATGTTTGTCTGACAATTGGTGTCGTGTTGTTATCAAATATTATGTAGGTATTTAGTGATGTCAGTTGTTTAATAGCTTACTTCGAGCATTATAGGGACGTAACTCCAGAACAATTATGATCCAAAAGAAACATTGGTACTTTCGTCTTTTATGACGTCATTTTGATATTCGATGACTCAATACTCCATAAGTAGTTAGGTAAATGAACTTGCACTGAATGTTTTCAGTGGAATCATTTCCATTAAAGCGCTTGAGGATCACCTCAATCGATCGATCGATCTTTATAAATTCTATATTTATTTACAGGCACTGAAAGTCTGTTGTTCACAATTATTGTTTTTAGGACTGCATGTAGTACCTACCTTACCTAGTCAAAGTAATGTTTAATTTGATAGGGTTCACTCGAGTGTGAACCCTTCCTTTTAAACAATGAATAAGAAAATAAAACAATTACAAGAACTTGATCTGAGAGATTCAGTTTGGTGATCAAGATTTTTTCAACAAATTATGCGAAAAAGAAACTGAGAAGCGACGCGAAAATCGAAAGAGAAATCGCGATGATAATAAAAATAAAAGTCGCATCAAAAATTATCACACACAAACGCAAGCATAACAGCTGATTGAGAAAAAAACTCGTTTTAAGATAGTTCTGATGGTATACCACTTGTTCCGGCGTTCGTGCCGTGCCTGGACACGTCAAAACGGTACGAGCTAGCAGTTTTCTGATTTCTAATAACCACATTACCATATGTTGGCCTTTCACGTTCTATGTATTGGATAACTCACGCGATTTTGTATCAACGAGATGAATACATTGGCTTCATACAGAATTTCAAAGCAGCTTTTTCGAAGCAATTGTTTTATGATTCTCAACATCAAGTGCGAATTGTTTTATTACCTACACTGAAATTGCCCGCGATATCAATTTTATCAAACAGATTTTGGCTTTAAATTGTTTAATGATATTGAAAACTAGTATCATAGAAGGAATTCAGTTAAAATATAACAAGTATTAAAAATAGATTATAATGTGACAAATGAGGAAAGTTACTACAATGTTATTTAATACTAGTTCATCAGTTTTCCTGAACACCGTGCGGGCCAAACGTGTGTTTAAAATACATTGTTTCAATAATATACAATGCTTACAAAAAATATAATGTGACTTGTAATAAAGAATTTACGAAATTGCATTATTGTGGACATGTTTCTGATTTTGGGGTTACATTACAGTGTGAAAGTGAATATTCGCAGTGAATTGATCATGAACGGGGAGTGCTGTCTACGTTTCTAGATCGTTCCAATAAAATCATAATTAATTCTTTAAACTGATCTGCATACGTAAATTTTGAAACTTTCATTAAATTGTTTGTGAACGGCTTTATGCTTAACAAATACGACGCGGAAATGTACTAACACGATTCCAAAGAGGTGGCGAAAATTGTGTTTCGATTCAAGTTTAGAAAAAGAGTGACCTTTTTGTTAGCTTATGCGCACAGCAAACAAAGAGCTGTTTAGCGTCGTCGAGGTACTAACTACATATTTGAGAAACAAACACGCATCGCCATTAACACAGCTTTGCAGATAACGCGTTCACTACCGGTGTTGTATTAATTCTCAATGCTCCTGTAATGTGCGCATAATATTCATTTAATTAGTGCCGTTATATGATGAGACATACAACAATTAGGTAATTGTGCATTTACAAAAACCATCACCTCAAAGTCAACCTCGATTTCGTTTATACATACTTTAAGATTGGAACAAAATGATAGTTATACAGTTAATTCATCTAAACACTGCAGTGTTTAACTAAACAGGACAATATTTTGCATTGTTTCCGCTGCGACAAATGATGATACTCAATGTGCCTTGACATTATTTGCCTCAACAGATATGATTGCGCAGATTTGTTGTAGAAGTCACTACCAAAATTTTCCTAGCTTGGTATTACAGTTCAACTGACCATATCTATTTTATAGTTTCCAACATTTCGCTCTCTAGTAATCTGGTTATTAAATTTCTTAATAGTCTATTTATCAAATAGCGTGATTGATATAATCGAGTACCAACTTTAAAAGTATACTATTTAATGTATACTTTTAAATACAAACTTGAGTGCATAATCGAAATCCGTTATAAATTATGATCTACTCATTCCTCATTAATGGCAGCTCTATTTCTGGATTTAATATTGTTTTTGTTTACATGTGGCCGGGCATTGCCCTTTCAGGCGCTCTTTACGAGATAGCCAGGCTTGCTCAGCCTCCCTCCCATACTCCCATCCCAGCTCTCGTCCGCCGGCGGTTCAACTTGTTCAACTAGGCCGTCAAGGATGCGGTCTGTGGTTAAAAATTCTTTCTTAGCGGCATCTTAGGTACCCATTTTTATGAGCTTGACGGGTTTCATCTTCTTGTTTTTATTAGCACTCTACATCCTTGTACTATTTAGCTACGTCTGCATTCACTTGGCTGCAATAATATTTTCAATATATAAAATAAATATTATTTTTTACGGAGACGCAAACTACGATAAACACCACTAAAAATATAACTTTCTTTAACTTATGCATGCTGCAATTTTTTTTCTTGTTAAAAATGAAAACAATTATCTTTCTATCAGATTTATTCTTCTTAACACGTGCTTTCGTGTCTAGTAGTAATTCTACAATCGTTTCGTTTCTTGTGTTTAAAACTGGACAATCACACAAATTACTCGTTCGGTTCGTCGTGGTTTAATTGCGAACTCCGATTTCTCACTAGTAACGGAATACGTTGGTCCAAGTGAAAGTAAACTTATTCGACTTCTGGGCATCGACTTAAACATTTATCAATTTTAATCATATAACACTGGGCCACAAAGAGGTCGTATAAAATTTCACTGCATTGAGGGCAATTTAATGTTTAATCATAACCAGGGGAAAATTATATCGTTAGAAGTTTTCCTGAAATTATATTAATAGCCCCTGATTATACCTGCCATTTTTGTACCTGTTCCGGTATTTAGCATCTTCTCATCCAGCCAGTTGGTTAATCCAGATTTTAACAGAACTTGATGCTTGAAAATTCAACGACCCACATTCAATCAATTTAAATACTCGTTCAGTACTTGTGCGATTAATATACCGTTGTCAGATTATTGCGATCGTGCATGGCGGCTTTCGTGAATCTTTTGATCTGTCTGCTATAAGTGACATAAATCTGTACATACCTACATGCATCAATAATGAGTTCCCACTTCTCAGTGTAACTGTTCATAGCGTTACATGAGCTTATTAGTGTTGTGCTGATCTTCGCAGAATCAATTCCATTGTTGTCACGGAGCTAACGGGATTGTAACCATGCGTTGGTGCACCGCAACTTTTTACACATATACTTTATGACGCTATTTCCCTCGATGCATGTGTCGCAGGTTTAACGGATGTGATCGTCGTACTCCGCACAGCAAAACCGTCACCACTAGCTGACTACCTACTCACCACTAATGCACGCATCATGTTCACGTTTAGCATTAACGACTGAAAGCAACTGGATAAATGACAAAAGCATGTCCATTAGTAATTTTCAATTGACCGTAGAAAGTTGTTGTAAGAACTTTTTCGCCTAGCGAAATGTCACCCGGAAATACTCGCACTTTAGGTAAGCAAGTTAGGTAGGTACTCTTATTTCATCTGATTATGTCCAAGCAAAGAAACACGTTTGGCAGTTTTACTTTTCATTTCTATTAACTTACTCGTTTATGAATATTTTAGATGCTAATGTGTCTTTTAGGAAATCGTTGTCTGAACAGAGTACAGACGCCGCGCGTCGCGCCGGCACATCAAGCTACCCGAAACTGTCAAATTTTCCCAATCAACCTTGAACCTAATGCTTCAGCGATAAAGTTTAAAATCTTAAAGAAATTTGGCTGATTGTTGTAGCTTGATGTGCTGGCGTCTGTACTTACAAATGTCTGGTTTGCCAGAACTATCTTCAGAGCGTTGCATGAGGGTATTGATTACGTTCTAGAGTTTGCAAAACTGGTGAAACCAGTTCAAGAGACAGTGTCTGTTTAAAGTGTATTTACGTTTAAAGATAATTAATCAATGGAACTCGCGTGTATATGCAATAATTATATGCCTGTATGATAATGGGTACCGGTAACAAAACCACCACTTTTTTCTAGCTATGAATATAAAACTAAATTTGCTTTACCTGCAAAAACTTTTTATGAGCATATTTTTTGCGTACATATTTTTGTCGTGCAGTGTTCGTCAAAAGCTGTTCTTTGCTTAAGGATCAGTAAAATTAACTGTGACCGTTCAATACAACTTCTTCCTTATACTTATGTCGATGTCATGTCCATTTGGTTCATGCTATGTCCAGTTGGTTTTTTCATTCGGATTGGTTGGTACAGACTACTGAGTCTCACAAGGACCGTTTATTATCTGATGTTCAACAAAATCAACAATGTTAAATCAAATCCATCTCATCTTTCAACCTTATAATGGTAGTCAGTGTATGAATTGTAGACACTCAATAGATCATCTAGCGATCTGCGAATTTATTTCTCAGCGTTCGAGACCTCGAGTTCCTTCAAAACTGTGCCGAAGTGCTTCGTTTTAGGTCACAGTTCAAGCCAATTATTTCTGTTTCTTCCATCTATGTGATGTAACTGATCTTCCGTGGTACATCCTTCCCAATGTTTTATGTATTCACACGCCTCCAATAATTAAATGTTTCGTTTATGACACTGTTTTGAAATCAAAGTTCATATGATTATTGTGTAATGATCATAACTGATGAGATAATAATTATCTGTTAGGTTTATGATGATTTTACATTGTATAACGAGATTTACAATTAATTACTTATTTTTCGTATGCTTCCTTTATACAGCTTTTATAATGATTTTAACTAAACAAAACGCTGCTAACAATATACGATATTTTGAATCCAATCTTATCGACATGTGTCTCAACCACCACCGCAGAGAGTGTTTTGAATTGAGAATTCGGTCGTTAGCTTTTCATTTTATTCAAATCTGAAGGTCGTCTGTATGTCGGCTAGCATGTAAAGTTTCGAGTTTCTACAGCGCTGTCCCACTTCCTGGCTCGTTTCCGCGAGACCGGTTGTTTTGATTGCTCCGTGATCGAGACTAACAAAAACATAGTCGCGGAACGGTACGAACGAGCCCACGAGCCATCATCCAGGTCAATCGAATTCATTTCCGACAGTTTCGATATTCTCGTCATCCGTATGTTGATTACTGACCAAATCTTTCTTCATAACTTCAAAGAATGAATTACCGTCTACTAATTTTTACTTGTTTTAATGATTTAATATTCATTTATTACAGTATTTTAGATATAGGCATGTAATCCACTCTCTCGTCACAGACTGACATTTTTAGTTGCATAGTTGTCGTGATTCTGCCTTAATCTAGTTGATTTATTGAGACGTTAGTTTCGTTTATCGTCTTATCTAAAATAGAACTAAACTTTCACCTTTTTAGATGCCGGCTGTCTAGGATGTTCAATCAAAGCCTGTCGACTAATAGCAAACTCGGAATCGTCTAATATTAATAATAGTCTTTGGGTTTCAATGATCATTAATTTATTGTTACCGGAAGGATACTCTTCGACCTCATTATATCTAATACAATTTACTAGTCTTCAAATGAAGTGATTACTGAGTTATCTGTATGAGCTATTGTCCTTTGTTTTTTTTATAACTAAAATGCATCATCCTTTATGCACAAACTCAGTTACGTATGTTGGTGAGCTCGGCAACTGTGCCTCGCAGAGTTTTAATGTATTAACAATGTTACCATGACGTCATCAGGACAAACAGAACTATCGGAAAGTGACAGTGTAGTGACGGACAATAAAGTGTCATTGACAGTCGAAATGGGGGTCTCGAGTACGAACTCGATTCCAGCCTCACCCAAGTCGAGTGCGTTATTGAAAGTCCAAATGGGGGTCTCGGATAAGAACTCAACACCTGACTTTCCGAAGGCGGTATTGAAGTTTGCAACGGAATTTTCGGGTAAACCTGCCTCAAGTATATCGAGTGCAGCATTGGCAAACGAAATAGAGGTCTCGAATAAGAACTCAGTACCTGATTTATCAAAGCTGAAGGCAACATTTAAATTCGGTTCGGGGGTCACGAGTAACAACTCGATACGGACCTTACTGAATCCGAGAGTGGCATTGGCTAACGAAATAGAGGCCTCGGATAAGAACTCAGTACTTCACTTACCCACGCCGACGGGGGCATCGAAGTTGGAAACGGGGGTCACGAGTAAGAACTCGATACGGACCTTTCCGAATCCGAGGGTGGCATTGACAAACAAAATAGAGAACTCGACACCTGACTTATCGACGCCGAAGACGGCATCGAAGTTCGAGACGGGGGTCACGAGTAAGAACTCGATACGGACTTTACCGAATCCGAGGGTGGCATTGACAAACAAAATAGAGAACTCGACATCTGACTTATCGACGCCGAAGGCGGCATCGAAGTTCGAGACGGGGGTAACGAGTAAGAACTCGATACGGACCTTACCGAATCCGAGGGTGGCATTGACAAACGAAATAGAGGACTCGAATAAGAACTTGACACCTGACGCATCGATGCTGAAGGTGGCATTGAAGTTGGAAACGGGGGTCACGAGTAAGAACTCGATACGGACCTTACCGAATCCGAGGGTGGCATTGACAAACAAAATAGAGGACTCGAATAGGAACTCGACACCTGACGCATCGACGCCGAAGGCAGCATCGAAGTTGGAAACGGGGGTCACGAGTAAGAACTCGATACAGACCTTACCGACTCCGAGGGTGGCATCGACAAACGAAATAGAGGACTCGAAAAAAGACTTGACACCTGACTTATCGACGCCGAAGGCGGCATCGAAGTTCGAAACGGGGGTCACGAGTAAGAGCTCGATACGGAGCTTACCAAAGCCGAGGGTGGCATTAAAGGTCGAAATTGGAGTCTCGGGTAAGAACTCGATACTTGGCTCGCCGAAACCGAAGGTGGCTTCGACAGCTGAAATTAAGGTCTTGAATAACGACTCAACACCTGCCTCGCCGGTGGAGATCAGATCTACGCCTCGTTTTCATCAGCCAAGAGTGAAAAGTTTTCAAATGGGATGGGCTCAAGTTGTGGAAGAGCTATCATGGAAATTAAGCACAGTGAGTTTTTGTTCAATGTGACTATTTGTATTGTCACTAACCTGATGCATATAAAAGCATATCTATCAATTCAAATTGTATCGTTAAAAAATTAGTTAACCCACTGCCCAATTTTCTGTGTTAATCATCGCTATTAGTACCTATATAATTATCTAAATAGCTCTTGTTTATTCGCTTGTATTTCATTTTCGATGTACAATTATTACGGTATGCACGCCTCTTTAGAGCACAATATTAAGAAAACGTTACCATTTCCCGAATGCTATGCTATGCTGCTATTTGTTTTTCTGACCGATAAGAAATAAAATGATAAATTCGCATTTCCCATGGAAAATATGAAACACACGCTAGTGTTTAAACTTTTATCTAAAATCTCATCCGCAAGCTTATAAAGTTCCTTCCTGTTTTGTGTAATAATTAGGTAGGTGCTGGTATCCTCATATCACTTAAACATCGTATGACGCTAAAATTGTTATCTGCCTCATTACCTGTTTAAATTGTACGAAGCACATCACGGACATACATACACGATCCCGGAATCTGATAATTTAACACGAAGATTCTTTCATCACAAATATCATTGATCAAATTATTACCTCAATCATCCAAAACTTTAATCAAGATCCTGTAGCTACTGACTCTTACTTTATTGATTTTAATGTGCGGTGTCTATATACTCGTAATTATCTTCATATTACAAAAGATGCAATATTTCTCTCTTCTAAAATTGAAATTTTCGACCAATGTTATTGATTGCGATGTCACAATCTGAATAAATTTGAATTTAATTATGTGAACTAGCTGAACTTAAGATTAATATCATCGATAACACGAAAAAAATCTGTCGAGCATTATCGATTGCAAGCTTACCCAGTTACCTAATAATCTACATATATTATGACTGTGTATTCTTATGTAAGTTGTCTAGAAAAATACGGGACATTTAATGAAAAATAATACACTATTTCCATAATGGGTAGAATTCCACGTCTTCATAACAGGCGGTAACAGAAAATACTAAAATATTATAAAATTGCGGCTAAACGATGGATCATATTAGCAGAAATTAATTAATGACTTTACAAAACTTCGATAGTTTGACAGGAGCACTAGGTGCATGAGTGCGTTGAGGTCAACACACAGTTTTATAAATAGTAAATCGATAAATCAATGTAGTATCTCAAACGTTTAACGTCTAGGTACATTCATTTAGACATCATTTAGATAAATATTTGCCTGCGTCATGCGTAGACTACGCATGACCAAATCACAAAATGTCTTTTCTTATTATCGATAGATATTTCATTGATAAGCGATGATGAGGTTGACGATGAAGCACGCCTGCCTAAAAAGAAACCTTCACACTCTTGATTTAAACACTATCCTTGTTATACTTATCAGGAAACACTGACTCCGGTAGGGAATTCCACTCTTTAGATGTGGGCACAATAAAAGTATTCCCAAAACATACTGCGCGTAAGTGCAAATGATCACTTCCTTGAAATGATAATTGTAAAAATTAAGATGTTATTATATTCATTCCTTGTAAAGTAACATGAGTTCCATGTAACCGTGATCACAGTAACGCTCTGCGTAACGGGAGAGCGTTCCAGTTACACCATGCACTTACACAACTGTTGTTCCTGGGAATTTATTGAGAAGCTTTTGGGTTTCATATCATGTCAAAGTTTAACTCATTTGTGTTAAAAGATAAGATGACAAAACGATGCACTGCTTAGACCTATCACTTGTGCCTCTCATTGCTTTCTTTCTGTCCAATGCAATTTAACATACCAGTTAGATATATATCAGGTATTTAATATTTATTTCCATTTTCCTTTTGTAAACTCACCATTTTGTTTTTGTTCTCAATACCTCCGCTTTATACGATTTGTCTTGTGTAAAATTAGCTTTCGATGCAAATTCGGGGTGAGGGGCTGATGATCCGTCACACAGGGTATCCTAGTATGGACTCTAGTCTCTCAAAAAGGATCGATTTTCGTTAGAAATAAAGAATGTTAATGCATTTTTGACCAATTAGTCACTCCTTTAGGGGGTGAAAAGGTGTGGAAGTTTGTATGGGGAATCCCAAAAATCTTAAAAATCAATAATTTCTAAGGAATAATATTATAATATTTAAGGTTACTGCAGTTTTATAGGTGGTCTACCCAAATTACTAATTCCACGCTAACGAAGTCGCGGCCAAAAGCTAGTAATTTATGTAGGTACCAGTTCTCACAGGAAGCTATTGTTGCGTTCAATGCTACTAATATATGTTATAAACATTTCAGTCTATAATCACTCTGATTTCGTATTAATGTCGTGTTATAAGTTGCATTAGCCTTCGCTGAACATTAATCAAATTTTATGATTATTATATTTATATTATATTATATTATATTTTCTACCTTGTACCGTGTAGTGAACATTAAAATATTTCAAAATGAATCGAGACAAACTTCAATAATCGTAGACTATAATGATCTATTACCTAAGCTTATTTTTTCAGTCGCTACCGTCAACCATGATTGTTACATATCGCGGAAGTGAAAGACATTGCCAAAGAATTTGAATAAAAATCGTTTGCATATTTTGCTACTAATTTCAGAACACTTCAAAGTTGCTTTTTGTATTGATATAGCTATTCAAACGTCACGTTAGCACTTATATGCTCCGGTCATTTGAATTTTTAAGCTAAAGTAAACGTTTATTAACTTAACGTGACGTCTAAAGCCACTTCCCAACAGAGAAATTCAATCAAATAATCGCTCCGTGAAATTATTATTTTTTGTTAAGAAACGTCTACGATAAAGTCCTTTAGAATTTATAATAATACCTACTAGGTATTAGTGCTTTCGAATTAGGCGATTTTTCAATGTACGCAATCTAAAGCCGCGTATCCTCTAAGCAACATTTGACACGCAACACGCAATGTTGCATAACAGCGCCAGCTTGTGGCCATCATGAAAACTTTACTAAATAAGAGTTGCTCGTTGCCGTTAAATATGATGAGCAACATGTTGTTCATCATGTCGCGCACGCGCGTCATAATTATGTTGCCTAGTGGACACGCGGGTTAATCCTAGACTCCGCGTAGACGCAGCGTAGGCGCGTATGCACAGGCACACGTAGGCTCTCGTAGCAGTGGACACCCGCGCGTAGCACCTGCAGAGCACCCGCGTAGCACCGACGGAGCACCCGCGTAGCACCGACGGAGCACCCGCGTAGCTGATCATAGGCGCTGCGAATTCACTAGAGCTGCGTAGAAGGCGCTACGGCAAAACGCGAATGGTATTGTGCGCCAACCCGTCATACTTACACGCTCGTGAGTACGTGATTACGCCGTTGTAACATATCTATCTTTGAGTTTTTTGAACTTACCTTGTGTACTATATCTAGGTTTCTATAAAAGCAAAAAATACAAATTCGGAGAATCAAATTCAGTATACGCCTCCAAAAATCTGCTGTTTTGCTCAAATTTTACCTGAACTTTGGCCATTCATAATGTATTCATAAATTGAACAAGAATTTCAAGAAAACATCTTCATAGAAATGCACATGTAATGGACACAAATATTTATTTCACAAACTACAAGTTTGTTAAATAAATATACACAAACTTGTAAGGTTTATTCAAAAACACGTATTTCCTGGAACAAGTTTCATTAAATTTTCGAACACAATTTTTCGTTCAATGTTATTGCGTTCTCACTTACTTGTTAGGCAACAACATTGCGCTGGATGAAACAAAAAGTTTTTCGACCATGCTCGCGTTGACGATAGACAGACCGGGAACCCCTTAAGAGTGTGTGACACAGCCATCACGTAATAAAATGGCTTTGTAACTTTGTAAGATAATCAAAAGGACAGAATAATGTTGGTATACTAGGTATCATTGTAGACACTCATTGTTAATTAAATAAGTGCCTCATACACTGAGTTCATCGAGTCCCAGTGAATCACAGCAAGCGACTCGCGCGCAGCCGCCGCGCGGCAATTGAACACATAATATGGTCAATCAGTTCAAGTGCATTTACTGTCGAGGGTCATGGATTAATAGAGCTGCCATATTTTCATTCACACCGCATCAAATGCCGCTTGCGGTATGATAACGAACCGAGAACAATTCGGAATGTGAATCATTATAAATGACATCATTTTCATACCTACTGAAAAATTGCTAATTTGCACCTAGTATTAAGATGTATACTGCAATGCTTGCAAAGGTTGCCCTTCACTTGTAACGGTCTGCCCTTTATCTAAACTTAATTTATTCTCATCTATCAAAGTAAAGCCATTTACGATTTAGCTAAAATTGCGTGAATTTAAGAACAATTCCAACTCCGCAGTGTAAGAAACATTTAAAAAATTAATGGCTTTAAAAATGCCTTGACTTTTCACGCGAAAGTAAAATTTAACGACTGACATTAAAAAACGACTGGCTTTTACTGGGGAGTAACTTTGTTAATCGTTTGTATACCGTGACAAATGCCACCTAGATAATGTGTTAGTGCCTACCAACAAATACTTACATTAAAGCTTTAGGCAGTAATAGTCTCGCTTTGGTTTATTGAAAATATTATTTTTTTAAAAACCTGTTTTGTCTGGAAAAGTTATTCATTCATGCATTATTATAACACCTTCACAGATACTAAGTTAATGATTTAAGGTAGGAATATAATTAAAAACGCGTGTGTAAAAAAATTTAATGTAAAAGGGTAGAATTTAACGCAATTTATGTTTTAATTAGAGTTTACAATTATTGATTCCTATTAGAGTTCGCGATTATGAATAAACTAGCTACCGCCCGCGGCTCCGCCCACGTTAATGGCGAAAATTACCCTAAAGGAACATACTCCCGAAATGAAAAGTATCCTATGTGTTATTCCAGACAGACTATAATCTACCTCCGTGCCCAATTTCATCAAGATCCGTTCAGCCATTTTGACGTGAAAGAGTAACAAATATACACACACACACACACTCACAAACTTTCGTCTTTATAATATTAGTGTGATAATTTAAAAAAAAATGTAAGCTCTAAATTAACTCTAAATCGTCACGATTACCCACTCAAAAAGAATATGGAAGGTATTAGGAACCTAACAACCAGTCATTTAGTTTTAAAACCTAGAATGTTTTAGCCTTGATTTTCATACCAGAAACTATTGTCACATCCTTCTAACCGCCTCGCTCTCAAACACAAACTAATAATATTCCCACCAGCACGTGCTCAAACTCACGTCCGAACCGTACACAAAACAAAGGAAATCCACAGATGTTTCGGAGAAACGAGATAAAAAAAAAAAACAAAATAAATCTCGACTTGAATATTTGAGATCAATAGCGTTGAGAACAAAACTTGTAGAATAGAAAGAGACCCTTGGAAGTACGAAGATGTTGGCAGGTGGTGGTGGCCTACAAACACGAGTGTCGCGTCGTGTAGAAACACACGCACACATAGACGGTGTCAGTACAACGTGCTCAGAGTAGTGATGGCGCACGTAGCTGCACGCCACGCCGCCCTTTATTACCGTTGTAACACTACCAGCAGGAACTCTGCTCTACTTCGAGAAAATCTTATTTCTTCACAAACAATCTTAAACGTATTTTAAGTACCCTTTTCTCTGAGCTTTTTAGATTACTTCTAAAGGAAAACAATTAGTTATCATAACGGAGCATTTCTTCATTAGCATTCTGTATGTGTTAACTACAGAGCACGGTGACGCCTCGGCAACCACTGCTAGAGACGACACTGTCAAAACGTTCCAAACAAACTAAGCGTGTCAGGGAAATTCGACTACAGCTGTGACAGCCGAAATTTACTTGTGCAGCGCACGTTGCGCGGGCACTAATCCTAATTTATATAAAATTCTTCCCTTACTGGTAACTGAGTGACTGATAGACCACTCGCCGAAACTACTGGTTGTAGAAAGCTGAAATTTGGCATGTAGCTTCCCTGCACTCCGTTGGGGAGCACTAAGAGAGGATTTCCCGAAATTCCTACGGGAAAAAACGGGATATGCGCATACGAAGACGCGGGCAAAAGCTAGTTCTATTTATTAGTTATGGCCTCCCAAGCCACTGCCTCGGCGATTCCGTGCACTGTGGTGTGTGCAATTTGACGTACAAATCTACATACCTACCATCTATCACACCATCTTGTTTGTCTACAATTCTACATGAATACACTTGGCCAAAAAAACTGGCCAAGTGCAGTGCGGGTCGGACTCGCGTGCAAAGGGTTCCGAAAGAATTACATTTTTGTAACATATAATTTTAACACTATAGACTTCTAATAGGTTTCCCTGTAATCTATCGGTAAAGAACTATTATCTGCTGTTTTTAGGCTAAGAGTTTCGGAGATAAGGGAGGGGGGAATGGTCATGTTTCGTCTAATTTCTCGAATAACTTCAATACTGTTTATTTTAGAATTATGAAAAAATATAATTAAAACCCTCACAATAAGCCTCTTAATTTGATATATCACACGGAACAGTTTGAAAAACTTTTTTTTTTAATTGTCTGCGACAGACGGACAGACAGACATCTACCACCTGATCCTATAAAGATTCCGTTTCTTACGGATGTTCGGAACCCTAAAAACAAGCATCTTCAGTTGTTATGTAAGACGGCTAACCTTTAAGATTTTATACGAATGCTATAATTTGGTTTTCGTAATCGAAACGAGCCAAACCGCAACTCTTAAGTTATTTTTTAAAGTAAAATCAACCCAAATAACTACATATGTATATACATATATACAATGGAGATATAGCGTATAGCTTTCGTAAAGTGCAATTTCGTCAATAGTATAGGATATTTCAAAACCGACGCAACTCTTCATTTTATTACATTTCGTAAACAATTTAAACGTAGTTTAGAGCTATTTCCTTATACTTATAGCATCTCTTAATCTTTATAAATAGCACGCGCTATTTAATATCTCATTGGTTCATCCGACTGAATTTACAACCTTGCTCTATTCCTGTTTAACTAATATAATAAAATAAATCAAACATAAAACGAGGCTACAGAGTTGACAAGCTTTTTATACGGCTAACCGTCGATGTCCCTTTTATCGCCGTATAAATAAAGTAGAGCATCTACCGTGCCAGTTTCGCTGCACAAAAGTGGAGGCAACAACTTTTTTTACGGTCCCAACGTATTCCCGCGGCCCCTTCTCATCCCGGCCCAGTGCCATCAGTTCCTTATTCTTACACACGTTTAACAGACACAGACACCATGTGCTCGGGTTCAACTTTCAACAAACTGATTACGCTTAAAAATAATCTAGAAAACACTTTACAGTGGACTACCTAAGTGATTTTTGTGATACGTGTGTTTGTTTTTGTGATAACAGCCAAGTCGTTTGTTAACTATGGATACGTTAAACGTTGTGCTCAAAACTGGATATAAAATAGTTAAAGATTTTTCAGAACAACATAAACCTGTAAGTAATTAGCTGCACACTTAACTAAGCGTTTTAATGTCGTCCTATAAAGTTTAGCACTCAACTGTTCACCTTAAACTCTTCGTTTAACTGTCGCTTTGCTGAATTCCAATCTTGAGTAACAAGCTTATTATTATTGTGAGTAGGATTCACACAACGGAAAACAGTTTATACGTTTTATGATTCTATTGTTACCTGCGTATTACATATTTTGGCTGAGAAAAGCTCACTGGATTGACTAATATCAGCACAGTTTACCTGCTATGTACCAAATTATTTGGTCTAAGCAGTTGGTTTAACCTACTAGAGATTAGCCCTACCCTACTTAGAAACTTTTTCGTTAATTGTAGCATGTCTACGCCACTGTTCTTTGCCCAGATATGTTTTAAATTTTAGGAACGTCAAGACGAACGTCATCGTCAAAATAATTCTAATACAAAAATGTCAAAAAGTAACGTGTCTCAAAGAATTTTCATAGAAATTACGCATTAAATGCTTATTAAATTGGACACCAATCACACAAACTAACAAAAAGGAATGAAAAATACGCTGAATTGTTTAGTAGATTATTTAAATCTGTGAGTGTTATGAGGCTTTCAGAGGTATTGACATGTTTTGCGCAGTTATTCTTAATGTGGATAAACAACGGAAAAATAGATTTTAACTAGTAGTTATTAAGATAAATTATTGAAAGAGCTTTACTAAAAATTGAAATAACATTGTTGTTTAACGTAAACATTTCTACCTACAAAACCTTTTGTTTACAGTGTTTCATTCAAAGTCGGTAAACATTTACCACAGACATGCTGTACATTGAAAGCTTAATTAATCGTTTACCTATGAGCAACAAAGTAAATGGGAAAGACAATGATGAATTACGAACGAAAGTGGTGCGTAAGCTTTCTTTAGGCACAATGAATATGGAAAACAAATCCTTATTTCCTTATTTATAAACAGTGCTTCTCAAATAAATCCTTGAGTTTGTTATGTAGTCATTTATAAACTAAATTGTGTCTGTAATTTGTTTTTCTCAAGTAGATGTAACTAGCCAAACTTTCCTTAGTGTATGTACTAGTAGGTTTGCAGTTCTTCACCTCAATCAATTTCCTTTATGTGACACTTGTTTAGTTCACCCATTGTATACTTCTGGGACTTTATACCAATGATGACTCTGTTTAATGATGCGGTACTAATATTATTGTTTTATTATAAACAGATGGAGACGTCGGGTGGTTCGGAGAGTTCGGGCGGAGAAGACGCGGAGGCGCGGCGCGCGCGGCGCGGTCATGTGCTGGCCGAGCTCATGCAGACCGAGCGCGTCTACGTGCAGGAACTCGGCTCCATACTCTCTGTGAGTAGCACAAAACAAATTAATACAATAAGAGAAATCATCGTCACATTAATTCACAAGCCAAGAAAAGTACCTCAGAATAGGCCTAGGTACAATGACTATCAATCTACGTTAACTTGTAAAAGGTAAAAAAATTAAGCTCACATTAAACAATCTTCTAATAATAAATCGTATACGGAATTCCACAACAGCTGACAAATCACATCCAGTATTGCATTTTTTGCGGTCCAGATGCCAGGATAATAAAGGATGTAACTCATTGAAACGGATGCTCACACTTTTTGTCTCGTGACGTCATGCGCCGAAATGTCTATATATAAAAACAAGACCGTTAACCTGTCGAACAAACTCTCTTAAATATTCATACAAAGTGTCAGAATTGGAATACGAAGCGAAAGCAAACACGCCTTTCTCTGGTGCCAGGACCACGTAACTCAACAGTGGTGATAGCTCTGCCCAGTATGGTGATGCTATTATATGACACATCACTTAAAAGCACCTTAAAAACCAAAGCTGTCATAACTGGCGAAATTAATCACCCTGCAGCCACGTGAGGTGCATGTCATCAATTAGTGAAGAAAGTAATATAAATGAAACGTAATAATAGCTATTAAACTATCCAAACTAGATACACATATAACAAAGTAATAGATAACTTCCTGTAGTAGTTATCGTCATAAGTATCACAATATAAGGGCCTGGCCTAATTGCAGCTAATGATATGGATGTTATTTAGATCAAATCAACGTTCTGTCACGGAAGATTAGTTCCAATAAAACACATGCATATCTCCATGCCATCGCCGCGCTCTGAAAAACAATTGTGCCACTACATACAGTGCGTGCGCTAAATGTTAGTGTCCCTCCCGCCGCCGCACAGCTCGCGGCAGGCGGCTCAGTACTCTATCTAGTGCACTGGATGCACCGCATGCAACCGACTGCGTCAGCCCCTCGAGCGGAACGCTATGCATGCTACTCATTCGCCATCTGCACGCCAGTGCAGGCTCTCGGTCGCTTGTTACACTTCGCCACCCTCTGCACCATGAAATATGGAAAATACGACCTCCATAAATCTTCCGCGAATCTCAGCGTCGGCACTTCCTACTCGTGGTACTACAGAAAAAACGAAAACCCCACCCCGCGGAAGAAGAAACGGCTCGCCAGAGCCGCATCCGACTCCACACTCTTCAGTGACTACGCTAACCAAATATCTCTGTTTGAAAGAGGGAAGCTCCGAGATAAAAAGTGCAAGAAATCAGTGAGTGATGTGGGAAAAAGTAGTCGTGTTAAATATAACCCGCGTAACATTAAACCGGTGCGTATGGAACCGTTCACTGGAAATTTCTTTTACGGTAAAACATTACCCGGCTACGAGTACATGCAAAAAAGTGAGGAAAAAATAACTTACTTACCGGATTCCGACGCGGTCACTGCCTCCGAGGACACCACTGGAGAATCTCTGACGACCACTGCGCCCACAGTACTCGATGTTCCGGAATTGGTTAAGAATCCTCTCTATGGATGTCTCGATGTGGATCTATCCACACCCGAATATTTGTCTAGCTCAGTAGTTTCAAAAGATTCTCAGTTAAAATCATCCAGCTGTACCGAGCTCAGAAACACAATGGGAAGCAGTAAAGACTCAGGGGATATCCTTACAAGTATCCTAAAAGATTACAAAAGAATTATGAAAGAATGGAACCATACTATAAAAGATCATTGTTCATCAGTCTCTCACTGCACACATAGCAGTAAAAGAGATTCAACTACGTGTAGAAGAAGTAACACCGATAGTTACGTACGAAGCCTGCACTCCACCTTGTCATGTCGGAAACCTAATAGATGTCTCAAATCTACAAGCAATAATCATTACAGTTACGCATATGCTTCCCGAATTTGCAATGAAAAACAAAGCAACGTTAATGATAAAAGGAAAACTCAAAGCTTGAATCGCAACCAAACCTTTAGTAATTGGGCGTCGACACTACAGGTGTTAAAGAAGAAGACAATGTTTTGGAAGATGAATCACAGTTTGACGCCGTCAGAGTGTAAATGCTTGGAGACCATCTATGAAGACTATGACAGACGCTTGCAGGACTGGTGTGATACTATCAGCCATTGCACATCGCTACTCAACCCGGTACACCAGTTTATACAATTTAGACTCCTGATTCTTCAGCTCTAATATCTTGATGAAACTATAATTCTTTTATTTGTCTTTTCAGGGTTACAAAGAAGAAATCGAAAAGCCAGAAAACCAGCATCTGTTGCCTGCAGCACTAGTTGGACAAGCTGACGTGCTATTCGGCAACTTACACGAATTGTTCACATTCCACCAAGACGTGTTCCTAAAAGATTTAGAGAAATCTATTTCTGCGACAGAACTCGTTGCCTTATGTTTTGTTGAAAAGGTACTTTTTTATATCTTTGTTTACAATCACGAGATCTTAATTAATTCGGAATATTGTTTCGACCGTAAATACAATTTTAAGACCTTCATTATGCCGGTTTCCTGTATTTCCAAATAGCAGCCTATTTCAAGGAACTGACGGATCACTTCCTGCAACCTTTCCGTTTCCACTTATAAAATTACCCTTTCGACACTATTATTTCAGCTCATCATCCGATTGGGCAGACAATATTTAACTTTTTAATTATAAATTTCCCATGTCTGTTTGTGTTTGTTATGCAGTAGTAAACACTGCCTTTATTCATACCATTCTTAACAGATTTTTGCTCAGACGTGTTAAAATATTACATACCTAAAAATCTTTAACGAGCTAATTACTTTAGCTCATTAAGATTTTGGCTTTCAAAGACTCAAAGCATTTATTTCAATTAGACAAGTTAAAGTCGGTCGGTCAAAAAGATGAAGTTATTTGCACGTTCCAAAGCGTAGATCTCTATGGAGAAGAACGTTCAAGAAACTCCACGGACAATCTTTTAAAAATAATATTTTTTTACAAAGTTATGGTTACATCATTCATATTGAAATTATACATATATGTGAGAACGATGTAAAAGACATAAAATGCAGGACAAAACCGTCCGGAGTGAATAGAACAATTCAAAGAAACAATTAAAATAAACCGTAGCCGCCGAGAAATGACGAGTCCAAGCTGACGGCGCCTTTTTACGCTTTACAGCTTCTCTTAACAGCTGAACTTTACAGCTTAAATCATTACCCAATAGATCTTCCTGTTATTCAATCGTTTCTTTTTTCATGACCAGAGGGACACATTCTTCCGGCTATACAGCTACTACTGCCAGAACATCCCGCGGTCGGAGCGACTGCGAGAGACGCTGGTGGACACACATCTGTTCCTTCAAGCGTGTCAGCTACGGCTGGGACACAAGCTTCCTCTCGCTGCATACCTGCTGAAGCCGGTACAGCGGATTACCAAGTACCAACTTCTGTTAAAGGTTCGTACTCTTCAGGTTATATAGGAGTCATCTACTCGACTTGAGGCTTATTTAACTGTTGCTGGCCATTGACCATGAATTAGCACTACACCTTACTTAATTTTTTCATACCATACGTATAATCTGCTGCCCAGTTAATAGTATTACTATAGTATGCGCCAGATAAATGTGGAATAAAGTATATTGACCTTTCCCTAATAACTGTTCATAGGTACCTGAACAATTAAATATGAATCGTTTTTCATTATTAGACAATGTTAAGGATCACGAGAGATGATGATTCGGGACAGCTTTGTGTCATTAATTCCGTTTTTCAAATTAAAAATGTCAATAATTGTAGGTGGGTCAATGACCGTTATTCCACGATTATCTGGCGCCTACTATAGTATATTTTGCTTCCATTCTGGGGGGCTACTCTCTAAGCCCGAAGTCCGTAGTCTCGGGCTTGGTTGCGGGCGTATTCTAGTCAGTATCACCTAACCACTAAGAATTAATGATAACACGACTTGACAGTCTGTTACTGTCAAATCGTGTTGTCATTCATTCTTCTGGTTCGGAACTAATTGTAAGTCTGTAGGTGATACAGAGTAGAAAACGCCCGCAACTAAGTTCGAAACTACGGACTTCGGGTTTAGAGAGTAGCCCCCCTGGGCCTGAAATGGCCTTTTATATTCCCCCATTATACATTCAACCTCGCTCGATGTTACTTTTCTTTTCGCCAATTCTCAAGAGCATCCCATCTAGCCATATGAAACAGAATTCAACATACATTCTCGCCCTATGCTTACTAAATAAGTAATAATGAACTAACAAACATGACTAATCCTAACACCTCGCCGATCATACAATTGCTTGGTGTTCAGACTCTGCCCTTATCCGTTTTACTACCAGTAGGTATATACTGTAATTATTATCTTTCCTATTTTTAAATTCCAATGCGGTTATCTAAAACTCCACCCACAATGTTACTCACACAATCCCGTTGTATTTTCCATACGGGAAGGATCGAACTAAACATTTTACCGGTTTGATTAAATGTTTACCTATATGACATGTTTTGTTTGCAGGATCTGCTTAGGTACGGCGAGTGCGGGTCGATGACAACGGGGCTACAGTCAGCGCTGGACTGCATGCTTGTGGTCCTCAAGTGCGTCAATGACTCCATGCATCAGATCGCCATCACTGGCGTCCCTGTAAGTATCCCTTTGTATAGTTAACGGGGCCGCTTGGGCCAGTGCCTGCCAGGGGGATTGTTGGAAAAAGTCACCCAGGCCCTGGAATGGAAAGGGCAATTAAAGGAACACAGATGGGTTTCAGTCAGTAAGTATGTCACTCCCTCTCACTCTGCCCAGGGCGTAGCGAAAGTATCTCTTTGTAGAATGAAAATGTTCTCGATCGATAAAGAGCTCTTGTGGTTTTAGTGGGTAACTTTTCCGTCATATACATTAAAAAGTGTCATTTTTAGGATCTCATCTAGTACCTATTCTATTTCCAACTACATTACACTTATAAAATAACTCCAAATCCTTTTCAGTATTTTTGCTCTAAAATAAGTACCTATAGTTTACTAATAAAGCTCGTAGGACGTACTTTCCTGTACGATATAATGCTGGCATTTCACTTGGCGTATTTGTCCAAATATTTGCGTCACTTGGGTAAATACAATATAGATACGTTATAAAACTCGAAATAAGATTAATTTTGTAGTGACAATGTAACGCGAATATTTTCACAAATACGCCAAGTGAAGTGCCAGTATTATAATAATAAATAAATAAAACTTTATTTCCACATTAACAATTTTTACATAATATCTCGTTTAGAACTCGATAAGAACTCGTTAAAGCTGAAGTAAATCGAGTATTTTGCCCTCATTACAACCATTTCGTTCTGTCTTTCCTCAAGGACGAAGCGAATGAGAAAATTGAGCAGTTCCGTGTCAATAGCAATCTTAGATATCTGCTTTGAATATAAACGACTTATCTCGATTACATTATGGAATTTCGAGAAACTGAGTTGAAGCGTGAAATTATGCTAAAGAATGCTAAAGATACCATCATCTCGCCTTTACCATTATCTTTTGGCACGGCATGACTCTCGTTGTTTGGGTCCCTACAAGGTAAAATAACCAAATCTTGTTGAAATTCACATTTTTGTAATAAATAATAATACCTAATGATCAGATAATAACTTAATACCCTCATATTATAAGGCTCAAGTTAGCGTGCAAAGAAATAACTAAATCAAGGTACAGTTAGTCATGCATGTCATTATAGACCAGAAGATTAGCTCATTAACGTATGCATGTTTGCACTACGGCATGCGATACAGTTATAAACTCAATTACTTGCTGATTTTGCTGCCACTTTCATAAGATTATTGGGTTTATTGTATGGGTAATTTATTTGTCCAAACTTGTAAGTGCGGCCCATGTTTATTTCAATTTAGTTTTAATTAAATTAACAACGAGAGTCACTTTAATATATTATTTTTAAACTGGAAAATTAACGATCAAAAGTGCCTTTAAATGGTCTAGTTGAAATAAATAAATTGACTTTGACGACTCTAAACTTTCGATCCCTTGATTGCAACGCACAACGCTGCGGTATGCGGTGCTGGACACGTTTTCCTCTTCACTACTGACGCATACTGCGACGGAACATAATATCTCATAGTATAATCAGTCACAGTTACAGCCTTTTTCACCACTCCAGTAAATTAATCTTTCAGACAATTTCATACACAATGTTCTGTTCACATTTAGATAATAATAATAATAATGTATTTATTGTTTCACAAACTAGGTGACATACATGCTTAGTACAAATTTATGTGCAGGAATGAACAGATGATGTACTGCTGGTACTTAAAAAAAGGAAACCCTGAGCTATAAGTACCAGCTGCTCTTAAGTGACACAGTGAAAGCAGTTCGTGATATTACATGCAAACATGTTAATTGAAGTTGCTGAGACAATAACAATACATTTAATTAATAATATAGAAAACAAAATTTAAAGAGTAGAATCGCTGAAACTAGTTGTAAACTAAGCTTGTGTATGAGTGTTGCGTGTGTGTATGTGTATAGGTGTATGTGTTTGTTACATTTATTATTGAACACTAGTAGTAAACTAAGCTTGTGGTAGTTGGGGAGTGGTTATTTGTGTGTATGAGTGTTGCGTATGTGTATGTATGTGTATAGGTGTACGTGTGCGTGTGTCTGTGTTTGTACCTAACATTTGTTATTTAACTGGATGAAGGAGATTCTCTGTCTCATCATATGTAAGTTTTAGAAGCCAATCAATCACAGCTTTTTTACAGTCATGCTTGTGTTTAGGATTAATATTTAATACCTTGTTTGCTTTGGCGTACAAAAATCGTCCGAGGAAACAGAAGAATCTCTGACTAAAGGAGGTCCTGAGAGTGACACCCAAAGGAAGTTTAAGCCTACGAGTAGAGTGATTTTGGGACTTCACAGAAACATGGTCGCCCTTTGTGTTTAATGAATGTTGCCTTAGAATAATTTGAAGAATAAAAAGTTGACGCACCGTTAATACCTCACAGTACTCATAGAGTTCCTTAGTAGGGTAACGAAAAGGTTTAAAGGTACATACCTTTAACACTGCTCTCTGCGCGCGTTCAAGAACTAATAAATTAGTCTTACAGGCACCGCCCCATGAGGAAATACAGTAACTAATCAAAGATTGGCACAAGGCATAGTAAACCATCTTTAAAATCTTAGGGTCTGCGACGTGTCTCAGGTGTTTAAAAATATAGATTAGTTTCCGAATTCGCCCCGTCAAAAGTTTAATATGCGGTACAAAACTTAATCTTTCGTCTAGAATCACTCCTAGATATTTGATAGTAAGAGTATTTTGAAGTTTTGGGCAGTTGCATATAACTGAAGTATTTGCTGTGTGATTGTGAGCGGTAATGTAAAATTTACTTTTGTCGAATTTTTGTGATTTTTTAATATTGAATATTAGGTACTTGGTTTTGTCTACATTAAGTGACAGGGTATTATCGGATAGCCATTTAGTAATTTTATCAAATCCCACTTGTGCTGCGTTAAAAACTTTCTCCCAAGTGTCCCCTGTAAAAATAATTGCTGTATCATCTGCGAAAGCCAGAAGTTTGCCGTTTGCGATGTCTAATTTGCAAATTTCATTAAGGTACACCAAGAAGAGCGTAGGTCCAAGGATGCTCCCTTGCGGAACGCCGTACTTTATGGGAAGATCTTTACTTATATGCTCGCCGATTTTTACGCACTGTGTTCGATCAGTCAGATAACTTTGAAACAGCTTCAGCTGTTTATCTCTGATACCAATCTTCTCTAATTTTAGAATGAGTTTGGGGATGGAGACCGTGTCAAAGGCCTTAGCCAAATCCAGGAATATTGCTAAACATTTGTTGCTCCTGTCCAAGGCTTTAACAATATAATCAGAGAGATCATGAACCGCGTCACTTGTAGATATATTTTTCCTAAAACCATATTGGTTTTTTGAAAGAATATTGTGAGCTTCAAGGTATTTGTTTAGGCGATTGTTCATGATTCTCTCCAAGATCTTTGACAGTGACGGCAAGACAGATATGGGCCTATAGTTACCGACACGATCCGCATCCCCAGACTTGTATATAGGATGAATCAGAGCCTTCTTTAGCAGGTCTGGAAAGACTCCACTAGTTATACACAAATTGATTATGTATGTTAATGGAGGAACTAAAATGTTCTTATATTGCTTTAGCAGGCTAGATGAAATACCGTCAATACCAACCGCACAGTCGGAGCGCAAAGATAATACCATTTGCTCAACTTCTTGTTCATCGGTTTCAAGAAATACAAAAGAATCCACTGAAGATGCTGTATGTGGTTCAGTATGAGAACTGTGGTCATTAAAAGTTGAATTTGCAACTTTGTCTGCCAGCTCTTTCCCGATATTGGCAAAAAATGCATTAACTTCATTAATAGACTCATCAGCAGATCTTTTAATTTTTAGTAAAGCACAAGCGGATGATTTAGATTTTGTAGTATGAGTTACTTGATTTATAACTTTCCACAATTTTTTAGGATTAGACCTGGCTTTGTCTAGTTCGTCTTTCTCATACTGTCTTTTAAGGGTTTTTAGAATGGAATTGCAGTAATTGCGGTATCTTTTAAATGTAGTCCTGATAATTTCGTTATTGGGGTCATTTATCATTTTTAAATACATCCGGTCCCTATTTCTCATGCATCTTAGGATGCCTGGAGTAATCCATGGTTTAATAATTCTCAAGCGATGAGGCACAGCAACACACTTGGAACTAGTTTTTAAAGCTCTGGTTAGTGAATTTACGAAGTACTCCAGTGCAACATTTGCATTTGTACATTCATAAATATAAGTAAAGTTCGTATTTTTGAGCTGGGTTCCTAATTTATTATAATCAATTTTGGCTTTCGTGGCTAGAGGGCTGTCCACTTTAACTTTGTCAAGTGAAAGTAAAACAGCATTATGGTCAGTGACCACAGAATCAATAACTATAGTTGTGGCTTTAAGTTTAGTTTTAAGTAAGATATGGTCAAGGGAAGTTTTACCGTGCGTAACCAGAGTGTGTGCTGGCAAAAGACCATGACTAGCAGCCAGAGTCAGATAATCCGGAGTTCTGGCATCCATATTGCCATCTGCAATATCTATATTTATATCCCCAATGATAATTATATTACTAAATGACGAATTTGTGGTTAGTACCTGATCCATGGAGGACAGAAAATTAGATATTTCTTTGAATGACGGTGGCCTATATAATGCAAAGATACAGGTGTCTTGTCCTATTCTTATTTCAATGCAGTTTGCGTCTGTAAAATTTGGTTCGATTATTGTTATATTCGTGATGCTACTTCGAATGTAAACCACAACTCCATCATTTTTGTTCAGTCTTTTTGTAGTACAATACGAATTAAATCCGTTCAATGAGGGTATATTTGGATTGCATGATAGCCAGCACTCTGTGAGAACAATTATGTCCTGAGAGATAGACATTCTGGACAATAATGTTAGTAGGCTAGGTATATTTGCCGAAATACTCCGAATATTTTGAGTTAAAATCTTTAGAGATCCTGGGGTGACTATACTTTTACAATCTTCAGGCTCGCATCTATGAAAATCCGAAATTCTAAGGTCGTCTATATTATTAGAATGATTGTCTAGCCTATCGAATTTTGTGATATGGAATAACTGATCGTTATGGTTGCCAGTTTTTTAATTTTAAGCATAGATGTAGTTTCTAGGACTTTCTTGTGCCTTATAATAAAAGAGTTGCTTTTAAACCGAATATTTCGTAGGTAGTAGTGTTGTTGTAGTGAATTAGAGGTATGAATGATGTGTGCGTGTGTGAGTAATAGTAAGAAGTGAAAAGAAATGTGATTTGTGCAATACATGATTCCGTGTGATTTGCGTGTGTATACTAGTAGCGATAAAAATAGTACAACATTAATAGATTTTGCTAAGTTTACATATAAAGGGTTGTTTGGCCTTAATACCATAACATTACCAGAAATTACACAAAATAGTCATATTTTTATGGCAAGTTTAGTAAGATCTGACTCATTTTCAATCCGGTGTGGTGGCTCTCCTTCAGTTTTACGTAGGTATACTAAACCTCTTGAGGTCCAGCAATAGGAGTAGTTGTTTTCTCGAGCAAATTGTCTGGCCAGATAGTAAATCTTTTGGGCTCTTGATGTTAAGGCCTCTGATATATAAATAGGTCTTATAGGTCCAGCGATTTTAAGATGTCCAGTATTTAATTTATTCTCGTGTGTCTTCGCCTTATTCAGATTCCTGACTCCTTGCAATATTTTATCCCTTTTTAAGACACTATTTAACTCAACTATAATAGGTTTAATGTTCTCCTTATTTGTCATTATTCTGTATGTATCCTTGATATCGGAATCTTGTAACTCAACCTCCACAGCTTTAGCTAAGGACATCACTATCTTGCTAACATCTTCCTTCGTTTCTATCCTTGTATTACCATGTGGGATGGCAGGCACGTTGCGTATTTCTAGCCCTGTGGACTTGACTTTGCGTTCCATAAGCTCTATTTTCTCCTCCAAATTTAGGATGTACTTTTTGTCCTTTGCCCTGTCTTCTTCTAGGTTTGCAAGAGATTTGAGAACGGAGTCATACTTGTCGGACATAAACTGCAAGCTTGCCTTGAGTTCAGCATTCTGCTCCTTAAGTTCGGTAAAATGTTGATCTACAGTCGCCGACAATGATGTGAATAAGCTCGTCATTTCAGCTTTAAGTTGCCCATGATCGCCGTCCAATTCGCGTCTGCGCTTTTGTCGCACGGCAACAGATTTACCTGATAAACATGTTAAAATTTGTATTTATGTTTAAGTACAGTGGTTTGTTTATTATTGTGACACTGTAGCACATTAAACTATTTGTATTGATGTGCCCTAGCAGGGTTCATGTATGAAACCTATATACTTGTAACAATTTCAATCGTCGATTTTTCAAAATATGTATTCGAACAGGTTGGTTCGATTCCAGGTTAGGTTAGGTTATACCGATTTTTCAAAAATCCAATTATGCAGTTTTAGTTTTCACCAAAATCTGGCTCAAGACTCCATTCAGTGTTTTTCAACATTCCTCATAGTTTCGGATTTTTCACCCTGTATACTTTATTGTACACCAAAATAAAACACTTAAAGAAAATCTTAATCTAAAATAAACTGTTTTAACTGTTGGACTTAGGATTCAGCTACTTCCTTCCGGTCTTTGGCTTGCGGTTGATGCATCACTTGGCGACTCATAATAATCATCCTAACAAAGCAGATATCACAAACGTATTTACTAAATACCATCATAATTAATTTCCTTTTCCCCAGCTGGACATAAGTCAGCAAGGCGAGCTGCTGATGCAGGGCTCATTCCTCGTGGTGTCGGAGAACAAGCGCGACATCCGCCTCAGGATACGTCCGCGTAGAAGACACATCTTCCTCTACGAGAAGGCCATGCTGTTCTGCAAGCCTGCCACCAAGAACAGTCATAATAAGGCCACCTATCACTTCAAACATGATTTACAGGTAAGATACCTAAATATCAGTCAAATTCTGATTATTAAAAGAGTGTTTAATGTTTATTTCTGCTTTCTAAAATATTGCCGTAAGAAGCAGTTTTAAATTGCCGCCCATGTCAATTTGTTAATCCGTAAAGTGGAGAATTCACTACATGGCCTACGGGTATGCTTGCGATCCATGTCCGCGAGATTTTGTACAATAGGTCTGTCAATGAAAATATAGAACGGATGGCAGGACAACCATAGTACTAAGATATGTCCGCGGCAAGACCGTCTACTGAATTCCCCGATCAAAGAAGCTAGTATGAGAGGCTTCGACTAGGTTTTGGTTTTAAGTCTCGTGAAATTTATGACAAAATTACTACAATTTTACCGTTATTTCCGGCCACAGATGTCACAAATCGGCCTCACGGAGTCGGTGAAGGGCGACGTGCGCAAGTTCGAGGTGTGGCGCCAGGGCCGCAGCGAGGTGCACACGCTCACCGCCGCCAGCGCAGACGTCAAGCGCGCCTGGGTGGAGCGCGTCAAGCGCGTGCTGCTGGACCAGCTCAACGAGCTCAAGGGCGAGCGCGTGCGCCAGTACAGCGCGCAGCACAGGTACGACACACTATGTGCGCAAGAGGTGTGGCGCCAGGGCCGCAGCGAGGTGCACACGCTCACCGCCGCCAGCGCAGACGTCAAGCGCGCCTGGGTGGAGCGCGTCAAGCGCGTGCTGCTGGACCAGCTCAACGAGCTCAAGGGCGAGCGCGTGCGCCAGTACAGCGCGCAGCACAGGTACGACACACTATGTGCGCAAGAGGTGTGGCGCCAGGGCCGCAGCGAGGTGCACACGCTCACCGCCGCCAGCGCAGACGTCAAGCGCGCCTGGGTGGAGCGCGTCAAGCGCGTGCTGCTGGACCAGCTCAACGAGCTCAAGGGCGAGCGCGTGCGCCAGTACAGCGCGCAGCACAGGTACGACACACTATGTGCGCAAGAGGTGTGGCGCCAGGGCCGCAGCGAGGTGCACACGCTCACCGCCGCCAGCGCAGACGTCAAGCGCGCCTGGGTGGAGCGCGTCAAGCGCGTGCTGCTGGACCAGCTCAACGAGCTCAAGGGCGAGCGCGTGCGCCAGTACAGCGCGCAGCACAGGTACGACACACTATGTGCGCAAGAGGTGTGGCGCCAGGGCCGCAGCGAGGTGCACACGCTCACCGCCGCCAGCGCAGACGTCAAGCGCGCCTGGGTGGAGCGCGTCAAGCGCGTGCTGCTGGACCAGCTCAACGAGCTCAAGGGCGAGCGCGTGCGCCAGTACAGCGCGCAGCACAGGTACGACACACTATGTGCGCAAGAGGTGTGGCGCCAGGGCCGCAGCGAGGTGCACACGCTCACCGCCGCCAGCGCAGACGTCAAGCGCGCCTGGGTGGAGCGCGTCAAGCGCGTGCTGCTGGACCAGCTCAACGAGCTCAAGGGCGAGCGCGTGCGCCAGTACAGCGCGCAGCACAGGTACGACACACTATGTGCGCAAGAGGTGTGGCGCCAGGGCCGCAGCGAGGTGCACACGCTCACCGCCGCCAGCGCAGACGTCAAGCGCGCCTGGGTGGAGCGCGTCAAGCGCGTGCTGCTGGACCAGCTCAACGAGCTCAAGGGCGAGCGCGTGCGCCAGTACAGCGCGCAGCACAGGTACGACACACTATGTGCGCAAGAGGTGTGGCGCCAGGGCCGCAGCGAGGTGCACACGCTCACCGCCGCCAGCGCAGACGTCAAGCGCGCCTGGGTGGAGCGCGTCAAGCGCGTGCTGCTGGACCAGCTCAACGAGCTCAAGGGCGAGCGCGTGCGCCAGTACAGCGCGCAGCACAGGTACGACACACTATGTGCGCAAGAGGTGTGGCGCCAGGGCCGCAGCGAGGTGCACACGCTCACCGCCGCCAGCGCAGACGTCAAGCGCGCCTGGGTGGAGCGCGTCAAGCGCGTGCTGCTGGACCAGCTCAACGAGCTCAAGGGCGAGCGCGTGCGCCAGTACAGCGCGCAGCACAGGTACGACACACTATGTGCGCAAGAGGTGTGGCGCCAGGGCCGCAGCGAGGTGCACACGCTCACCGCCGCCAGCGCAGACGTCAAGCGCGCCTGGGTGGAGCGCGTCAAGCGCGTGCTGCTGGACCAGCTCAACGAGCTCAAGGGCGAGCGCGTGCGCCAGTACAGCGCGCAGCACAGGTACGACACACTATGTGCGCAAGAGGTGTGGCGCCAGGGCCGCAGCGAGGTGCACACGCTCACCGCCGCCAGCGCAGACGTCAAGCGCGCCTGGGTGGAGCGCGTCAAGCGCGTGCTGCTGGACCAGCTCAACGAGCTCAAGGGCGAGCGCGTGCGCCAGTACAGCGCGCAGCACAGGTACGACACACTATGTGCGCAAGAGGTGTGGCGCCAGGGCCGCAGCGAGGTGCACACGCTCACCGCCGCCAGCGCAGACGTCAAGCGCGCCTGGGTGGAGCGCGTCAAGCGCGTGCTGCTGGACCAGCTCAACGAGCTCAAGGGCGAGCGCGTGCGCCAGTACAGCGCGCAGCACAGGTACGACACACTATGTGCGCAAGAGGTGTGGCGCCAGGGCCGCAGCGAGGTGCACACGCTCACCGCCGCCAGCGCAGACGTCAAGCGCGCCTGGGTGGAGCGCGTCAAGCGCGTGCTGCTGGACCAGCTCAACGAGCTCAAGGGCGAGCGCGTGCGCCAGTACAGCGCGCAGCACAGGTACGACACACTATGTGCGCAAGAGGTGTGGCGCCAGGGCCGCAGCGAGGTGCACACGCTCACCGCCGCCAGCGCAGACGTCAAGCGCGCCTGGGTGGAGCGCGTCAAGCGCGTGCTGCTGGACCAGCTCAACGAGCTCAAGGGCGAGCGCGTGCGCCAGTACAGCGCGCAGCACAGGTACGACACACTATGTGCGCAAGAGGTGTGGCGCCAGGGCCGCAGCGAGGTGCACACGCTCACCGCCGCCAGCGCAGACGTCAAGCGCGCCTGGGTGGAGCGCGTCAAGCGCGTGCTGCTGGACCAGCTCAACGAGCTCAAGGGCGAGCGCGTGCGCCAGTACAGCGCGCAGCACAGGTACGACACACTATGTGCGCAAGAGGTGTGGCGCCAGGGCCGCAGCGAGGTGCACACGCTCACCGCCGCCAGCGCAGACGTCAAGCGCGCCTGGGTGGAGCGCGTCAAGCGCGTGCTGCTGGACCAGCTCAACGAGCTCAAGGGCGAGCGCGTGCGCCAGTACAGCGCGCAGCACAGGTACGACACACTATGTGCGCAAGAGGTGTGGCGCCAGGGCCGCAGCGAGGTGCACACGCTCACCGCCGCCAGCGCAGACGTCAAGCGCGCCTGGGTGGAGCGCGTCAAGCGCGTGCTGCTGGACCAGCTCAACGAGCTCAAGGGCGAGCGCGTGCGCCAGTACAGCGCGCAGCACAGGTACGACACACTATGTGCGCAAGAGGTGTGGCGCCAGGGCCGCAGCGAGGTGCACACGCTCACCGCCGCCAGCGCAGACGTCAAGCGCGCCTGGGTGGAGCGCGTCAAGCGCGTGCTGCTGGACCAGCTCAACGAGCTCAAGGGCGAGCGCGTGCGCCAGTACAGCGCGCAGCACAGGTACGACACACTATGTGCGCAAGAGGTGTGGCGCCAGGGCCGCAGCGAGGTGCACACGCTCACCGCCGCCAGCGCAGACGTCAAGCGCGCCTGGGTGGAGCGCGTCAAGCGCGTGCTGCTGGACCAGCTCAACGAGCTCAAGGGCGAGCGCGTGCGCCAGTACAGCGCGCAGCACAGGTACGACACACTATGTGCGCAAGAGGTGTGGCGCCAGGGCCGCAGCGAGGTGCACACGCTCACCGCCGCCAGCGCAGACGTCAAGCGCGCCTGGGTGGAGCGCGTCAAGCGCGTGCTGCTGGACCAGCTCAACGAGCTCAAGGGCGAGCGCGTGCGCCAGTACAGCGCGCAGCACAGGTACGACACACTATGTGCGCAAGAGGTGTGGCGCCAGGGCCGCAGCGAGGTGCACACGCTCACCGCCGCCAGCGCAGACGTCAAGCGCGCCTGGGTGGAGCGCGTCAAGCGCGTGCTGCTGGACCAGCTCAACGAGCTCAAGGGCGAGCGCGTGCGCCAGTACAGCGCGCAGCACAGGTACGACACACTATGTGCGCAAGTTCGAGGTGTGGCGCCAGGGCCGCAGCGAGGTGTAACCTTTTCAGGTTCCAATTGAGTTGAAACCTTTTAAGAGGTCCTGTTCTTGCATTCTTGCTTATGAACAACTTTTATGCGGGATTAAACGTGAGTTTAATTTGAGATAGTAGGTATAATAAGTTGGTAACTGTAGTTTACCTTCTAAAAGCCTATGGAGATGGATAGTCATCCTATTTAGACTGCGACCAACTTTGATAGCAATGACGCAGTGAGCCATTTGTTTAAAGTTCAACCCTATCATCCCCACAGAACACTAATCCAGAC